>OX596243.1:9744405-10163510 GCA_951394255.1 Polyploca ridens
TGCCACGCACTCGCGAATGGGCCGCCCAGTTTCTTTATATAGCCGTGGAGGATGCAATCGGATTCTGTGAGGAACACCAACCACAATTGACATTTAATAAATAAATCTTTATTCAACTCTTGACTAAAAATCAGAATGCCGTGAGTAGGCGCTGTGCTGGCAGTGATGGGTACCAACAATAAAATGAATAGTAATAATAATAATCATTTATTTAGAACAAATGAAAGAATAAATTTATTCATTCAAATAGGCGCTCACAGGCACTTAACGGTCCGAAAGGTTGCTTTTGCTGAGAAGATCCGGCAATAAACTGCCGAGTTTTTTGTCGCATCTTCCCATAATGTATGATCAAATGTATTACCTAATGCTGCCGGCACAGTGACTCTTAACACCCTTCTGGTTGTGAACAGATTTTTCCAGGTTCGGACGCGCGAGAATCGCCTGATGTTGCAAGCGTTTACAAACTATGGTAACCTCTTGCAACCAGGCGAGGCGTAGGATGCTTATTCTCAACATAGTGGAATAAAAAAACATACCTTTTTCATCAGCATCAAACTTCTGTTTCTGTTTAGATTTCTTCTTCAGCTCAAGCTTATCGGCCTCTTGATTAATCGTCTCAAACACAGTCTCCGCTACCTCTGACTGCCAGCGTTCAGAGATTACCAGCGGGAAGTCCTTGTACTGCACCTGATCAGCTTCTGTTAACTGTAAAAAAATTGATTTCACACTTTTGAAACATACATCCTCTATAATTGTACTGTCGTACTCATGGGTCCTTCATAAGTGTGCAAAGTTTATCTTTACTCTGACGTTTTGAAGTCGATGAAAATACATACATTAAAGCTAATAAAGGCGTGTTACAAAAAGTTATAATTAAACACATAGCTTACCTTGATGCCCTTAGTGTCCTCCTCGTCAAAGCTGCCGATGTCGAATGCGTCAGCCGCGTTGACCTCCCCGCGCGGCGGTATCAGCGGCGGCGTGTACTTCTGGTGGTACACTTGCTGCCAATCAATGCCGGCGAAGAACACGTGCTCTTTCACTTCCTCCGCACTACACAAATACATACACCATTAGCTTATTAACTAACACCCTTAGGGTCAGTTCATACAGAGACGCGACGCGACGTGACGAAGCAATTGTTTCGCGCTGCGCACCACGACGCCGCGAAATCATCGTGATGCTGCGAGGCCTATTCGAATGCTCTCAATTAAATGTGTATTTTTTTTGCGTCGTAAATAAATTTCGCGTCTCGGTGTGAATTGACCCTAGCTCATAAATTCACGTAAATTACGTCACATTGTTCGACAATCGCAGTGAATTGACGATATTTAATTGACCATCTAATCAGTATATTGGTTTAAGTAAGTTTTATGGGTAAGGCCAAAAGACAAAAGACTTTTTGACACAAATAAGTGTTTTATTGTGATACAGTTTTGTTCATTTTCACTTGTTTGGTTATTGATATACTCACTACTTAGTTATGACACCACCTCAGATTTCATTATCATTTATAGAATGTAGTTGCAAGTTTAAAGTTTGTCTTGAATGATCTTGAACCGCATTCAAGATCATTCAAGAAATGGAGTTATCGCAATCTTCAAATATCTAAAATTTTAGGTAATTTTTCAAATTCATTAATTATATATGAACTAGTTGCGCCCGCGGTTTCACCCGCGTACCCGAGGCATATCCTACCCTACAGTTAAGTTTTCTTAAATTTTATACGCAACTTTCTTATTTTTTTTCTTCTCCAGGCTATTAGAAAACAAAGATGGATGAAATCGGTAAAGCCGTTCTCAGGTTATGGCGTGACCAAGGGAAATCAGGATTCATTTTTATATATAGAGATATACGAATGTGTTCTCACCCCCGGCCCTTGCATCCCAAGCGCTTATTGATGTCCCTCTGCAGCAACCCTTCGAGGAGACTCTTCAGGCTCGGGCTGAACGTCTCCGGCAGTTCCACATTCTGGAACACGTTGTAATTCTATTGCAAACATGATTCCATCTTTACTCACGACATCCAGTAAATTTGTATAGTTATTTTAAAGCAATAATATAATTTTGGATTTTTTTAATATTTACAAAGAACAAAGGGACTTATATTTTAAAAGTGAATCATAAACTAAATAGATCAAGTAGCGACAAAGCTGCACTGAGGTCCATATTGGGGCTGACTTTGTTGTCCTAAACTAATTTAGTCTCACTCTTTCCTACAAACATAATTGAAAAAGGATAGAAACTATTTAAAGCTGTCAAAATAATGTCAAATTAATCTGCCATTGGCATTTACGGCAAAAAAGTTGTCACCAATTATAATGGGAACAAAATTCACAATAAAAACAAGTAATTGGATATATCGTATTAGAGTATATCGTTTTCTTATGTTTTTTGTTAGAAAGAGATAGTGAGACTAAATTTAGTTTAGTTTATAAACAACAGAATCTGCACCAGGACATTAGTCAAAGCTTAAGCAGGAATCCTACAAAATATAATTTCCAAATCCACATGTATGTTTAATAAGCATTAAAGTATAATAATCATAACCCACACCACACAAACATAGGATGTCATATTTACCATGGTCAGAGTCATCCTGTCGATTTCATGCTTGTCCTTAGTTTTATGCTGACGGAATGGCGAGTGTCCCTTTAGCAGCTTGTAGAGCATGCACCCGAAACTGAACCAGTCGGCCGACGAGTCGTAGCCGGTGCCCTTGGATAGGACCTCGGGGGCCATGTAGCCGTGAGTACCCCTAATATTGAAATATATTATTAAAAATAAATTAACGCTAACACAATCCTAACTGATATTATAAATGGGAAAGTGAGTTTGATTGTTTGTTTGTTACGCTTCCACGGCTCTACTACTCAACTAGAAATTTGGCATGCAGGTAGCCTATGATATGGAGAAGGACAGTATAATAGTACTAGTTTGCCAACATTTGTGAGTCAGAGGCCTGAAGAACTCTGACGTAAGGGATTATCTGGATATGCCGTCTAGAAATATTAATATATCTCGACCACTTTGGCATTCCACTGTTGAGATATCTGTCTCATTGATTAAAAAAGATATCGATGAAGATTAAAAAAAATATATATAAATATATTTACCTACCTACGTTATTACGAGAAAAGTATATACCTACCAAATGCATACCGCGTAAAATATTAAAATAAACATACGTTTATAAACATGACAAAACAGATATTGCATCATAAGTACAGAGACAAATTATCATAGACGACACACTGTTATACAGGCATAGCGCATAACCGAGTAAGTTCCTGCGGTAGTGGAGCGCTGCAAAAGGGGAGTGATTTCATTACGTCAAATAACAAAAGAGAACATAAAAATTATCATGTGTAGTGTATAGCGAGACAGTTCTGATACGTCACATGTCACCCCCTCCCGCACCGCAGGAACCTACTCAGTTATGCGCTATGACTGTAATTAACTATGAATTATATGAATCCTGTAATGAATACCTTTTTTCCTTTTACGTCGCAGAACTGTTAATAATACTATTACTACAAAGGACATTAAAAACATACCTACAAGTTATTTTGATTAAGCTTAATGTTTTTATAATTTCCGTTATGAAAACCCTGAATTTCACACCAGTAATATACAGAGTTATTTAATAAAAATACCATAATGCATTTTTTTTAATGCAGATGAATAAATTTTGTTTGCTCAGTATTACCAGTAAAATTAATCCATAAATGTATTTGTCATTTTGTAACGTCATATAACGATCATAATCCTCCTTTTAGCTTCACCATAGTCGGGTAAAAAGAGCCGGGACTATCTTAAAACCATCTCAGGTAATAAGAGTTTTATGCCAATCGTTACTCTATGACAAAACTGATCAAACAAAACTTAACGTGCAATTTTTATATTAAACAAGTACGTAATTTGTAAACTACTATAATCTACATACTGTAATTAAATTCATTGTGTAGCAAGTTCACCTCGAAATCATGTTGGGTTATATCAGTTCTCTTGTATACGATACGATAAAAATAACGTAATAACCTTTCCAAAAACAATATCATACTGCATAATAACATAGTACAGAGTGTACACTTACACACTAGCATGCGGTTTCTTTTTAGAGAAATCACAAGCGAGGCCGAGATCCGATATCCTGACGTGACCGTGCTCGTCGAGCAGAATGTTCGCCGGTTTCAGATCCCTGTACACGATGTGACGTTTGTGCATGTGCTCCAGACCTGCGAATGTACCCCACTATAAATAGAACACCAATAAAAATGAATCCCGACTCTTTAGAGCAACACGTAATTGACAGACATAGAGCATTCAAGCGCTAAGCGAAAGAACTTTATAAATGGAACTCGTTCTTCAATCTAATCGCGGAATTATACAATGCATTGTTTTAGTGTACCATTCACCTAGTTCTTTACAACCAACCACCCGGTGTTGTTTATGTCTATTGTTTGATTGCAATTATAAATAATTACTATTACTCAACTATTTTTATTTTTATACTATTTTCAACATGTTTTGAAGCTTATCTTACATAAATAAGAGGATAAATATAAATACCTAATATTACTTCAGCAGCATAGAACTTCATCTCGGCTTCGTTAAACACGCCATGCTGAGAGAGGTGATAGTGCAGGTCGCCGCCGTTCATAAGGTCGAGAATAAAGCACAGCTTGTCCGGAGTATGGAATGCATACGTCATGCACACGATGAAAGGACAATCAACCTGGAATAAAATAAAAAAATGATTTTCTAAAAACTTAAACCGACTTCAAAGTACACGAAGAAGTAATCAAATCCTGACCTGAGGACAATGGGACTCAACGGGAAGTATACCCTTCCAAACAAAAAAAGAACTTTCCAAATCGGTTAATAAATGACGGAGTTATGAGGTAACAAACATTTAAAAAAAAACATTCAACCGAATTGAGAACCTCCTTCTTTTTTTGAAGTCGGTTAAAAAAATAGATACAGTAGGTAGCAAGTGCTATATAGATGTGTGAAGTAGATGTCAAGTCAGTGACTTATCCCATTTAGACACCAGCTAGTTCATCTAACATACAATACAAATATTAGTTCCTGTTTCCACAATATATAAAATCAAGCAAATTCAAGAGCTAAAATCGAAATCGTGGCTACGGGAAAGTGACAAATATAGCACAAGCATTGTTGGATGGAATGCAAAATAGCATTAAAACCAATAAAACAGCGACGAAATGTCGATGTATTATTGCAAACGGAAATATTTAACTGCATATTGCAGCGAATGGCTGCCTTTGTTTGCTCGTTTGCTAGTTTTGCGACGTGCTAGACTCAAGCATGATAATGATATACGTACCTACGACTATTGTGTTTTACCTGATATCCTCATCAAGAGAATAAACAAAATTAAATCGAATTACTATTTCAGTGCAAGTAGGTACCGTGTGGTATGTTAATGGGAATTAAGATGTCAATGCAATTTTCGTTTGAGCTGCCCCCTGAGATAGTAACAGGGAGATGTCGTTACCCTTAAGAGATTGCGTTGAACGAGGTTAGACCACGAGACATGGCGTGTCCAGTTGGAGATAGCCGCGATCCTTGATAGTGTTATTTGTACGACACAGACAGACGTCGCGACGCCGCCCGACTGCCAGACTGCCCATAAAAGATAAGCGGACTCGTTCAACAAAATCGACCAAAGTGCATTAAAATTTAAGGACTATTTTCAAATAATGAAATTATAAGTGAAGATGAATTCAATGCGCTTACGTTTCCAGTTGAACGCCAGTTGTTCGGGACTCGCTAGCAAGTTCCTAATCGAAGTGTACTCATGAACACATTGAGTATGAGTCCCATTCTATGAAAGCTTAATCCAAGCTAACACGAAAATATTTTGTAGAACCTTTTTTTGCGCGCGTGGCTACGCTAGCAACATCCATGTATAATTTATGAACAGAAAGTTTCATGTCATGATACTAAGCGAATTAAACATCTTTATGCACATAAATAAACGGTTAGTATGACGTTTAAAATAAATGCATTTCACTGTTGATCACACAATTAAGTATTTAATTGAATACATAAAATAGAAGTCGCAACATTATTTTGTCAACTAATTCAAATCAATATGCGACGGACGACTGTGTACCTATATTATGATCGAATATCGATAAAATTGTCATCCATCGGGCGGTCCCTATAAACCCGAGTTCGCTTACTCGTAAACATAAAATAAAAACGTTTTATTACCACACAGCATAAAGTTTTAAAACAAGGTCACAGTAAAAGAAAATTCATGCCAAAAGTTGACTCAACATATAAATGTTGTAACAGAACAGGAACGACGTTTACGAATTTGTTCGCAAACCAGCGGCCTTGTTCAAATTTCGGGGAAGCCTAAGCTTTCAAAATATGAAACGCAAAAAAAAAACATGAGACTATGGAATAAATCGTTCTTTGCGTCGAATCTGGAACGGAAGGAGAAACGCGATCAAAGGAAACACGTGCTTGATTATAAAGAAAATAAGCGAAGAGCCGGAAATATATATTTCATATTGTTTTATTGCATGAACCAATAGTGTTGTTTGTTAGGGAAATTAGAATTTAGACCACTTCTTACGTTATAGTGTATAAGATTTCAAAAAAAATAAAACCGCCCAAGTACGAGTCGCACTCCCCACACGGAGGGTTCCGTGTAATATTAACTAACTGCTATGAAAAAAAAAAACGCCAAAAATATTGAATGAAAGGTAAATTGCGGTTTACGATTTATGACGTATTAAAAAAAAATACTTACTAGACCTCACTCAAACCAATTTTCGGTGGAAGTTTGCATGATAATGTACACCATATATTTTTTTTAGTTTTATCATTCTCTTATTTTAGAAGTTACAGGGGTGGGGGACTCTCATTTTAAAATCAAATCAAATCAAATCATTTATTTTGCAAAAACACATGGTATTACAGGGTCTTCAATTAAAAACATTAGAGCTTACACATTTTACCACTTTGGAAGTGTCTCTCGCGCAAACTATTCACTTTAGAAAAAAATTATATTAGGAACCTCAATATCATTTTTGAAGACCTATCCATAGATACCAAACACGTGTGGGTTTGATGAAAAAAATTTTTTTGTATGTCAGTTCTAAGTATGGGGAACCCTTCAATTTATCGTTTTTTTTTCTATTTTTGTGTGAAAATCTTAATTCGGTTCACAGTTTACATCTACTTACCAAGTTTCAACAGTATAGTTCTTATAGATTCGGAAAAAAGTGGCTGTGACATACGGACGGACAGACAGACACGACGAATCTATAAGGGTTGCGTTTTTTGCCATTTGGCTACGGAACCCTAAAATCGCAACAATAAACAATCTCAGCATAGTATGTGATATAATGTGCTCGAAAGTAGTAAGCATAGTAGTAGATGAATGCAAACATATAGCCCTGGTGACAAACCCTAACTTCGCATGCTTCCGTATTATAGGTACGTGTAGATTGTTCTGTTTTCCCTATAACCTGAAAGTATTATGTAGCTAACTAACTACTATTAATCGAAATAATAGTAGTTGTAATAATGCAAATTATAAATCATCAATCGGTGTCGGTCGGTTGAAATGGTAAAACAAAATGCAGCTGAAGCGGATTGAACTACGACAAATTGAGGGCGATCCAATTCGTTTCAGTCCAATTGGCTGGATATCGTTTATGTCCACGATACCATATCACATATTACTTTTTATATTCACATCTGTATTGTTTTAAATTACAAAAGCCGTCACTGCATAATATTTTTTATACTCTTTTTAACAGTTCTACATCACAAGAAACACTCGATCACTTCCATATACGTAGGTGATTTTTTAAACATACTTTGATAAAATAAAGAAATAAGTACCCCACCAAAAACATTTTTATGTAAAATGTTGCCGCCAAGACATATAGCTTGCAGTTGCACTATCAAAAAGTTATCAGATTTCAGTAGAGCCAAGCATATAACTCTACTTGCCCTTACTCTACAAGCCCTAACTTCACAAATTCTACACACCGTAGTCAAAATATGTGGCTTGGCCGTTTCGCTACTGTCACATGAGAGTAAGGTGAAAAATGTATTCAGTTACTTTTTTGTTATACAATAGTTCTTGTAGTAGTGAAACGGCCAAGCCACATATTTTGACTACGGTGTGTAGAATTTGTGAAGTTAGGGCTTGTAGAGTAAGGGCAAGTAGAGTTATATGCTTGGCTCTACTGAAATCTGATAACTTTTTGATAGTGCAACTGCAAGCTATATGTCTTGGCGGCAACATTTTACATAAAAATGTTTTTGGTGGGATTTCACTTCTTTTTGTAAGTTACGATTGTTTTTTTTTTTTGAATATTCCAAGTTTTATAATTTTTTTGTTGATTGTGTACTAATACAAGCTTACGTACCAAATTTCAGCTTTCTAGGACTTCCGGAAGTACCCTATGAGTTTTGATGATCATCAGTGAGTCAGTGACGAAATCGGGGGTTTTTAGGTATCAATAAAATCTAAAGTATAAGAGCTATGTTATTGAAATTAAATATGTTTAATAAGTTTACTATTGACATCATATCCCGAGAATTTTGTTTATCTGGTATAATCCAAACCCAAGTTATGAGGCTTCAAAAAAACGACGAAGCGCTTCGAGAAAAGGTAGGTAGTGCCCTTGCGCTTCGCTTGGCTGTCTTGGCGGGGGGCACTCCCGTGCCCCCAGATTGTCTGATAAATATGACATAGCTGCCAATTTTTTGAAAACAAAAAGTCTTCCTGCTGTTCCTTCCGCGCTGAAGACCAATCTATTTTTAAACGGAAGTCACAAGCCTGCTAACTTCATCCGGTTGTGAATCACAGGTTAAAAATCTTGCTCTTATTGATTTTAAACGATTTGAGGCAGAATAATTGATACTTGACCGCAATATTACATACAAGTGCAAACATTGATTTCTCATTGAAAGAAAGTGAAGTGAAATCTCGAAAGTCATGCATAGTTGTAATGTCTTATAACCTGTTCGTTCCCCAAACTTTCCTGTTAAATAAAGTTCACTGTTTGTTGTATTCAGATGAATTTTTCAACTGGGCATGGATGGCCATATCCCAAACTGGAATAGCGAAAAATGCCCAAAGAATTCTCGAGGTCGATACTTTAGAATTTGCCCATCCATGCCCACTTGAAAAATTATTCCATATCCAGGTACTTGTAGTCATCAGTCAAATTGCAATAAATAACGATGCTAATAGCCAAATACCTGGGGTATTACATTAAAAGTAGCATAACAAATTGTATAGGACACATCAAAAGAAAATGTATTTTTAAAAGCAATAACATCACATCATATAATTAAAAATAGATACCTAGGCAAGCAAATTATATTATTTACTCGCTTGTATTCCTGTATTCTTATTGACGTTGAATTTTTATGACATAATAAAAAATACTGCAATGTAAACACGTAACAAAGGGGAAACTGAGGAAGTAAAAAAAACAAGTGAAGCCACGTTGGGCAGGTACCAAAAGTAAATCATAATAAACATAATATCCGTCACGTTCGTTCGTATAACAAGCATCCCTTTACCCACGGAGTTTGCGCACTGCCGCGTCCTCCTTAACCTATTTTATATGAGAAACAACTCGGAACTCTGTTTCTTAAGATTAAAACGTTATTATTGACTTCCACAGTACGTATGTATATGTAATATAATATGTATTACTGAACGATGGTTCGATTGAAATGAGTTATGTCAAAGATATCTGTATATGTGAGTTATACCAATATCAGGCTACAATATTTATACGTCTAGCGATTATATACGGGATACTTAGTTTTACTCTTGTATACTGTTATATACGGGAGTAAATAGAAACCGAGTTATAATGGGTTTTAGCGCCGTGTCTTACACTACTTTTCACTACGATTGCGAGACAATAAAATATGTAATCCAATAAAATATTCAAAACAAAGCTCGGGAGTAAAACTACCTCGTATAATAATGGGTAATTTTAGCCCGTATACAACAATCTACTATTTTCATGTTCACACATTTTACAACCAAAACTAGTTCTGAAAAATCTATAGTACTGGATCAAGGACTGAAGTTACAAGGAAAACGGCCACGCCACGCCCAATGAGAGTTTTCTAGTCCACGAGTAGTAGTTTACTTAGTACTATAGTCTGTCAATTTTAGCTTGATAATTTTGACAGCTCACGCCTATAAAGTATCGTATTATTTTTCGGTAGTTATGTAATACAGTTAAAGTTGTACTTTATTGACGGGTACCGCCCACTTAGTGAAGTGCCACGAACAACCACAGACTATCAATAAAATCGGTTTGAAACAAAATAAATCGAACAGATAGAACCATTTAGGTAACCATACATAATATACATAATTACACCCAGACTCATGACATACAGACATGTTCATGCACACAATTGCATGTCCTTAGTGGGAATCGAACCCACGACCTGCGCCGCATCTATTACGCAATTATTCGTTTAAAAACCATTACTTACATACATACTGATGATTTAATATTTTTTTAATTGTCACACATTGTTTATTGCCAGTCAGAGGGCTTTTATTGTCGTATTAATAAATTATTAATGCAATAGAAAATAAAATGTTTTGTATAATCCATACAGCATAACCATGCAAATATCGATTGCATGTTCTATGAGAATTATAATCGATAATCGAACAGATTGCAATGGAATTGGTTTGTTAATTTTTAATATATTTGAAAATAATAATACTTTCCATTTATTTATTTATTTAATTTTTTATAATTGGTACAGTACCTATTATTAAAAAAAAAGGAAATTTGCGAATCAAATATATCAAACAAAACGTTATTGCGGTTACAATTGGTGTTTTAATTTTTAAACAGACCATTAACATTAAAATGGATAGGTATAAGTAAGTATATGAAACTGATTTCGGTAAATCTTTATAAATCTTTGGATACCTTTATTAGACTATTGCG
The DNA here is from genome assembly GCA_951394255.1 of Polyploca ridens. Taxonomy (NCBI): domain Eukaryota; kingdom Metazoa; phylum Arthropoda; class Insecta; order Lepidoptera; family Drepanidae; genus Polyploca; species Polyploca ridens. Next base: position 9,755,402 of record OX596243.1, read on the forward strand.
CGCACGGAGGAGTGTGGGATTGTTTTAAGCACATTTTTAGGTAATTGATCGTAAGGCATCGTCATTGTGCTAACAAATAAGCTTCAAAACGGCGACGCCTTCGATGTTACTTGAATTGAATGGCCACCAAAATAGAAGCAATTTTGCAGTTTTAATTAAATTAAAAAATAAATACACGGCTTGGAATATTTTTTAGGTAATTCTTTAGTTGATTGACTTTCCTTTGTTATCTTTATATATAAAATTCTAGAGCACGTGTGTATGTCACTGAACTACTCATAAACGGCTGGACCGATTTGAATGTTTTTTTTGTATGCGTTTGGGTGGCGCCCTGGATGGTTTAGATTCACAAATCAGCCCGGCAGATGGCGCTGCAGTCGATAATATAACCTAGATACCGACAAAAAAATTGGACTCTATTTTACGATTTTTTCATCATGACAAAATTTTATTTATATGAAATATTTTTAAATAAGTCTTTTCTTTGAATATTTAACAATACAAATTTTTTTTTGGCTTGTAATTTGTACCAATACGCCTAACTGTGCGATAAAAACTAAGGGATTTACGGGGTCCACCGATACATAGAAACGGTCAAGCCGCGCCGTGTCAGTTAGGAAATACATAAAAAGGTAAATTAGCTGACTGGCATAAACACTACTCAAACCACAATTTCTAATAACTTTTCACATAATTTCAATAAATAATGTAGGCATCCACTAAGAAAAGGGTTTATCAAAATTCATGGTTCCATGAGGGACCCCAGGTAAGCCCCGGGGTAGGTCGCTAGTTCTAAATACACAGCGAAAAGATTATAATCATTATATACTTTAACGCAAACTGATGTTTCCGACTTATTGAGGTAAACAAGGTGCTCCGTTTCACCTGCTCCATGTATTTTTAAACGCATTAAGTACCTACTGTTATTTTGCGCATGATATCATCATCATCAATTGGATCTTTATCTTCGTCCGCTTTTCTTTATATATCTACTAGCTGTCCCCCGCGGTTTCACCTGCGTACCCGGTATAAAATGCCTATAATGCTCGGGGATAATCTAGCTTCCTATTGGTTAAAGATTTTTTTCGAATCCAACTGGTAGTTACAGAGATAGGGTCGTTTAAACAAACAAAAAACTCTTCCCCCGCGTTCTATCTGTATGCCAAATTTCATAATGATCCGTTGAGTAGTTGAGGCGTGAAGGCGTAACAAACAAACAAACTCACTTTCGCATTTATAATAGTTAGGATAGGATAGGAAGGAAGGATATATTGTTAGGATACTCTACTGTACGTCCACCCACACACACTGTGTATCACAGTCGCACAGTTTATTTACGTTTCAAAACATATCAATTGCAACTAACTGAATCGGGGGGCACGGCAGTGCCCCCGCCAAGTCGAGCGCGAAGCAAACACTGCCGTACCATCCTTTACTGGAACCATTTCGCCGCATTTTCAGGCCCCTATTTGAGAACCTCTGGATAAGACCAGAACGCAAAAATTTTCGTCATCCAGTAAGCTATAATCACATACTTAAAATCCAAAATTTCAAGTCTGTAGGTCATTTAGTTCCGAAGTTAAGCGAAAGCAAAGTTTCGCATTTATGACACTCACTCACTCATGATCATCAAAATAGAACTAGTACTTCCCATAAACTCAGAGAGCTGAAATTTGGTACAGAGTTAGGGTTTAATGGCCACATAAAGGGAAAACTATAAAAACTAGGATAATCGAAGATCTGGAGTACCTGGTGACCCAGATTAGAAAACACAAGAGCCAACCAAACTATTAGAGATCGACATACCGCCTTTACAAAAAATATTCAACTTGGTGGGCCGCTTCATTTTTTACAAAAAGAAGTTAAATCCCACCAAAAACATTCTGTAAAAAACTAGCCAAGTCTCGATGGAGCTGCTTGTTTATCTCTAAAAAGTAATGAAATCTAGACAAAGTTGTGCCAAGTCTAAGGTTCCTTACTGCGATTTCTTTATTATTATAGTTAATGTTGTGTGACTTGGCCGTTGAACATTCTTTATACGTCAGTTGTTATTGTTGTTGTAGTCTTATTGTAGTTGTTGTTGTTAGTGGGTACAAGTACAGATTGGTGCAAAGGAACCTTAGACTTGGCACGACTTTGTCTAGATTTCATTACATTTTAGAGATAAACAAGCAGCTCCATCGAGACATGTCCACAAATCCACTTTTTACTATAACTCGCTGGCATTCGAAGCGTTAGCGGCAGGGTTCGAGCATCCGCTAAGGAGCGTGACCAATAAATGCTAAAATCGACGCTTGCGTTTGTCAGAAACACCACTTGTCTGCCACTTTATAAGAAAGACGCCACGCTAACGCTCACGCTCCACGTTAGCGTTAGCGTCCCTAACATTTTTAAATTTGTCTACGAACTTAGCGTGACGTTACACGTCTTTTCCGCAGATGATGTCATTGCCATACATTTTGGAATTAGCGTTTGGCGTTAGCGTTACCAGAAATGATTTTTGTCTAGGCCTACAGGTACGGCAAAATAGTATAGCTGTAGAAAATGTATGGTCTTGACGTAGGTACACTAATATAGATTATGACTTACTGATAGATAACTAATTGGTCTTAATTGAATAGTAGTTTGTGCAATATACAGACGCATTAAAGCTTATTTATAAAATGACAGTCCTCAGTGTACCTCCATTAGATAAAGGAAAACTATACCTTGTTATCAAAGATATTTTAATACTTGTTACTGATAGCAGCTACTATGTTTTTATTTTCTATTTACTGCATATTCTAACTCGAATTAAATACGTAATAAAATTCAAATCGATTTCAATATTACCTACTTTAGCAAATTTTATCAGTTTTAGCCTAATTACGAGCAACTGACTGAATTATTTTATACTTATTAGTGTTTTAAAGTAGGTACCTTATGGTTTTCTATACTTTTCTGTCTTATTAATAACTTATTAATCTGTAGTATTTTTTTTCTGCTCTTGCACGCAGATTCTCTCTATCTCTGCTAAGGCATCAGCATTGCACAGGAATTCCGTTATCTACTGTTCACGTCCATCACTAAATGAGAACCATCATCATGACAAATAAATAGGACTTCATGACAAATTTAATGAGCCCAAACTATTAGTAGTATTTAAGGAGTTCAGTAAAAATATATCATCTCCTTCATCAGACCAGTTCAATGGTACCATATTATTGTATTGTCATGTGAATCAGAATAACAGACATTTGCAAAGTTTCAAACAGCTATGACCACCAGAAGTGGGTGAAATTCAATTACTTGGATTCCATTACATGTCGACCTAATAAAATCGCATCGTCCACCCTTGTTTTTTGTAAAGACTGGAGAATCGGTCGTGATAAATAGGTATTGGTATTTTTAAAACTGTTTCACCGAAAAAAAAGTAATCAGATAATAAGAATAAGAATAATAAGAATAAGAATAATTTATTTGCTAGAGACATGGTGAACATAAAGATGTTATAAAATATAAGTAAGCACAAAACATGTTTCGTCGTTTGTAACGACAGGCAAAATATACATTTTATATCAGAAATACATTTAAATTATTAATTACAACCATATTTTTGGACAACTTAAAATCATTACTAACAACCTAATTTAAATTATAAAATTATAAAAAATGTCCATAGAATAAAATATCAACATTACAATAACTATAAGAAAATTAAATAATGAAACAAAATTATTTTATAAAAAAAATGTCAAAACACCATTCAAAATTAATTTAAAAATTCTCCAACAGAGTAAAAACATTTGTCACGCAACCAGTCATATAATTTTCGTTTGAATAGTCTCTGAGGGAGTTCTTTCAAATGCTCTGGTATTTTATTGTAAATTTTAATTGTCATTTGATAACAATTCTTACTATTCAATGCAGTCCTAGACAATGGTATATACAATTTATTAGGATATCTGGAATTAACTTTGTTAAACACTTCACAAGCCTTAGGAAATAAATAGTTATATTTTCTTACAAAGCATGCTACCTCATGAATGTAAAGGGATGATAGCGTGAGTAAATTAAATTTTTTGAAAAGAGGTTTACATGAGTCCAGTGGGCCTGCATTTGCGATTGCTCGAATGCATCTCTTTTGAATAATAAATGCCTTGTATGAATCAGTGGAATTTCCCCATAAGACCAAACCGTAACGCAAAACCGACGCTACATAGCCATGATAAGCCATGAGAGCTACACTTTCGTCTGAAATCTTTCGTATTCTATTTAACGCATATACAAAACTGTTCAGCTTTTTACAGACTTTTTCTAGTTGCTGTGTCCAAGAGCAATGTTCGTCTAAGATAATGCCAAGGAATGTGGCATTTGCTGTTGCTTCTATAGGCTCACTGTTCAAGTGAATATTAATATTTTCCTGTGACATTTTCCTATTTCGAAACATTGTGTATTTCGTTTTGTTGGCGTTAACATATAAGTTGTTGCTTTGAAGCCAAGTACTAACTGTGTTAATTGTATTATTTATCTCTTTCTCTGTATTACCGTATTTAGCATCAATAATCACAGAATTACACTTCAGGCTTCGTCCTCGAGATTAGCATAATAGACACATGTAGTAACGCGTAGCACACACCATTCCACACTATATTGAGAATATTTAATTTTTTTTTTTTTTTTTTTTTGTGGGTAGTTTGTTAACTTTGTACCTGCGCTCACCGTTTCTATCATTCGCTTTTTAGTGCTTCGCCGTTCCACACGCGCTCGCCACATTAATAAGAAATAACGGTTTCATAAGTTTTGTGATATTTATATTGTTATTATGCCTAAACGTAGGCTGGATTGTGAACGAATTCAACAAAAAATAAGAATATTAGAAAGAAAATTACGCCAAAAACGACGTCGAACCAGTGATCGTTATTACTCGGATGATTCGGAGTTATCTTCAACGTCAGGCTCTTCCCATTGTCCGCCGAAAAGTTACCTAGGTAAGAATTTATGCAACAATTACTTTATCAGTGACCTACTTACGTATGCATTGGTGATAATCTAACTTCATGTTATTATGAACTACTCAAATATTATTCTTATAAGAATACGGTTTGCGGACAGTACTTGCTTTTGCATTGGGACTGTTTCTTACTAAAATATTCTTACGAGAATACAGTTTGCGGACAGTACTTGCTTATGCATTGGGACTGTCTCTTACTGAAAATATTCATACGATAGTACAGTTTGCGGACAGTACTTGCTTTATGCTTGGGACTGTTTCCTACTACAAAATATTTTTACAAGTACTTATACAGTTTGCGGACAGTACATGCTTTGCATTGGGACTGTTTCTTACTGATTTGAATCAATAGTTTTTATTAAAACAAAATATGATACCAACACTTATAAGCATTTAAAAAAAAAAAAAAAAAAAAAAAAAAAAAAAAAAAAAAAAAAAAAAAAAAAAAAAATATATATATGTTTTGACATTGTCTAAACATTGTTTACTGTAGTTCTCAGTCATCCTTCAGCCCGCCAAGCAGTACAATGGGACTGTCTTTTGGTGCTTGATTTTGTTTGCGGACAGTACGTGTTATCATAACTTGGGACTGTCTCTTACAATATAATATTGACTGCTTAAACAGACTATACATGGGACTTCACGTCTCCTTTTCAGACGTAGACAATGTGCTGACACCGTATCCTGAACCGAATCTGGGATCGGGTTCTGAACCGGATCTTGGACCGAACAATGCACAGAATCTCGAACAAGATCCTGAACCGGATCGAAGATCGGATCCTGTTCCCAGCACATCACATACTGGGAACTATACGCAGATTCCCTCCGTAGTGGTAGTCGCATCAAACCCTGTAGACCCACTACCGTCTACAGCTTCAGAGCCTGTACCACCAGCCGACCTGGTGACTACACCTATAACAGAGGTCTTTGGACTTGACGATGATTTGTTGGATATACTAGGTACGGATCCTACCACAGATAAAAAATATGGGAAAGATATACACAACGATTTATCAATTAGATTTCAACATTGGACTACAAAAGGGCTAACAAAAGAGCTACGTAAGGAGCTTAAAGAAAAATATTTAACTCCTCAAAACGCCAAGTTAATTGATCCACCTGAATTAAATGCTGAGATTAAAGCGGCAGTATCTGATATAATCTCTAAACGCGACAAAGCCATTGAAAGTAAGCAAAAACAACTGACCTTAGCCATTACTTCCTTAGGAGAAGCCATCACGCTCATATTATCTCAGAAGGAGAAAAATACCGTCCTTCTTAAACTTTTGACGGATTCCGCCCGTATCATATGTGACTGTCAGCATGCTGATACAGTGACGAGGAGAAACTTCCTATTAAATGCTGTAAAGAAAGATGTAAGAGAACAGCTACAAAATACAATAATTGACAAGCTGCTCTTCGGCGAAAACCTAGCCGAGACTTTAAAATCGGCTAGAGCCATAAATAAGTCTGGAACAGATTTAAAGCCAACGGCACCTAAACAACCTATTAAAAAGTTTACTCAGACTACTAACCCTTCAAGAAATAATAATTTAAACTGGAAGAATCCGGGTTTGACTCGCAGGCAGTCTGGCCCTCCGAGGATAAAGGAGCCTGCGATAACTTCGACGCGCGGGCGGCAGCCCAACTCCTTGAGGCAGTCTCAACATCCGCAGCAGCGATCGAACTACAACCGTCGTCGCTAAATACGGTAAAGCCTGCGGGTAGATTATCCTTATTCTATAATGAATGGTCAATTATCACTAATGACCCTATAATTTTATCATATATACAGGGTTATAAAATTCCTTTTTCACGAACACCAATACAATCGGTACTTCCTAGCGTTCGAAAATATTCTGACACCGAAAGGGTACATCTTATTGATAGTATTAATAATATGTTGTCATCAGGAGCTATATCAAATTGTGAAGCTCGGCCCGACCAATATCTATCAAATATTTTCTTAATCCCAAAGCCAAACGGGAAGATGCGCTTTATCTTAAATTTAAAATCATTAAATAAATTTATTGATACGAGTCATTTTAAACTGGAAGACCTGAGAACTCTTCTTAAACTGATATCTAAGAACTGTTACTTATGCACGGTGGATTTAAAAGATGCATATTTTTTAATTAACGTACATAAAGATGATCGAAAGTATCTCAGGTTCCAGTTCGAAGATTCAATTTATGAATTTAATGTCTTACCTTTCGGCTTGAATACTGCTCCTTTTGTATTTACAAAAGTAATGAAACCTGTGGTGAAATTACTGAGATCACGCGGCTATTTTTCTACTATATATTTAGATGATATATGTCTAATAGGTGATAGTTATCAAACGTGCTTTAATAACTTACAAGAAACCATAAGGCTCCTCACTAGTCTGGGTTTTATTATTAATAATGAAAAAAGTAATTTTAATCCTTCTCAAACTTGTAAGTTTTTAGGATATGTTTTAGATACAAAAAAATTCCAGGTTTCATTACCAAAAGAAAAAATTGATCGAATCAAGATAGAAACGAAAAGATTTTCAACGTTGAAACGATGCAAAATTAGAGCTTTCGCTAGTTTTGTTGGCCTTTTAGTATCCGCCTGCCCAGCCGTAGAATATGGCTGGCTTTATACAAAACTATTTGAAAGATGTAAATACCTTAATTTAAAAGACTCAAATAACTATGAAAATTTTATGAATATACCAAATTCATTAAAATCTGACTTTGAATGGTGGAATAGTGCTATCGAACATTCAGTTTGTAAAATCAAGGATGATGTTTACGACCTTGAAATTTTCTCGGATGCCTCAACAACGGGGTGGGGTATTGCATGTGGGGATCAGAGAGCTAGTGGCCAGTGGGGTGAAGATGAACGCAGCCGACATATCAATTATTTAGAAATTCTCGCTGCCTTTATTGGCCTTAAAATATTTAGTAAAGATTTGTCCAACTCTCAAATCCTTCTTCGTATTGATAATACCACCGCTATATCCTACGTCAATCGCATGGGAGGCATTCAGTTCCCACATTTGACAGATGTTACAAAGCAACTCTGGCAGTGGTGCGAACATAGAAATCTGTATGTTTACGCTTCATATATTCGATCGTCGGAGAACGCTGATGCAGATCAGGAGTCAAGACGTACGCATCCCGATATAGAATGGGAACTTGCAGACTATGCTTATGAACAAATTATAAGAAAATTAGGCTCCCCGAACATAGATATATTTGCCAGTCGGATAAACAATAAATGTAAAAGATATGTCTCTTGGCATAGAGATCCGGATGCATACGCAGTAAATGCGTTTACAATTTCATGGTCTAAATTAAATTTTTACGCTTTTCCCCCATTTACAATGATATTAAAATCATTACGAAAAATTAATTCTGACAAAGCCAAGGGTATAATGGTTGTTCCATATTGGCCTACACAGCCGTGGTACCCTCTTTTTAAAAAACTGTTAGTTTCCGAAATGGTAGTGTTTAATGCTAACGAAAACCTAATTTTATCAACTAATTCCAGCCGACGCCACCTGCGCAACAAGATTACCCTGGTGGCAGGAGTATTGTCCGGGAAGCGATGATAAGAAGAGGTATTCCATCTTCATCTTTAGATATACTACTTAACTCTCTCTCGGAGAACTCTTATAAGCAATATGAAGGGTGCTACAAAAAGTGGTTCGTTTATTGTAATGATAATAAATTGAACTTATATGAAGTATCAGTTCCCGATGTTATGAATTTTTTAACAATAGCGTTCAAAAATGGTGCTCAATACGGAACCTTAAATTCCTATCGATCGGCTTTGGCTTTGATTTCTGATACTGACTTTTCTGAGAACAAAGATATTCGAAGATTTTTTAAAGGAGTATATCGTTCTAAGCCTCCGCGGCCCAAATACAACGAAACCTGGAACACATCTCTTGTCTTAAATTTTCTTGAAAAATGGTATTCAAATGAAAGCTTAGATCTTGAAAAAATTTCTAAAAAGTTAATCACACTTTTGGCACTCGTTACTGCACATAGGGTGCAAACCTTATCAAAAATTCAAGTTTGCAACATTGAAAGGTTCCCATCAGAAATTAAAATTAAAATTCCTGATCTTATCAAAACATCTAGAGTTGGGGCAACTCAACCCTTGCTAGTTCTTCCATTTTTTAATGAAAAACCAGAAATTTGTCCCGGAAAAACTATGCTTTCCTACCTCAAGATGACATCGACTCTTCGTACCAATAAAAACACTTTGTTCTTAAGTCTCAGAAGGCCCTATAAGCCTGTTGGTGCACAAACATTATCTAGATGGATTAAAAGCATCCTTAGCTTAAGCGGAATTGATACTTCCACGTTCACTGCGCATAGTACCCGGCATGCTGCCACATCTGCTGCGCAAAAATTAGGTGTTAATGTCGATCAAATTATGAAAACGGCGGGTTGGAGCTCTAGCTCCCACACATTCGCCAAATTTTATAATAGACCTATTAATAGTGCATCTAATGATTCGTTTGGTATTGCTATTATGAATGATTCAATTAGAAAGTAAACCTTAGTTATTTATTTTTAATTAACGCAAGAATTTATTTAGTTTTGCTAAAACAATGATTATTTGGTTATTATTTACTATTAAAATTGTTAGTGTTATTATTTTGTTTTGTTGCAAAAATGAATATGCAATTATTTGAAACCAGTAATAAAATGTAATTCGTAACTTGAGTATGTATTTCTATTTTACGATCGAAGTCTCTAAAAGTCTACATGTGTCTATTATGCTAATCTCGAGGACGAAGCCTGAAGTGTAATTAGAGATTAAACGAACTTACCTGTAAGTGAAGTTCTATCCTAATTATACGAAGGCTTCGTCCGAAGAGATTAGCAACCCTCCCTACCCTCTCTTATGTACCCCTGTCAATCGTAAAATATAAAACAGTTAAAAGACTACACTCTAAACTAAATGATAGAAACGGTGAGCGCAGGTACAAAGTTAACAAACTACCCACAAAAAAAAAAAAAAAAAAAAAATTAAATATTCTCAATATAGTGTGGAATGGTGTGTGCTACGCGTTACTACATGTGTCTATTATGCTAATCTCTTCGGACGAAGCCTTCGTATAATTAGGATAGAACTTCACTTACAGGTAAGTTCGTTTAATCTCTAAATATCGTCTGCAAAAAGAACACATTTATGATTGATAATTTCAGGGAGATCATTTATGTACAGCAAGAATAACAATGGTCCCAGTATACTCCTATGACTGATGATTCGATGATTACAATGTGGCCAAACGGGAAGTATACCCTTCCAAATAAAAAAGAATTTTCCGAATCGGTTAATAAATGACGGAGTTCTGAGGTAACAAACATACAACCGAATTGAGAACCTCGTCCTTTTATGAAGCCAGTTAAAATGCATGACAAATAACACGAAGGCATAAAAGAAGGAAGAAATAGCATTAAAAGATTTTTAAAATGTTTCAATTTGCAGCAAAATCCACAACACAAATATTACCAAAAACAATGATATTGATTTCCGGTCAAAGAACCTATTACTATAATCCATTTTTTATAAATGTTATATAAAATCTTATCACAATAAATAAATGTACATTTTCGTCGAGCCAAATTTTCGTCGTAAAATACGAGAAAAACTTAATTTGTAAACGTCAAGTGAAGTTTTATATTCAAGAAATTGAATACTGATGGGCACGAGGACTAGCTTACATACGCCCCATAAAAATAGACAAATTCATGTATCGATTTGAACACATTGACGACCTTGGTAGTGTGACTTTTTATATTAAATGCAAATTACATGTGCCTATGTCGCAACAGATAGGTACCCACTGTAGGAACATATTACAGTAGAACAAAGATGAATACAATAGCTACTTACCCCAGTACTGACTAGAGAAAGCATGATCCTCTCGTTGAGCGCGAGTGTCTCCCCCTGTTTCATCTTAATACGTTTCTTGTCGAGGCACTTCATGGCGTACATTTTCCCCGTGTCCGCTTTTCGACACCCGTACACCTGTATAATGTATAAGCTATCATGTAAATAAATATACAGATGTATACATCCATACTAATATTATAAATGCGAAATTAACTATTGTCTTACTCTTCCACACCTAAACCGCTGAACCGAACACAATGAAATCTGGCTCGCAGATAACTTATGGTATGGAGTAGCAATTAGACTACTTTGGATCCCGAGAACGCGGGTCTACCCGGGGGAAACAGCTAGTTATATATATGGATGATGTATGCAACAAAGGACGGGATTACTCGGGATTAGTCGGCAACACATTGGCAAATCCTCCTGGTATTGCTAATTTGTGGTTGTGCAACGATTCTAGCATGAACGCTTTTATAGATTTTGACGATAGCATCAGAAAAACAATGTCAGCCTTCTGGTTGGTAGTTTATCGATACGGCAAAGATCCTTTATCATTATTAATTTATGCTGGGATATCGTCATGAAAGTACTCATGAAGTTCGATATCTAATTCTAAGCGCATGATAATAACAAGCTATAAATGAGACCGACGTGATAAAAATTGACGATATTGATAGTATAAAATAATCAATATTATTAATATATTAACATTTATATAAAATATTTTTAATAATCGATTAATTAGTTATCTTTATGCAGGTCTCCGACGTCAGCAAGATAATATCTTGATTTAAATTAAAACGATTAGTACCGAATATAATTGTAATCCAAAGTTAAAAGTAAAATATCTATATACACCAAAATGTAAACATAAAATATGTACGCGAGCATGAATCATAAAAACATAATCTGGATTTGTTTTGTTATTTATAGAGTGCATATCCTGTCACAAACAGGTAGATATGCCATGGACAACAAAAATCCATCACTATTCTGCCGAAGGAGCGGGAGCGGCTTACCACATTTACGTAGCGACTTTCCGCTTTCTGAGATGAATATGGATAGGTTCAGGCACTCGCTGTGCATGTTAATAGTATTTACATTGAGTTTTAAATAGTTATTTACATCCAACTCGGTACTTTCGTTTTTCTCTTGCGGTTAACTAAAATTCAATAGGCTCACCTCCCCGAATCCGCCTCGGCCGATGATGCGGTGTACGCTAAAGTCGTTCATTGTGAGCTGAATATTTAATTCTAAGTTTTTCCATTGGCAAAATCTTGTGTATTTGTCACTGGAACGAGGAAATTAGGTTATACTTAATCAACAATAATCTAAATATTGTAGATATTCCAGTTTAATGTTTATTTACCTTTCTAAGAAATTTTTAAATGGCTCGCCTCGTAGATGTTGGAAAATTTCCTCAATGTAGGGCTGAAACATTAATGACATATTATAAATGTTTCCCGTTCGTTATACGTTACAAAGGTTTAATTGTCGTTAATGAAGCGTTCAGCTCACCTCAAATAGGTTCGGTGGCACTTCATGCTTCATTAAATATTTTTGTACATGCGCTACGCATTCTTTTGAATAATCCTGAAACAAACAAATTTATAGTCTATACATTTATTATGTAAGTAACAGTAAATATAGTATCAAAACTATTTTAAAGTGAATAATAAAAATTCTGATGATTTTTTGCGGTTTATCCTAAACTTCGTTTGTCACTATGATATTTTCATTCTGATTTCGTAGCCGATTTCATAGCATTTATGTAAAACAAAATAAACATTATACAGCTATAAAGAAAAGTATTTCTCAAAATGATGTCACAATTTTCATAAATAAGTGCAATAAAGTAAACACATCAAAGATGAAGACATAATCTGGTTCGTGATTAGTAGCAGCAACTCGTTACATAGAAGGAAAAAGGAATATACTCGCTACTGTTGTCACTATGTCACTATTATCAAGACTCGAGTTTTCCTGACTGTGCTAATCTACACGTTATAAACATATTTTTACTAGTAAGAGTTAGTGAAGATGTTCAGAACTGGCTACTTATTTCCGTGGGTATAAAATAAAAACTAATTCGATGCAGTGGCACAAATACTCAATCAAGGGCATCATAAGGGTTAGTATGTAACTGTAACAATGATACAGTTCAGAATAGTGGATGGGCCGCCTTAGCAATAGCTAAGGTCTCTCAGCTCGACCAATGACGAGCCTCCTTATTATAACAAGCCATGGTTCCGACCGGATGCAACACTCAATGTTATGTGGAATACATATTTTCTATAATGATCGCGATGCGCATCGTCTTTTCCCATTCCTAAAACCCAATCCAATTCATTTAATACCAGCTATTCGTGCCCGGCGTCGCCCGGGTGAAATTTCGTAATACTTGTGAATGACTTCCTGAGATTTGGAGGCCCCCCCCTAGACCGGTGGCGGACCGAAGTACACTACTGTTAGTTTCTATCACTAGGCGTCTTATAATGTTTCAATAGGTATGTATTGGATACATCTGGACACTAGGCTTTTTGTTTTGCTTATTGTCCTGATGGATATTAAATAACTTGTGAAAACGAAACATACTCAGCTCAATGGATGGATACAATTACATATTGTCACATTGCAATTAAATGCGTTCAAATTAAAATTATTGCAATACTGGGAGTATTGCAATAATGTTAATTTGCTGTTAACTTGTAGTGATTGCAGTGGATCATTTAACTATATAAAAATAATGATCTGTATCTTATATAAGTTTAAGCCAAATATTCGTCGTAAAAATAATTTATTTGAAGAATAGGAGATAAAGGTTTGAGTTAATACTCTATAACGAGGCTTTTGCTACCCATTCCGAACTGCAAAGCTCTGAATAACAGAGATAATCCCAAGAGAATTAGTTTCGTGCTGCGCTGTAACTGACCAGCAGCTGGGACTTTCGTCCTACAACTTGTTTATGTATTCATATATTGGTTTTGATTTTCTTCTATACTCACATGTGAATGTGCTAAAAGTTCTTTCATAATAAAATTGTCATAAATATCTCTTCCGATCCGCTTCCTCTCTTCTATACATTCTTGTTTTTCATATAATTTAATCTGAGAAATAAAAAATACGTTGTTGTAAAAATTGAACAAATCTTCATTTTAAACGAATATGAGTCTCCGTATATAGTCGTGTGACATAACATAATATGTACCTCTTCATAAAATTTTAATTGTGGCACTGGCTCTTCTGACGTCTGTTCACAAAATTCCTTAAATAATAAATAACCTGTAACAAATAAAAAAAGCATAATGTTAAGTGTAAATCATTGAAGTGCGTGTGTTATTCATTAGCATATTGGTGCAAAGTAAAATATTGATGTGTAACAACTATACAGATTCTGCTAATGGGCATTGAACAATTTTCAAAAATCTTCGTAATTTCATAAACCATTTCGAGAAATAGTTGCTGTATTCTATATTTTTGATACAAATATTCATTTTTTAAACTGAAAAACATTCCACATTTAAAGAAATGCTTTTGTGGAATTTGAGCAGTTTTACTGAAAAATAAATACAATATTATAATTTCTTTAGATATAGCCCAGCGAAATCAATAGGCATATAATTACATACACTAGCTTTCATGATATATGAGTCTAAATGCGGCGATAATGATGAAATTCGATATTGTACAGGGGAAAATTAATATTTCATAGCTTCTCTGTGACGTAAGCAGACAAACCGCTTAAAATAATCATTATTGTTATTTCACACTTACATAATCATAAAATACTTCGGTCAATACAACTGTCACGCTCAGAAAACATGAAGAGAATAAAATTTTAATAGAAATTATACAAGTACCTAACTACCTAAGGTTTTACCTGACATTCAAAACCAACATGATGCCTACTACAATACAGTTATGTGTTAAAAGAAACCCATTATCAAAAAAACATAAGTAGTAGGTACTTCGTAACATCTACAAAAGAAACCACCAAAACAGGTAAGTAGGTACTTGAAACCACACTTTATCGTCCTAGTTTTAGATAAGCCGGGATTAAGATTACTTAGAGGGTTATTTACCATTTGCCTTGTACCAGAAACATTCGCTTAATTTAAGTCTTATCAAGAATGCGAGTGTTTCCTCTCCATTTACTATCAGTGAAATTAATTCAACTAGAAAAGCAACAAAAAACTGATAGGTACTCAAACAAAAGTACGTTAGCTGAAATGCGTGCGGAATTTTAATAATGTCAGGTTTATCTAAAGATATTTTATTTAAAATATCATTGAATTTAACGGTCGTCTTTGAATTCCATAGAAATCATTTACTAATTGTTTTGACCCTAATAGATGCCCCTACCATTAAGACTATGAAAATACAAGAAATTTTCCCATTTCAGTCAGTTCGATTCCCTGCTCAAACTTTAAAAAACTATGAATGCAAATTTTATCCACCGCCCGGTATTTACGAATCAAAGATGGCTAATAAAGATTTTCATCCCGCATTCAGTCAAACCAGTGAAACCTTCAGAGTATATTCAATAATATCGACTGACACACATACTAGCTGTAATGAACTAAAATCCTTACGGTATTATGTGGATATGAGATAAGATAAAATAAAAAGCCTTTGCTCTATAACGGAACCGCGGCCCCTACAATGTCCAGTGCAGCCGATAAAGTTATTTACTGCAAGCCGAAGTGGGACCACCGTAAATTGCGTTTGTAACTAGCTCCCGAGAGCGTTACCGTAATACCACGCTCTGGATTAGATTTCAAGACTAATTTAGATATGATATAAAACTGCAATCATTATAAAACGTAGTTATAGTCATTGTTTTGTAGCCCATTGTTATATACTTAAATAAATATTATTATTATTATTTATGTTGTCTGAACTAATAAACAGCCACGGCATGGTAGGAAAAAATAGCCGCAGCCAGCGCAGATATGTGGCTTAATTTTCTGTGATTTCTGAAAACTAATAGTGATTCTTAATAAATATAATAATAGAGAGTAATATTCACAATGTCTCCCATATTTCAAATTCCGATTACACTACTGTGTGTGTATGTCACTGTACTAAAAACATGAAAGGCGGCACGACACGACTGAATTGTGCTCGAAAAGATATAACGTCATAACATTAATTTCGGTCATGAGCTAGTCGACATCATAAATCAAAACCGAACGTCGAGGGCAGGCTTCATTGACGCCCCAAAAAAGTGATCGGCCCGACTAAACATACTCAATACGTAGTATAATTAATCCCTCGTCGTCTATAAATAAAATTATGTCTAAAACAAGTGGCAAAGTAAAATAAACAAAAATCTAAAAAAGTAAAATATTAGGTCCTTACATATTATGAAATTAGCGTTTTGTCATACTGACCACATTGATCTGAAATATCTCCTCTTTGGTTAAGAATTCCAAATTCAAATTTATAAATCTGGGGGCACGGAAGTGCCCCCCGCCAAGACAGCCAAGCGAAGCGAAAGGGCACTACCTACCTTTTCTCGAAGCGCTTCGTCGTTTTTTTGAACCCTCATAACTTGGGTTTGGATTATACCAGATAAACAAAATTCTCAGGACATGATGTCTATAGTAAACTTATTAAACATATTAAGTTTCAATAACATAGCTCATATACTTTAGATTTTATTGATATCTAAAAAACCCCGATTTCGTCACTGGCTCACTGATGATCATCAAAACTCATAGGGTACTTCCTGAAGTCCTAGAAAGCTGAAAGGACAATGCCACGATTCGGCCCGAATCATATAGCTTCCGACAGACTTTCTGTTAAATTGATAATTCTTAATACGTAACAGTAGGAATTATACCATATAAATAAAATCTGTAGAAGTACACCATTAAAACAGCTATCTAAATAGTAATTTATTTTATCAACACATTCCATATCGTCCATCGCTATTAAAAATGTTGCCATTACAAAAATAAAATCATATCGATACTATATGCACCTGAAAATCGATAAAAATTAACATTTTAAAGCCGCACACGTTAACTTATTACGTATCAGTCTTAGCTAAAATTAATTATAAATAGGGGTTCGTATGTTATCGTATATTTGTATGTTTCGTTTTCTTTTGAAAAATTATGTGTAATCAATTAAAAATCATTTATTTCGATCATCGATTACGTTTTGAGTAATCGATTTTTATTATATTATTATAGTGCTGGCAACACTTTTGACGTACAGACTTGAAATGTCAAACGAAAGAATTCTCCCACGTATTATTACGAGTTCGAAGTATTCCTGACCCTCCTGTGTTCTCTGTTGAGTTTTGTGTTTCTTGGCTATTGAAACTGAACCTGAACCTGTATTACTTCGCTGACCCAGCTATCCCATTGGAACTTTTGAACCTGCCTACTTATTGACCTGGCTTACTCTCATGGACTATGGAACCTCTACTCTACTGAACATAGTTCGCTGCATCAATTGTGGTGTAAATACCTTTCGGATGCGACGACACTCATTAGATTCTGAGACTGAAGAGATTCTGCAACTGATCCGGCAACAAAATGCTCTTACTGATGGTAAGTAATATAATATTACGAATTTTCGCAACGCGGTTTCACCTGTTCCCGAATGATTAAAAAGTAGCCTATGTCACTCTCCGGTCCTATATATTTCTCTGTGCTAAAAATCACGCTGATCCATTTCTCCGTTGCTGCATGAAAGAAGGATAAAGTAATAACAAACTCTTTCGCTTTTATAATATTAGTATATAGTATGATTCTTATCATGATTATATTAGACGCCAACGGTCCTGGCACACATATGTTTTTATACTAACAATATGATATTAGTATGATATAATAATTTAATAATTTTTTTACAGTTACCTACCAAGGGATAGTGTTAAGGGTAATGCTTATTGGTTGCAACACCAATGGATTGAAAGACCTGGATCATGTACTAATACCGTTGGGTACAGGAACTTATATTTACACTGTGGAAGATTTTTATATTGGTCAAGAGCCCATCAAGCAATACCGAAAGAATAACAGGTATAAGAGCAGTTGTTGCATATAAGAGGTGTTGTTGCAGAGAAGATGTCATGCACAGTATGTATCCATGTTAAACTTATCAAGACAGTAAGCGAGTATGTAACTATCTCTTGCTTATATTATTATTATTGTTAATACACTATGCAGCTTAAAGCTGATGCGTGTATATCACTTCAGTGCACTTGTTCTAATGTAATTATCGAGTAAATATACTAGTATATTGCAGACAACTTCATCTACATGGAATTTCAGATTTTTTCAATACCTACCATTGCTTTTCTAGAGATTAGCAAATACAACATTAGATTTTTTTAATTATGTTTCTCCAATACTTATTATTGCAATTTAATTATATAATAATTTATTTTATATTTTTTTGCAGCTACATCCATCTGATCGGATTTGTCACCCTTGTTGGCAGAGGTGTGACGGTTTGGCTGAACATTACACAGAACCATCCACATCATCTGGATATTTATTGTCTGAGCAAGTAACACAACCTGTCGAAACAGAATATTCTCCGTATCTTGCTCAAGCAGTGCCAACTATAGTTTTATCTCTGTATGGAAGAGCATCAGTCTCACAGACCCGATGTTTTTTTCCTGGTTGCGCTCACACAGACTTTTAGTGCCATTATCTATAAGAATAATACTTTTTGCTGACCTGCCAGCAAGTTTTTAGATGATTTATTAATAAAATATGATGATGTAATATTTAAAGAATAATAAATTGTTGAAAAGTATATGAATGGTTTTTTTATTTCATATGGTATTATAAAATGTTTATTATATTATTTTGATTATAAAAATACATGTTTTTTTTAATGTTGAATAGGCTTATGTTTGACTACAATCTCACCATGGCAAGTGATTATGGGGCCGAAAGTGGTAATTACACAAAGCCTAGAAGGAACTGGCTCGCTGCCGGATCACATCGAGGTGCTGGGCGACAGATTCTCAACTTAAGGGTGGTAGCCAGCTAGGCGGGTACTACAAAGTATCCTACCACCGTATTATTGTTTCCTCACGATGTTTTCCTTCACCGAAAGCTCAAACTTCTTGTAGGAATCGAACCCACGACCTTCGTCACGGCATCCGAAGTCACTACCAACACCTATTATCGCTTGCAGATAATTTGTGAGATGTAATATTTTTTTTATGTTTTCATGCTATCGTTAGTACAGCGGTTCCTAACCTTTTCTTGATACCCTCATGACCTATCAGGGAAACTGCCCGCCCTCCCGTTATTGTATATTACTTAGGTACGTATATTAAGTATCCACACTACTATATGGCTGTTTTTATTTATACACTTTTAATGAGTGTGGGTACAGGCAGCGCAAACCACGTGACAGAATTATTATTTATTAAAATATGATTATAATATTCGTTAGGTATCTATTACCAGCTGTATTAACCCGACAGAATAGCTATTTTACCACCGCGGGGGTAATTACTCCCACGCTGGGAACCCAGGCATTAGTATTATTTCGTCATCTTTAAAGGACTATAACTTTTTTTGGTGTACTTCTTATGGAAAACTAATTATACCATTAAATTCTATATTTTTTTTCCTTTTTTATGATATATGATTCATCTTTGTCGGTTCGGGCCGAGTCTTGTATGAAAAAGTGGCATTGTCCTTTGGTATGTAAGCTTGTATTAGTACACAAACAACAAAAAAATTATAAAACTTGGAAATTTCAAACAAAAAAAAAACATAACAAAAAGAAGTGAAATCCCACCAAAAACATTTTTATGTAAAATATTGCCGCCAAGACATATAGCTCGTACTGTCTAAAAGTTATCAAATCTCATGTAGAGCCAAGCTTATAACTCTACATGCACTTACTCTACAAGCCCTAACTTCACAAACTCTACACCCCGTAGTCAAAATATGTGGCTTGGCCGTTTCAATACTACAAGAACTATTGAATAACATAAAAGTAATGAACAGTGAATACATTTTTCACTTTACTCCCATGTGACGGGTAGCGAAACGGCCAAGCCACATATTTTGACTACGGGGTGTAGAGTTTGTGAAGTTAGGGCTTGTAGAGTAAGTGCATGTAGAGTTATAAGCTTGGCTCTACATGAGATTTGATAACTTTTAGACAGTACGAGCTATATGTCTTGGCGGCAATATTTTACATAATAATGTTTTTGGTGGGATTCATTTAGCTGGTAGGTACATTTGAGTTTTGAAAACAGTCATTCATTTGTTTTTTCCTCATTTTTTTTTCTTTAGCGTCGCTTATTACTTTACAATGGAAAACATGAAATATCGGTATATTTACGAGTACGTGGCATCAGTGCTGCAGAAACAGCTCGAAGGATTAATGATGTGCAAAAGAAAGCACGGTACGTTTTTGGTTTTAACGTTTTAGTTCTGGAAATTTCGACCTTCAGAACCAACCCCGTGGACGGCCGGAGACCAAAGTGGAAAATGAAGAATTAAAGGCTATTGTGGAAGCGGATCCATCACAAAGCACTTCAGAGATAGCTGCAGGCTTCGGGGTAAGTGATAAAACTGTATTAATCCACTTGAAGCAAATCGGGAAAGTAAAAAAACTTAAACGATGGGTACCTCATGAATTGAGTGAATCGAACTTGCAAACACGCGTCGACTGCTGTGTTACTTTGGTCAACCGACACAATAATGAAGGGATTTTAAATCGAATCATTACTTGTGATGAAAAGTGGATACTGTACGATAATCGGAAGCGCTCGTCGCAATGGCTGAACCCTGGAGACCCAGCCAAATCCTGCCCTAAACGAAAATTGACTCAGAAAAAGTTACTTGTGGTAAGTTTAGTAGACTAGCGCCGGTGTCGTTCACTACAGCTTTCTAAAATCTCGCCAAACGATTACGGCACATATCAATTGTCAGCAACTGCAAACCATGAAGGAAGAACTAGCTGCTTAACAACCGAGATTGGTCAATCGCTCTAAGCCACTGTTGCTTCACGACAACGCAAGACCACACACTGCACAACAAACAAGCACTAAGTTAGATGAGCTACAATTGGAATGTCTGCGACATCCACCGTACTCCCCGGACCTTGCTCCAACAAATTACCATTTTTTCCGGAATTTGGACAACTTGTGACAAGGAAAAAAACTTCAACTCCGATGCGGCAGTCTAAACCGCCTTCAAAGAGTTTATTGATTCTCGCCACCATGGTTTTTTTTTTTTGTAAAGGGATCAATGAACACTTTGACCTATGAGATGGTAAAAGTGCATAGATAACAACGGTGCATACTTTAATTAATTAAATATATTTTACAAAAAAAATGACTTTATATTCCTCCCGTACAAAACGCCAATTTCATATGTAAGGACCTAATACAACGTCTGCTAACTTCGCATGAAGTTAGCGGGCCCATCTGTTTTTGTTTTATAAGAGTTTGCTGCAAAATATCTATGTAGTCCAGTTGTGTCCGGCTAATTTACGGCAAATTTTGAGCCCATGCAGAGATTTCTACGAGTTCTCCGTATAGCGTATGATCCTGCTAACTTTTTTGGCTTATTTCAGGAACTATGATCGCGGCAAATTTTTGCCTTTCACGGATATTTTACGGCTAATTATTACGTTGGCAAATTCACTCTACGTTAAAATGGTCCTGCCTTCAGGGAAACTTCAGGGAAGTATAGATTATACTGCTCAAAGAGAAAGACTCATGTAGACAACAAGAAAATAGTCCTTAGAGATATGAGACAATTTCATTAGTAGAGAGGTAGGCAATAATCCCGAGCGTGCGTAGCCGACCGACCGATGAAATCAGTCTTATGTGCCTTTATTTAAACTTTGGATTGGCTTGTGTTTAAATACGTTCAATCTTGTTTACAAATGCCGGCTAGGGCATCAAGAAAGTTTTCAAGAAAATGATCCTGAATTAAGTCTCTCTGTGAAATATTCAGATCAAACAACCGGAGTACTCAAATGCAATCATCATTTGGTAGATTGATAGGTACTTGATTTCGTGTTTACCGGTTCATTTTATATATCTGATACTTTTACTGATATTATTTTTTGCAAAATTAGTTACCAACGTTAAAATGAATGTGAGGCTGATTTTTGAGACAATTTATTTTTGCTTGCAAACCAATACAATACAAAGCCTAATTGCAAACAGCTGAGTGCGCAGGTTGAAGTGTTCGTTCAATCTGCAAACGAATTGTAAAAGCTCAAACGTAAATCGTTCGAGATGAAACGACCGGCTCAAAGGGATCTCGCGTTTACACAAGACTGTGTTTCTTTCAAACCGAACCAATGGAATAGTGACGTTTCGACAATACAATACAATCCACGTAAAGAAGTTTACGCCGTTCTTTAGTTAGACCCGTTCTTTCAGCCTACCTTCACATTAAGAGAGTAGGAGCAGGCCCAGTGGTAAACGCAACTACTTTGGAACGGGTAGAGTCAATAGTAGTTGCGTTCGAACAATTAACCCAAACAAACGCAATGACGGTTCAATTTACTTGAAATCTATTATGGATACCCGGGCACTCCGGGGAGAGCGGCCGGGTTATGTCAGACTCCTACTGACTAAAACCCCACGGCGTTCCTACCTGTCGCTGCCGGCTGGATATAAGGGGGCGCCGAAGCATTCGTCCGCGTATCCAGCAGCGACGGCCTGATCGGAGGCCTCCTCTTCGTCGACGGCAGAGACCGGAGCTCTTGTCTCCGCCGTCTCCTCCTGAGTAGCGTGCGGGAACACACGCTCCTCTACTCGGGCCCGATGTTGATGGGCGGCAGACTCCCCCGAGTCCGCCACCCTTGGGCCCATGTAGGGGGGAAGGTGGCTCAAAAAAGCCGCCCTCCGACGCCCGGTTCTCCTGCGGCGGATAGCCAGGGTGGTAGTGTCCTCCCGGTCACGTTCCGCCGCCTCCTTTGCGAGCATAACTCGCTCGCAAAAGGAGTGGAGTGCGTCCCACGATCTCTCGCTGTCAACCACAGCGCGGATCACGCTTGGCAGCGAGAGATCAGTCTCCACTTCGGCGCAGAGCTCGCTGCGCTCGCTTGCCCAGGCTGGGCACACTTCCAGCGTGTGCTGTGCCTCCTCCTCGAGGCACCCATCGCAGTGGTGGCACTCGGCGGTCAGCTCCCTCCCGGCAATCCGACACAGATACCTCCCGAAACAACCGTGTCCCGAGAGGATCTGCGTCAACCAGAAGGTCAACGTGCCGTGCCTCCGCTCTAGCCACTTATCCATCACTGGACGGATGGCCTCGATGGTCCTAAGACCCGCACTAGGGTGCTCCAGCCTGGACTTCCACTCCTGGATGTCAAGCGTGCGCAACTGCGCCCTGCGCCCCTCCACCTCGCGTGGTGCCGGCGTCTCGCCCTGGGCCAGCGCCTCCTCGCGCCAGAAATAAACTGACGCGTTCCTCGATGAGCCTACCGTATCTGACATTCATTACACACATATCACAACACATCACATTAACCAGATTCACCATTTCAGCATTTTTACAAGGGTAGGACTAGCTTGTCAGGTATACACAACACATAATATAACATGAAATGACACGGTGGGTCGCTAATAGGAAGAATCCAGAAGAATCCTACTAAAGTCACTCACCTAAGACTTGATTGAATATTTTGTCAAAATTTACTTCGTTCTTCTTTTCCATATATTTGTGCATTACACTCCGTACACTGTAACAAATAAAAATATCATTTTAATATAATGTGTCGCTGAGACCGTTATCGTTGGTTAGTATACTATTATAATGGCTAATTATTTTCGAGGCGCCTAACAACTTAAACGGCGACTACTTTGTTACAAAAAAAATTACTTGGCAGCGATTAAATATTTTAGCTATACTAATATTAGATGAGCTTCAAAATGCAAAGATTTATAAAAACTAAATAATGGCTGCTACTTCAAGATAGCAAACATATAAACAGGACCAATGAAATCATAGGCGAGGTACTATAATATAATGACATGGCGACTAATATTAACAGATAACAAACATTGTATTATTGGCAACTATCAGTGGCGTGCATTGGTTTTTGGAGGAGGTAGGCAATCAAGTACTAGGCAGATGGAGCAAATTAATCGTACTCTCAGATTTATCATGTTTTTTTTTCAAGATTTGTAAAATTATTTAAGTCAGCGTATCCCGTATTATTCCACACTTTTCGTATTAGAAAACAAAATACAAGGATAACAGAATAATAGATTCGAAGTGCGGCACCTATGGTTTATAAAAGATAGCCTTGATCTCTGCGACAGTAGTTTGAATCATATGAAAATTAACCTTATAGGCCAAACTATATAGGGGGACTTTTTGGCGGGAACTTCCAGAGTGACGTTGCGTTTTCATTTTTATCTTCATAAATTCCTGTATTATTTCATATTATCGGTGGTATTTTATCCAATAAGGATAAATCCATGTGCACTAGTGAAGTGAAATGAAATGAAATGAATTATGTGTATCGTGACTTTACAAGTTGTCTCAAAAAGTCCGTGAAAAGTTTTAGTACAGTGACCACAATTTTACTAAAACACGACTGGACGGTGACTGATAATGCGGACTATGTAAAAGTTAATATGCGGACTATATGAAATTGATATTATAAATAAAAAGTATGCGACTGAAGGACTTTGTGTCCATGGTCATGAACAAATATAAGAAAAAGCCAAATTAGGGTTTCCAGCCTCGGTTAAATCGATCGATTTTATTAATCAATATTCGATCTTTTAAATCGACTTGGGAGATACGGATCAATCTTAAGATCGCCACGAAATTAAAAGATCGAAAATCGATTTTAACGAGACCATCTGTTCCATTTCGAATCGATATTTTTTGCAGTATTATGTTAAATATTAAAGTTTTTTTGAGTAAATTAGCACAAGTTACTCTCTTTCTTTCTCATCAATGCCGAAATACATGGGAGAGCGTCTAAATCGTTATTTTACTAAAAATCTCGACAGTGTAAGTTTAATCGAATAACGATATTCGTTTAATTATTATTAGTGACCTATTAAACAGTGCATTTTTTAAAATATTTTTGCTTCTAATTAACTAAGAAATATATTTTATGTCATAATATAATATAAATATTGAATTTCTAAGGATCAACCTATTATATATTATTTTAAATCAATATCAGTCACTTCGATTGGAATCTATCGATGATAAATTTTGTCAAAGTACGGTAACCCTATGCAATGACAGCCAAACCATAAACAAAACAATACAAATAAATTGCGAAGTTTTATTTGAGTTGCTCTAACGTTGGTAAACTGTAGTCTTTTTAATTTGCTGGGTTACTCGTGTCACAATAGAGTAGGTATGGTTACTTTTGGTCCTTAAATCGCGAATGTCAAATGTCAGTGTGCTACGAATAGCAAAAACGTGATTTATGATTTCGTCGTATTATCCTAAAGAAGTGTGTGTGCGTGTATAGATATGCCGAACTCGTTTTAGTGTGCGTGAAATTGTTACACGAACTCGCGAGTGCCTGCGCGGCAAAGTTTGAAATTTTGTATTGAATGTTAGGTTAGATTTTTTATAATGATTATGTAGTTTAATTGAATCGATATATCATTTTATTGAATCTTATGAGGTAAGCATTGCTTAATTGCCTATATGGAATGCACGCCACTGGCAACTATAGGCTTTCGTATAAAAATACACTTTCGGGCTGCGATTTGCAAGCATCTGTTAAAATTCAAATGGTTTCTGTACGTAGTATATTATTTACTCTGTGCTATAATTAAGAATTAGGATTTCAGTATTTTTGTTTGTAGAATCATAATTTAATGAAAACGGCGACAATCGCTCGTTGCATAACAAATTCCTAAGACTTTATTTCTCAGGGTGATTTCGTTCTATAGGGGTTGCAAATGTTGCAATCTAAATAAAACTTAAACCTCGTATACGGGTACGCAACGAGTACAAGTACCGTAGAAACTTCCTTTTATCAATAAATACAAGTTATTATGTTAATTATGTAGGTGTAGTAATAAGTTTAATCAAAAATGCTATATTTTTACTTAATTGAAAACCTCTGAGCAGTCGATCTTTCCGCGCTACTTGAATACGCGCCAGCAAAGTTGTATGGTATTTCATTGCTGGTAGATTTAGCCATCTGCAATTTCCTTTGAAAATACATTATTGTCGAGTTTTGTTTCAAAAAATAGTCAGGGGCAGAAAGATTTTATTTAGAATAAAAAAAAATATATCATGGCAAATCCTATGCGCGAATCAAATCATGTAATTTTTCTTTGGTATTTTTTTTATACTAAGCTAAGACTTGCCCCCAACTCCTTCGACTGACCCCATGAGGAGTTATGATGATGCCGAGGCTGTAGCACTGTCGCTTACCCAGAAAATGCCTATTCACCCTGGCCTTGAATATATCTAGGTTAAAGGTGTCAGGAAGCACAGACCCCAGAAGAAAGTTCCACTCCTTTGCTGTTCGCATAAGGAACGTAGAAGCGAAAAGTTGTGTCCGTAATAAGCGGGATGTCGACAACGTGCTCGGTCGATAATTTCATGGTAGGTATGATGAGTGTTAAGGGGTCCTTTGGTGCAACAGTGAAATTAAAGGCAGGAGCACGTTTAATCGGTTTAATGGTTGGAGAACGAAGAGGCCAGTGTTGCCATGCACAATAATATTATTATGTTTCCAACATAATATATACTTATGTACAAATATTTTTCCAGGTAACGTGAATAAATATACGTATTATAACAGGATCGAATAACAGGATAAAGACTGGGCTCGTAAAATTACCAAAAATACGACTCCACATAAAAAAAAACTTGGTAGGTAACACAGTAAACAAACCTATAAAAATACATTTTATTCAAGTTACGATTCAGCTTTGTTATATTTTATTGATGAAATGGCTGTGAACTCTCTTATGCTCCGGTATTTCGCTTGCGGCCAGATCAATTATTGTTGCATTCCAACCAAACTTCAATAAAGCCTGCCTTTTAGGCGCCGATCCCACAGCGAGCGGTCTCGAGTTCTGCGGTCATAGTTTTGCGTTCCGCGGTTACTATTGTGCACATAGCGAGCAGTCTAGAATACTAGATTTCTGCAATATGCGCTACTGATCCCAGGTCATAGAGATCTTCTGTCATAATCACAACATTATTAATTCTCATAATCTCAGATTTGTTTCATAATATAAATATAAATAATAAAACAGACTTTAAATCAGTCTATAATAATCAACTAACACATTAATTAGACTTGTTTGCTGATTGAATAAAATAGGCTTTTAAAAATTAAATTATTAAAAGAAACAAAAAACCCGACTGCGTTAAAACAAAAATTAACTGTTTCACAGAAAAACAAGCTCTTTAATCTACAGAATTTTGAATACATATAACTTGAATGCTATAAGGTATTGCAGTCGTATCTAACGACACCTCATAGTTAAGACGAATCTAACGGCACCTCATAATTTTTTTAAATTCATCAAGCCGTTTTGACTGCAGAGCGTGCCAAAGAAATAGACATACATACACTCGAAAAACATAACATTCCGGGTCAGTCGGGTTAAAATATCAGAGCGTCAACAGCTTTGTCCGACAATCTGTTTCTGATTATTGTAATAATTCTACCTGACAATGAGAACACTCTCTCGTTTTCAAAAGATGTCGGTTTAATAGTGTTTAAGCTTTATACAGTCAGTAGTTCCAAACTTTCTGTACTGTAGTTTTCCGGTTGCTTCAAACAACTGAAACTCGTAGTCGACCAAATAATTATTCATTAAACTATCAGATGGCGAGGCTCCTTCAATTATTTGAATATAATTTGTCTTGATTTGACAATGAGAAAATAATGAAACAAGCACTTAAGAAGGGGGATGGAAGTCTCGCTTACGGCAAATTTTGAGCTAATGCCGAGATCTCTACGAGCACCTTTTCGCCTTGTATGCTTATGGTCCTGCCAACTTCAGGGAAGTCGGTTATCATCACTTAATTGTATTTGTGATGGTCGTTAAGTTAGGCTTAATTTTCACGTTTAATTTATGGAAAATTTACGGTAAATTATTACGTTGTCAAATTCCTCTCAGTCTGAAGAGAGACTTTGCCTCCTTATGTGTGTTCTACCGTTTATACAACGGAGTGTTTTAAAGAATTTTTCGACTTTATGCCCTCGGCTATCTTCCACCATCGCAACTCTCGCCATCGACGGGGAGTCCATCCTCACACATTGAAACCAGAATTGTTTCGAACTGTGCGTGCTAAAAGGAGTTTTCTTCCGCAGACGCTCGGACTGTGGAATGAGCTCCCCGCCGTAGTTTTCCCAATGGAGTACAGCATGGGGTTCTTCAAAAAGGGTTTGACGAGATTTCTGCAGAGTTGGCAACGCGCGAGGGTTACCCCTGGTGTTACAAGCGTCCATAGGCTACGGTAATCGCTTACCACCAGGCGGGCCGTATGCTTGTTTGCCAGCTTAGTGGTATATAAAACAAAACGTTAAATGGTCCTGCCAACTTCAGGAAAGTTGATAACCGGGACCTAGTCTAGTGCTTAAAGTACCTTATGTATGAAGCACGGTAGTTTAAGTTTGCCGATCGATTTAGAGTGGCTAATTATGCATACACCACGAACGCTTTAGTACACATAGGGCAATTATTATATAAAAAATAAAAGGGCAAAGTGCAAGTCGGACTAGCACACGAAGGGTTCCGTAAAGACGTTTCTAGTATGGGGGCCCCATTAATTCGTAATTTTATTTCATTTTTATATTTTGCTGTTATAGCAATACACGTTTTATGAATATTTCAACCGTCTGCCTATTACAGTTATGTATGAGAGATATGTACACCCCACTGGCAGACAGACGGACGGGCATCGCAGGCTTAGTTGACACTGATTGGGTAACGGAAGCCTTAAATAAAATTAAAAAAAACATTGAATTTCACTTCACAGGCACGGTCTTTCCTTCACTGAATCTGACTTCCTAGGTATCCTACTATTATTTTGAATGTTTTTTTTATGTTGAATGGGCATGCGTTTGGCCTTCGACTAACCCCATGAGGAGTTATGACGAGGCCGAGGATGAAGCACGATTACCCAGAAAAAGTCTATTCACTCTGGCTCTGTGAAGATGTTGATTACTCTTTCACGCACAAATTACTGATTGGATTTGGATGAAATTTGGCACAAAGAGGTATGTTCTGGTCGCAAATAAAAATGAAAAGTATGTATGTATAATGTTTTGGAAAAAATAGCCAATATAGTCAGATTATTCAAAAAAAATATTTTAAAAATGTAACCTTGCTGAGTTTCTTGCCTGTTCTTCTCAGTTGAAGGCAGACTTACGAACTGGTGGTAACTTCAGTAGCTTTGACCTTCATCAGTGCCCTACTAGGGCCTAAATTGAATAAAAGGCTTTGACTTTGGTCTCTGGATTAACGCATAGGATACTGTATATCCCGGAAAAACATACGGCCCATTGGGAACGCGGATGAAACCGCGGGGAACAGGAACAGCTAATAAAATAATATTTATTTAAAGCAGCACTTATATCTATTATTGAAATAACATTGGGCCGGACGTCGCACGCGTCTGGTATAATTTTATTTATTATTGTTGTTGCCTTATGTTTCATAGTAACTATCTGGGGGCACGGAAGTGCCCCCCGCCCAGACAGACAAGCGAAGCGAAAGGGCACTACCTACCTTTTCTCGAAGCGCTTCGTCGTTTATTTGAATCCTCATCACTTGGGTTTGGATTATACCAGATAAACAAAATTCTCAGGATATGATGTCAATAGTGAACTTATTAAACATATTAAGTATCAATAACATAGCTCTTATACTTTAGATTTTATTGATATCTAAAAAACCCCGATTTCGTCACTGACTCACTGATGATCATCAAAACTCATAGCGTACTTCCTAAAGTCTTAGAAAGCTGAAATTTGGTATATAAGCTTGTATTAATACACAATCAACAAAAAAATTATAAAACTTGGAAATTTCAGTAAAAAAAAAGCAATAATAACTTACAAAAAGAAGTGAAATCTCAACAAAAACACTCTACAAGCCCTAACTTCATAAACTCTACACCTTAGTCGAAATATGTGGCTTGGCCGTTTCGCTACCATCACATGGGAGTAAGGTGAAAAATGTATTCACTGTTCATTAATTTTTTGTTATTCAATAGTTCTTGTAGTAGTGAAACGGCCAAGCCACATATTTTGACTACGGTGTGTAGAGTTTATGAAGTTAGGGCTTGTAGAGTGTTTTTGTTGAGATTTCACTTCTTTTTGTAAGTTATTATTGCTTTTTTTTTACTGAAATTTCCAAGTTTGAAATTAAGGCTTTTAGTAAGTGCATGTAGAGTTATAAGCTTGGCTCTACACTTTTTGATAGTGCAAGCCATATGTCTTGGCAACATTTTACATAAAAATGTTTTTGGTGAGTACCTTTTTAATATAGAAATTTCATTACATCCTACACCTGTGGTAAATAAAAATCAATGGAATTTTTATCCTTGAAAAAGAAGCAGCATAAAGTTAGGTCTTTGACCTTTTTAAAATGTCGAGGTAAGCCCAAATTTTTTATTCGAATCTGAAGTGACTGAGCCTTAAATACCTATTAGTGATAGTGACCAGTGGTTTAATTTATCTTGCCAATGCCAGTTCAACACTTGCTTTCAGAACTCGTCAGCAGATTTATGGATGGCAATAAACCTGCTTGACCGTTATTTTATATCTCGGACATAACAGACTTATTAGTTAATACCTGTCTACTCTGCTAATAATATAAACATTTAAAATTGTGGAGGCCTATTATACATAAATATTTGCTGTGCGTAATGGAAATGCATAGGGATTACGTTTCCAAACGACAACCTAACTGATGTTTGATAGTTCGCATACAAAATATGTTTCGAACAGTCCTGACGAGTCAAAGCAGTTCGAGGGGAATCCCTCGAAAAATTAGAAAAGATGGCGGCTAAGAAATTGCCAGAATTCCCTAACTTGATTTTCATCCGAAAAATGGATGAGTTTGAACATTATTTAGAACAAGTGATGAATTTGAGTGCTCTAGAATTGACTTCCTGGTAGTAAAATATTCAAATCATCATCCACCTGTCCTGTTCCCAATCATTTTGGGTCATTCATATGTATGCTTCTTCCATTTGGCTCTTCTATCCATCAATAGTATTCACTGTATATATTCAAATAGGTACCTTTAATCAATTACTGGTTAAATAACAAGGCAACCTTGATAAGGCATTGTGATTTCTGCTTATCAATGATACACCCCATTTTATACAGTAAAATTATATTATATTTACCTGATAAAGTAAGCTGATTCAATGAACAACTGAACACTGTTTATAAAAACAATTCAAGAATCTAGTAAAGTAAGTTACATTTAAAAATGCATACACGGGATGTATGTAAAATAGATGTGTGCTTCAATTTATTTGCTCCCACATATTAAATCACAGGAATTATCCCTTTGTAACATGTTCTGTAACAAGTTTCATTATCTACAAAATAAACTAATTTATTGTTATAATCCCTCTAATTACAATTCTTATATGAGCAACAGAAGAATAAGCAATTAAATTTGTATAATTTGTATACATCATTCGAAGATCCCTTCAAGCGATGTCAATAGAACTCTTCATCAAAATATACAAAACTCTTGCTAGAATATGGATTCCAGGTTTGGAGCCCCTACTTTAAGAAAGATATCGATCTGCTTGAGAGCGTCCAAAGGAAAGCTACCAAGATACCAGCCGCCTTACGACATAAGTCCTATGACAATAGGCTTCGCATTTTGCGCCTCACTACTCTTGAAGAAAGACGCCTTCGTGGTGACCTCATTGAGACCTTCAAAATCCTCACGGGAAACTATAACCTTCCTCACTTACAAGATATATTTGTAATGAATATGTGTGCTAAATCCTCCCGTGGGCATCAATACAAAATCAATCGTGCACCATCTAAATCAAACACTGCACACCACTTTCTCAGTAATAGAGTGGTCTGGAACTGGAACCGATTACCTGAGGAAGTAGTATCTGCTACCTCAATAAACAGTTTTAAAAACAAATTGGACATCTGACAAAGATTAAAAAACTTGAAAAGTGAACTATGTATAAGTGCGGAGTGACTTTCAACGCTGTGTGAAATAGACACATCAGCTTACAAGCTGCTCGTCTATTAAATAAATAAATAAAGATTTAATAATTTAGTCATCTAAAAATTTGCCAATAATCTGATTTTCCTAATGCAATGCAGCACAGTTTAAATTTCCAGCTTAAGATTCTACATCCGGGTGCCCAAAAATACAGTCTTTCTAACTACATACATAGTTCCAAACTGCTGCCATCTAATATATGATTGTCTAATTGCACACATTTGGTAAAGATTTTTTAACTTTTGGATTTCTTACAGTTTAGTAACAGATTCTTTACTTAACTTTGAAAATTAATGAAGTATCAATAGGAAACAAGACTATATCTGAGATACCGATTACCGCAAATCAATACTAGCTTGGTTAGGTATTAATATTTTATTTTTTCATCACTAACTAGCCGTCTCCCACAGGTTCACCAGCATTTCTGGGATAAAAAGTAGCCTATGTCCCTTTCCATACCATAGAAATCCAGACTTATCACTTTTGTCGTTGGGTGGTCCATGTAACCTCATTTTTTTTGTCTAATGTATGAAAACAACTATTTTTTTTTTCAAACCCCTTCAAAAAGTCACAGAATGATAATATAACTTTCATGTCATAACAATAATTATTGTTCAAAATGACCAGATCTAACAATATCTAGCAAAATTTTCTTCTGGCTGACTACTACTTTTCATTATTTACCTATTTAGGACATATTTTGCAAACTGCAGGTTTATAGGTCAATAACATTGTTGAGGTCACTGCACCCTGAGCACTTATAATTTACCAAGATTCTATAAATAAAAGGGCAACATGAAAGTATAAAATATAAACAACAAAATACTAAGCTACTGAGCTACATACCTACATCTAACGTTAAACTTTCAGTCGATTATAACTAGGTAGGTAGGTTTTGTAATCTTCATGCTAAATTATTTTGTTTTTATAACATCCCTGTTTCTGATGATGATATATTTGGGTTGATTGTGTTAGCAATTCTATCTTTACCTGTTTGATTTTACAAATAACTATAAGAGTTTTAAAATTAGGATAAAATCAATTTTGTAAACAAGCTGACGAGCTTGCAAATTAGAATCGTATAAACATAATTTACTCTTGAGTTAGGACATAACGTTACCTTGGATCTGGTAATACAATCTTTTTGCTAGCTCTCGCTGCTGGAGTGCATTTCGACTTCTCCATAGCCATCAAGTAGCTGACGTCTGCCAGTACAGCCTCGAGGTCCGCCATTTTGACTCTGAATTTATCACCTTCACCAGTAAAAAAATAAATAACACTGGTTCACAACACAAACACACACTAAATCAAGTCGATTTTCAGCTTATAGTCATAACCTTCGTTACATGACGACTGTTCACCGTTTCACAGAATTTGTTGATGAATGGTGACACATGCTGATCATTAACTTTCGCAGAATATTTAGTAATTATCATAAGAACACGTGATTACATTGCGGATTATAATAAAAAAATGTATTTCTATGTAGTTGGTATTTGTAGGCAATTTAGTTATAACATTGAAATTTACAATCAAGAAGAAAGTCGTAATCCTATACGCCACCCGTCTCACTCCGCGCCTCGATCACCTCGATGAGTTACCTATATAGATATATACCACAGATATATACATACACTTTCTGAAGTTGTCTGTCACACTCAGTGTGGCCAATCCAATTTTTTTTTTTGGCAGCCTTTATAATAATATTTTGCTATTCTAAGACCGACTAAACTAAGCATCTAGATGTGAGCTGTAGACCTCGCAAGTTTCGATAAATGTATGGAGGAATTCCCTTGTCGATTCGGTTATACCACAGACATATAATATTATAAGCAGACAAAGCATTCGCTAAAAATTTTGAAGCCGATGAGGAATGTTACTAGGTATGCAAAATCGCTTGAAAGTTTAAGTGTAACAGTAGAGCAATTATGTATACAAATACTGTAGTTTTTGTTTCATTAAAAAAAACCAAGTAGTTATGATTTTACAGACATTTGAAATTTCCCTAAATATCGAGGCCCACAGCAGTCACGTGACCCCAGTGTGACGTCATCTTGCAACGCTCCGCTCACTTGCGTTAGTCGCCAGCGGTTCTTGCGCTATAATATTAGGGGAAAGTGTTTTGTTTCATCCGTGAATTATTCTACTGTTACGTTCATAGTGTGTGTATTTGAATTTGTTTTTTTTTTGCATTATTTACCTAAAATAATTAATTTTAAGTAGGTACTTACCAAACCTTTTCCCCCTTATTAATAAATAAGGTGTAAGTCAGTCTTGTAACACCCAGGTATTAAGATAGCTCCAGCCCTTTTTGTTTATATGACATTAGAAACTTATTTATTAATAAGACGGTTTAAGTTTACGTTATAGATAATAAATAAGTAGTAATGTTTTATCTGTACCTATTTATACTCTTGTTATACGGGCCAGTTGGCGCAGTTGGTTAAGGTTCACCTTACGCGCCGCAGGTCGTGGGTTCGATTCCCACACAGGACATGCATTTGTGTGCATGAACATGTCTGTATGTCCTGAGTCTGGGTGTAATTACGTATATTAAGTATGTATTTACAAATAAAAAGTAGTATATGTATTAAATCAGTTATCTGGTTTCGATAGTACAAACTCTGCTTAGTTTGGGATCAGATGACCGTGTGTGAGGAATGTCCCAGGATATTTATTTATTTATTTTTATAGTAACCGTCTTCGCATGCGGATTAAACATTTGACACAGTTTGTTCCGGCCTCCTAACTTACGTAGTAACTATTTAGTAATCTGTGTCCTAACCTCCGGAACGGCCGGACCGATTTTAAGGAGACTATCACAGGTAGATAGCGTATGTTATAAGAAGGAACATAGGCTAATATTATTTTAGAACAATAATGACGGGGTTCCGCGCAAAAAATTCAAACTGTAGGTACGCGCGGGTGAAACTGCGGGGGTACCAAAATAATGCACACTATAAATCAATAATGTGTAGATAGCAGACTCTCACTAGACTGACGATCTTCAAAACAATAAGCCTTGATTTTATCTCTAAACTAACACTCCGTCCCGCCGTTTTACCTGCGTCCTCTTCTTTACCCAATGGATGGAGGGATGGAATTTCTAAAATCCTTTCTTAGGCTATAAAAGGAACTAATGTATTCCAATTTTTGAGTTAATAGACGTAGTAAAATCCTCCCCTTAAAACATTATTACCCCTTTTTGCCCTACTAGGGGTAGATTTTCGCGAAACCCAAAAACACGTGTTTCTTTATTTTTATACGATGTATTAAAACCGTGTTTCAAGTTAATCGGACCGCGCGGTAGATATATTCCATACAAACTTTAACACCTCCTAAACCCCCTTTTAGGGGTAGTTTTAAAAATCTAATAATGAGAAGCTGTATTATTTGATTAGATAAGTAATAGTGCTAAGTTTCAAATTTATAAACCCAAGGAATAAGATTTTTCAAGAGAAAAAGAGTGCGACGGACCTAGTGTGCGTTGAAACATGACGTCATACGCATCAAGTACCGGGCGGTGGAATCCCGCGTCGCGCGCTCATTTAAAAATTCTATATCTCGGAAAGTAATTGTCGTATTGAAATAATTCTTTCACATATATTTTTTATTTTCTACAGAAAATGCGATGAGCTAAAATTCAAAATTAGTGGACATCCTTCATTACACGTCAAAAAAAGTGTAGTCCTTACAGAGCCGAACTAAGGCCGGTAAAGATTTAATTTACGTACATGAATGAGGGACGGCGGCGCGGCGGCGGTGGGCGGAGATAATCCATATTAATATTATAAATGCGAAAGTAGCTCTGTTTATTTGTTTGTTACGCTTTCACGCCTCAACTACTCAACCGATCATCATGGAATTTGGTATACAGATAGACTGGAATGGAGAAGGACATAGGTTACTTTTCATGGTCATCCCGGGAATGCGGGTCAAATCGCGGGGGACATCTTGTAGTCTGTTTTGCACTTATTTCCATGAAAATGAAAGAAAAGTATAATTTAGTCAAGGTTTTATTGAAAGAAAATCAATTCACTCAAAAAATTCTATTCAAAATCATTTATTCAAATAGACCTTCGCAGGCACTTATGAACAGTATGACTCTAATACTCTAATATCGGTTCGAAAGGTTACATTTACTGAGAAGAGCCGGCAATAAGCTCAGCAATAATTCTTTTCAATACAAGCTTAGATTCATTACATAATATTTACATTCTAATCGCACTGACTGTGATGGCTACGTCCGAACCACCACACTTAATGTCATGTCAAAGGGTGAAGAGGATGATGTCAATGTCAAGTCGGTAGGGATTGTCCAGATTGAGAAGCCGACTGTTGTCACTGAATGCGTTTAATGCACTGAAATTAAAAACTATCTTAAAAATAAGGTCGCGCATGTAAGCGCTTGCACTGTCATGTCAGCAGAAATGTAACACAATGCAAATGTACGGTTTTGCCCGTACACTGACAACAATTGCGTACCCGGCGCGGGGGCAAAGCTACAAAGTAGACTGACTCGATATTTAATAAGTAAATAAATAGCAAACTTAAGCAGACCAGCCTTCATAATCAACACCTGTTCACAAGTATGACGCGTATGGCCAGCGCCAGCCATCGCCCTCCTCGCCATATTGGAGGGAAGTGAGTGACCCGTCACACGACGCCGGCCGCGGCGCAAAGGCCTTAAAGTGAGCATGACTTACTTAAGTCTGCCTTAGAAATAAATAAATAACAGTTAAAAAAAAGCAATAAAATTGAACCTAAGTATATTCTCTGTCTATCCCGTAAGGGCAAAAATGTAAGCAATTTTTGAAATTACGGAAATTTTATAATTAAGTACGGGATAGACAGAGAATATACTTAGGTTCAATTTTATTGCTTTTTTTTAACTGTTATTTATTTATTTCTAAGGCAGACTTAAGTAAGTCATGCTCACTTTAAGGCGTTGAGAGAGGTAGAGCATAGCGTTTATTCGCTCAAAGAGCAGCTCGACAGGGGAAGTACCTCCACCTTACAGAATACCGCAGCCAAATAACTTTATGTTGTGTAAAGTTGTGTTCCTGCGCGTGAGTAAGGTCGCCAGAGCTCATAGGGGAGGGGGGGGAAAGGTCGGCGTGAGCGATGCTTCGTGTGTTT
Organism: Polyploca ridens; assembly: GCA_951394255.1. Lineage (NCBI taxonomy): Eukaryota > Metazoa > Arthropoda > Insecta > Lepidoptera > Drepanidae > Polyploca > Polyploca ridens. Next base: position 9,792,601 of record OX596243.1, read on the forward strand.
CAAGCGTCCATATGGCTACGGTAACCGCTTACCATCAGGCGGGCCGTAAGCTTATTTACCGACTTAGTCGTATAAAAAAAAAAAAAAAGGTTAAATTTCATAATTATTTAACACTTTTAAGTGCAGGGCTTTTTAAAGCGTGTTTTTTTTAGTTTCTTTAAACTGTTATTTATTTTTAGTTAACATAAATTATTCATACTATTTTATTATGCTACTTATACCATTTTATTCACCCAATGTCACTTTCTTTCACATTTATAATAAGTATTTAGCTTCAGTGCCTATCCTTTGACTTCACCATCAGACTCTGAAAACCATGTATGGCCAAAATGCGCTTAATACGATTCCAACACGCCCAAACACGGCTAAGATACGATGCTCCGCTATGGAGTTTCAGTGCCAACCCTCTGACTTCAGCATCAGACCCTGAAAACCATACATGGTTAAAGTTCATATCGCGACAATTCTGACAACCCCGAACATGGCTAGGATACGATGCTCCACTATGGAGTTCCAGTGCTTATCCTCCTACTCCATCATCAGACCCTGAAAACCATACATATGGTCAAAGTTCATCTTACGACTGTTCCAACAAGCCCAAACACGGCTAGGAAACGTTGCTCCGTTATGAAGTTCCAGTGCCTACCTTCCGGATCCATCATCAGATCAGCTCGATGGTACCAAATTATTATATTGTCATCGGTACTTGATAAGTATGCAAAATTTCAGTTTAATCTGACGTTTGGAAGTCGATGAAAATTACGTTTAAAGATTCCATTACATGCATACATACATACCTACATATATACATACAGGTGAAGCTAATAAAAGCGTGTTAAAAATTAAACTAAAGGAAAACTACTAAACACAATTTTTAGCACTGTGACAAGTTAAGACTAAATATCATTTATATAGAAAATATAAATTTATGCAGGATGACATGTATAGAAGGTTCTTACTTTAAAAAATTAAGAAAGTTGAAAATAGCAAAGAGTGCTGTTAGGTACGCAAGGGCGAAGAGGCTGCACTTCCCGCAGCGCCAGAGCCGATGCAGAAGTGAATTTATGTCAAACAATCAAACTTCAACGATGAATATCACGGAAACCATGAGCTTCCTTCAAGTTTGAGGGGTACCGGGGGGAAGGGCATCCCCCTCCACACCCCCCTTACCCCGCGTCTCACCTGAGTCGATGCAGGAGTGAATTTATGTCAAAAAACCTCATATATAACCCCAAACTTCAACCATGAATATCTCAGAAACCATGAGCTTGCTTCAAGTTTGGGGGGTACCGAGGAGAAGGTCATACCCCTCCGCACCCCCTCAAACACCCCTCTTCCCCGTGCCCCACGTCCCGTCTCCGAAAGTTTTACCCAAAATAAATTTAATACCATTGAATTATTGCTAATTCAATGTTTCAATGTATTATTAAATGTAAACAATATATAAATCTTTAGATTTCTTAAATTATGGGCAGTTTTCTTTATATAAAACGTATGGATCATAATTTTAACATCATTATTTATCATATTTTCAAATTATCGGCTACGAATGGTAATTACTTCTTAATAATGAGAGGGCGTGAAGAGATTTCTTCAGGGTCGGCAACGCGCGAGTGATGCCCCTGGTGTTGCAAGCGTCCATAGGCTACGGTAACTGCTTACCATCAGGCAGGCCGTATGCTTGTTTGCCAACTTAGTGGTATAAAAAAAAAAAAAAAACACCATGACAAATATATTGAATTTGTAATGAAATCAAAACTAACCGATGATACGTTATTCATGTTAATTCCTTATTATTTGAACTATCACACATATAGGCACTACACCTAACCATATTTAATCCTAGATTTTAGCCCTATTTGTACAAAAACAATTAATATTTCGTATAAAAACCAAATAAAAACAAATAGTTATTGACCCGTCACTTTGATTATCATGACATACATGACGGCCAAAAATACTTCAATCCGTACATATAGAAACGTAGAATATATTTAGTCTGTCATGTCTGTGTATTTTACTACAATGGTGGTCATTGTACTAAAACTATTCACGGACTTTTTGAGACAACTTGAAAAGTCACGATACACATAATTCATTTCATTTCACTTCACATGTGTACATGGATTGATCTTTATTGGATAAAATATCACCGGTAATAGGCAATAAAACTCAAAATACACGAATTAATGCAATAAAAACGAACGACGTGACTCTGCAAGTTCCCGCCAAAAATCCTTCTGCCGTCTAATTACATGAGTTAGATTTTATTAGGTAGGGTTTAATTAAAGCAAGTCTTGTAAAACCGAGGGATATCCTACCTATATACCCTAAACTAAATATACAGGCCCGTCTTTACCTATAGTGCAGGGTGTGCGGCGCACGCGGTGCAGGGTCTCAGGGGGCGCCAAACGCCGCTTGCGAGAGACGCATTCAAAAATCTTGCGTTGCTCTCAAAGACCCTGCGCCCGTATTATGGGGCGCTGAGTGGGAGTAACAAGTGCGCGCCTTGTTACTCTCTTTTTAAATAATTTAGTCATATTTCTTTACCACAAAAACACAATCTGTCTTATTAAATTAGATTGATTAAGCCAAGTCTAGTAAAACCCAAGTTTTAAGATCTATCTAAGAGGGACTATCAAAAATCGGCCATGGGCGCCCCGGCAGGATTATTTACAGTGGGGTACATCTGCATCTACACCAGTGGCGTAGCGTGGTTTTCAGCCACCCGAGGAGGAGACAAAATTCACCGCCCCCTGATATCTTTAAATTCGAAAGACTCTAAATATACCTATTACTAGGTTTTTATTGTGAAATTTTGCCGCCCCCTAAAAGTGTGGTGAAAATATATTTTTTTGGTATTCCATTTTGATCACGCGCCTACTGGGGGGCGCCTGGGTATTGATTGCACACGGGCGCTGCATAGGCTAGATACGGCCCTGATAATATATAAACCGTACGCTACCCTACCCTACCCCTATTATGTGATAGTGATTTATTGTGTCTGGAAACTATAATATAACACGACATTGGCAGAAATAATGTCAAATTTGGGCTTGGTTGCCAAACTTAAAAATTAGAAGAATACTGTCAAACTGTCAACTGTCAAAGAGATGTCAAACAAAGGTTTTCTTCGTTCGTATAATTTTTAAAATAATGCGAAATTATCAATGATTAGCACATTTTCAGTTTTATAAGCCACAATTCGGTAACCTGTGGCGGTAAAATATATGTGTAGTGGGTCATATATTTTAAAACTTACTGAAATGTGAGTAATAAAACTAAAATATTAGCTGTAGAAACCGATTTGTGTACAAAGATGTCTATAATATTTTTACGTAGTACATATTCGAAAGAAAACCAGAGGATTTATCGTTACATGTGTCTAAGAATAGAGTTATTTTAAGATTTTATTATTAGGAATTTTTTTTTTTATCTCGCACCTCTGACAGATTTTGTGTACCTATGTCTACGATCAACTTACTATTTTCTTCTTAAATCCTGATATATATAGTATGGGAACTTATTATAAAGAGTCAAATATTGTTAATCGGTTTGTTTCCTTACTTATATATTTTCCATGTTTCCAGTAGAAAAAAAAAACTGTTGTACAGTATTTGTTTTACAGTAAGCTGTGGATAATTTATATCATTTCCTATTTTGTTATTGATATACAGCTTGTTTAAATATTTCAAGTAATAAGCTTACAACTACTAGAATTGTGCAATATGTAAGAAGAAATAAAATGTTCATAAGTTTAAACTCAAGATTTAATCATTGATATTTTATAAGTTAATGCATGGCATGTGTTGACATTATATCTTATCATTATCTTATCATTTTTTTTACAATGTCAGAAACTTTTACCGCAAGTTTTGTTGGTGCTTGGCCAAGTGCCAACAACTGTTCCAATGTTTCAACTCAATTGGATGTACAATATGTAAATGAATGAACATAAACATACATTTTCATATAATAGATTTAAAATTATTACACATAATATTTTTTTCAGTTGCCATGATGGAGTATTGTCCACCAAACGTTACTTTAGGAGAGATATGGGTGGACCATGGAATATCCCAGTGTTTTATGGAGACAGTTTCTGCTGTCCTTATTGGAGGATTCCTGCTAACATTTGGACTGATACAGATCATTATGTACAAAAGGTAAAACATATTTTTGAACCTAAATTACTACATAATGAAAACAACTGATTGTGCTAACTTAGTGTCTAATCACACATACTGCAACCACACCACAGCATCACAACAAAATGTGGTAAAGCTGTAGTTACATGTGAATAGTGTCACTGCGGCTTTTTGCTATCTGCAAAATGTTAAAATGTTTGTACCGCTCATTCACCCTGTCGCTGGTGATTGCGTTGTGGTTGCGACGTTCCTGCTGTGTGGTCGGTGTTACACACATAGTCGAAAGTGATGGCAAAATGGCATTTGTATAGACACAGCCTTAGACACAGTGTTCAGTTACTGGATTCATTTGGCAGTGCATATTATTACCTTTTTGTACCCACCTTTTTCATAATAACACAGTAAATAATATTATGTTAACGAGTATTTAAACATCGATCAAGTAATCTCAACAATGAACATATCCAACAAGGAAATTAGAACAAGATAGGAAATGCCTGGAAACCATATTGGTCATTCAAAGACATAATGAAAGATAAGAAAATGAGTAGGACTGTGAAATTGAAACTTCAGTATCTGCATCCTGCAATGAAAACAGTTAGAGGGGAGGCCTTTGCCAAAGTTAACATAAGCAAGCTAATAAGAAAATAAAACTGCAATAAAATGTATATTATATAATCTGAAAGCAGTTGGCATATTTTGTGAAATCTAAGACAATGATTGAGTAGATCGTCACACAGTTTGTAGTGGCACTTAATTTTATATCATCTTATCTATCATTTCGCCAACCAAAAGAAATTATTAGTGGTGCTATTTCCCGAGGGGATATATTTACTTATAACGTTTTCAACTCAATACCTTAGCTAACTTCCGATCTTAAAAAGAAAACACATTTAAAATTACAACGGTAATCTATTATTTTAAGATCGATGTGAAAAGTCACAAACATCGATATCGTTCATTCATTCCTTTTGTGCTCTGCCGACCGATGAAATCAAGATCACGTTGGTTCACTTCACCGTGCTTTCTTCTTCTTCAACAGGCCCATCACAGACGTAGCTATAATAGTATATTAATATGCCGAGCTATAAATATTAATTACAGTACAAGTTGGTGAAGTAACAGAAATATAAAGATTAGTATTGAAAATATATCGTAATATGCCTTGCTATGATTTATATTAAAATATATATTATAGCTACGTCTGTGATGGGCTTAATAAGAGGCTTCCTACTTAAATAGGATAAAAGTTTTAAGTTTGGCAACCAAATCCTTTTTATAAGGACTTATTATTGATATTATTAAATAAGGTCCTTCTAAAGTCTTGGCGTATATTTTGAGGGGACCTTATATAATTATCCCTAAACGTCCTAATTCGGAGCGATGTGATTACACTTTCCTATTTAAGGAAGTAGAGCGGTCGGGACCTTCCTATCTCACTACTTAGGACACTAACCGTTCTTTCTGCGATTACACTTTCCTAGTTAGGAAATAGGAAACAGGATAGTGTAATAACAGCTTTTGTAATCGGTTAGAAACAACAAAGGGTTAACTAACCTGTTTCAAGAGACTCGGACTCCTGGTTACCACGCTAGTAGTTATTTAAGAAAACAAATGTTTATTTGTTTTCTAAGATGGTAGACAATCTCAAGTATCAAACATCACTGGAATTAGCAGATATCATCAGCAAAGGTCTCGGAACAGTTATTTTAGTAGCTAAGTGTGAGAAGGGCCTAAGTTGTTTAAGTTGTAAAAATGCATTTACATTACCAAATACTTTTAATAATGTGATACAATAATTATAATATATTGTACTCATTATTCAGAACTCCCTAGACAAGTCACTTTCAGTAAACGTGACAGATTTCGGAAAGTTTATTTTGTATGTTAAATTACATAAGCTGAGGATAGTCACGTAACTGTTACAAAATGATGCATACATAACCCACAAAAGAAGAGGAATCCCGAATTCCCCATGCGGAAAATGTAGCGTTTAGCTTTTATCTAGGCCTACTGGTCGGTTGCCAATCCAATGTGTAGGAATAATTTAATATTGTTGAATGCATGCTAATTCTCAGTTTCTCGTAGTCTCCATAAACCGCGGCAGTGTGGGTACCGATCGACCGCGTCATTCCGAATAGAAGTATGAATTGCATAATTCGATCCGGTTGACTGCCCAATCGGTTCGTCACCTGAAATCGGGTGCGCTCCCAAGCAAGTTAATAACTGCATATTACGAAGATAATGTAATAATTACTGCTTGATACCTACATAAATGTTCTCAATAGTGTCCACAGGTACACTATTTTTTAGGGTTCCGTACTTCAAAAGAAAAGAAAAAGGTACCCTTATAGGATCACTTTGCTGTCTGTATGTCTATCCGTCTGCCAAGACCCTTTATCTCAGGAACGCGTGGAGGTAACAAGCTGAAATTAATGTCGAATACTCAGGTCTGCAATCCCTTGGAGCAGTGAAAAAATCAAACTTCTAAGTCAACGCAATCAAAAGATACGGACGTAAATGCCGAATATTTTGATGATCGCAAGGGAATCAAAACCTATTGGCCTAGAATCAAATTTGGCAAGAAGCAAGGCCATGTGCCACAAGTAAGAAAGAAATTCGAAAACCGTAAATTTGTAGTTAAATCACATAAAAAATAACAATCGGAAAAATAGGGACAAATCTTAGAGTCGATTCCCGTGATGTACTACAAGTCTGTACGGAACCCTCAGTGCGCGACTCCGACTCGCACTTGGCCGGTTCATAACTCAATGCGATTAAAAAGGAGATTATCAATTCGACACGTATGTATGTAATATTATTGGACCTGCAATATATTCACATATGATAATCTATAAGGGCTTCCAAACAAATATACAAAATTTCATAGGAGGTGTATGTATGTTTGTTTGTATGTACATGTATATTTGTCCACCCATCCGAAGATATTAATCGGATTGACCATTATTTTTTATTGGTTTTGCATTTACTTGAACTTAGGGAACAGTGCAAGTTTCATCGAAATCGGTTCAGTAATTTTCAAGATATGGACAAATATGTGTGGCGGCCTGGCTTATTGATACGAGCTACCGGTGTGGTGTTAAAGGAAAAACATCTCAAAACCTTGGTCAAATTAGTGCATTTAAGAAAAACAAAAAATGAGGAAATAATAAAGTAATTTAAAAAAAACTAAAATCTAGTTTAAAATACACTAAAAAGTACAAAATAACTAATTTGACACTGATTTGAAGTCAGCGAAATATTTTTAATGGAATAATCGTGCTCTTTCGCGGACTTCAAATCAGTGTCAGATTAGAGTTATTTAATGCTTTTTAATGTTTTTTGCAGTCGATAACATTTTTTTAAATTACTTTTTTATTGTTTGTCAGTTCCTTTTTTACACGCAGTCCGGTATTTTGTTTTTTTTTTTTTCATTTGTGTCTCTAAAGGGGCTTGTAAACGATCATCCAATCCTTCTTCCTAAGTTCTTTAAAACCAAAGTTCTTTTCTTTTTTGTCGGTTTACAATCAAATAGGTATGCAGAGGCTTTAAGAACTCCAGAATCGCCCATGCCCTATTCGTCTAAACTTGGTGTAAACACATTACCCGGCAATTAGTGGCCAAAAGATTGAGCACATGATGTCGGCAGGCCCGTAGGCAGGGGGAGGGTGTCCTACCCCTACCATACCATAGCCTTTTTTTTTTCGTCGGGAAATCCTCATTGGATACCCTACCGCCCCGGGGGTAGCGGCCAGGTTACGGACTTTTATCAGCTAAAACCCCACGGTGGTCGCCATCTGCGCTGTAGAGAGGGGGCGGCTCTCGTGTTGAACGCGTACCTGCCACATCGACCCATCGTCATCCTTGGGGTCGCTTTTGGGTGCACAGAGCCCCCGCCTTGATTACCCACGACCCCAAAGGCCCCGTTTAGTCGCCTTTTACGACAGGCAGGAGAACACCGTAGCTGTTATTCTAAGCCCGAGCTACAGGGCAGGAGGGCCGCGACGAGGCACGTTTGCGCCTAGGCGGCTTCGCCTCCGGGTGGGATCGGCCCTCTTCCGATCCCGCTCAGCAGCCTCCTTCTTGGCCATTACGGTCTCACAGATGGAGGCTACGGCCCTTCACGCTGTATCCCCACTCAGCATCGTCGAAACGACTGCTGGCAGGGACAGCTTCCGTACGATCTCTTGAACCAGGATCCGCAGCTCGGGTTCCCACGCAGCGCACACCGCGAGCGTGTGCGATGTGGAATCCTGGTCACTCCGACAGCGCCGCAGTGGAAGCAGGCCGCTGTCGCCTCACGTCCGATCCTATACAGATAATCACCGAAGCACCCATGCCTGGTGATTATCTGTGTAAGTCTGTAGGTGAGTCGACCTGAGTCGTCCACCTTGTCGCTTCATACCATAGCCTACCCTATCGTTTTTATTTAGTTATTCTGTTATTCGGGGCGGAAACAAATCCAACAATTCAAAAATCATGAAAATCGTTCCTGCCGTTCTTGAGTTATAAATGGTGTAATTAACCCGACTTTGATTTATAGATATATGACTGTTCATTACTTTTTTTTTATTAGGAAAACAAACAGCATTACATCTAATAATATATATAAAATGCTTTTGTGGGTACGTAAATACGCAGTTTTCTCAATCACCACCAACCCCAATCAACTTCCCTAGGGGTGGTAAATACCCCTTGGTCTCCAGGTGGTAGTAAGGGAGTTTGGTCGCGGTGGGTGGAAGGGGGTGGTTGTGGGTGGCGAAAATGTTAAAACATATATTTCTGTCCTTTTCTAACGCATGAGGACTTCCAAAATGTGTAAAACAGTTATAATTGGTCTGGAATGTTCTAGAAAGTTCTAGAAATATCTGGAATGATCTAGAAAGTTCCAAAATGTCCAAAACTGTTATTATTGAGTTAGAATGTTCGAGAACGTTCTAGAAATTTCTAGAATGATCTAGAAAGTTCCTAAATGAGTGAAATTTATTATGATCGATTTAAAATGATCGAGCAAGTTCTAGAAATTTTCCGAATGCTCTAGAAATTTCCAAAATGAGTGAAATTTATTATGATCCATTTAGAATGATCGAGAAAGTTCTAGAAAATTCTAAAATGAGTACAATTTATTATAAGCGATTTAAAATGTTCGAGAAAGTTTTAGAAATTTCTAGAATGATTCGAGAAAGTTCTAAATATTTCTAGAATGATCTAGAAAACTCTAAAATGAGTAGATATACTCTATATACAACACATGTTTAATGGCCGAATAAGTCTCTCAATATCGAAAATAGAAATCTATTATATCCACGGATTATATCTATGTTAAAAAATGTATTCTTATATATTTTTATACCATTAAACATGCGATGTATTTTAACCCGAGCAACGCCGGGTTTCGCTGCTAGTAATAAAATAATAGAACATTACATTAACCCAAACAAGCCTATATAGTTTTCACAAATAGATACCGAAGCATATCATATTGTATTGTAGGTACCCATATACACATAAGTATTCCTGAATAACATTGAATTTAGGTAAAAATAAGGATGAGCCATGGATGAACATGTGTTTTTATGTTGAACAAACCAATTTCAGAATATTTCGACACTATTTGTCCGAAAAATATTTAACGTTTATAAGCCTCTTTATGGCTACCATAAGTTTTTTACATACCTACACTATTTATAAATCGATACAGGGCGATTACAATGTAATAAAATCTTGCGTTTCCAAAATAATATTTCGAATGGATTAATCCGACGGCTGGCGGATAATGTTCTGCGATTGATCATCTATGAATTAAACTTTAGTTTACTTATAATCTGTTAGCCACTGTGCTGTGGAATATGACACGTCATTGTGCTATCATGAGACTACGTGACCAAGGACTAGCATGACACTAGCATGACACGAGATAAATTATTACATAAATGATAATGCTTCTTTCTCATTCTCCATTGAATCATTTTTAGCACATTCAACGTTCGCCAACCCCATATCTGTTTTATGATAACAGTGTAGGTAATACGCTGGCGTATCTAAGAACCCGGACTCGCCAGAACGGATGATTAATTTAATTGATACACGTGGCGTTTTTCTATACTTACCGGGATTGTCCAGAAATCCCATTTACAGTTAAGGCATTTTTAATGGCATATTTATTTTCTTCAAAATTCAGCTCGGGGTTCCTTTTAGCGTTTCTCTAAGACCTGTAAGTACAGAAGTTGCCCGCACTCTAAAAAGGTACACAAAGTAAAAAAAAAACATGAATGGAGGACAAAAATGGCCTACAGCACAGCATTATGTACTAAGTATACAATAATACTCAGTTTCAAAAAGTTTTATCATTGGTAATACGCTAACATCTCATACATTAGAGATTGTGCAAAATATAGTAATAATGCATTATTACATATAAGTTGATCTTGATATAAAAAAATGAAGCAAAACTCCAATGTGTGATAAAAGGCGGTATCTTGACATTTTGCGATACATTACATAACTTGATTAATACGTATTTTATTAATTCAAGGCCTGGGTCGCGTCATTATAGAGATAAACAAACCTCATGTTTATTGTATTTATTTATCTATTATGTACCTACTGCATATTGTAATAGCATTTAATAAATATTGCCAATTTATTTAAAATCTTACCTATTTTATGTTCTATTGACCTATTTATACACGTATAGTTCTGGTTCTGTATATGATTTGATGTCAACTCGCAACTTATGTATCTAAGGTATACACACTTTATAATCTTATGGGGAAATACAAGTCCGTTTAAACATCGGGTTTACCAAAAATCCGTAACTCAACACATTTTTTAATTTATTATTAATCAGAATATGAATGAATAAATCATGACTATCTTATCATAAATAGTTATCAGTTGTATGTTCTGCTAAAAAAACAAGTAAGGTCAATGGGGCGAAGACCGTCCGGTTGGGTAGAACCGTACGGTAAGACAAACGACGAATTATGAATAGCTACAGAGATAACAGCCCGATTTTCTGAAAAAAATATGCTATAAAATTGAAGTTTTACTGGGCTTACCCAGTCTTCGTCGGACGGTCTTCGCTCCATTGACCTTAAATAATGCCTAAACATATTCGCATATGTATGCCATTGATTGCACCATTACAATATCTATATTTTTTCTAAATAGATGGACGATGTTTAGCTTCGTCAATCAGCAAACTTTAACAAATTCTTCCTTCCCATAAATTTCACAATCATGTGATTCCTATGTTTAATCTTGTAAATTCCAATAGATATCATCTTTATCATAGCCCGAAAGCAGTCTTACATACTATATATATATAATAAATAAGGATTAAAATAAAAATATTCCTATCTGTTTACAGATTTGCAACAGAAGTAGTTGACGTGAGATCATCTAAGCTCTTCGGACTACAAATATTTTTCACTTTGTTTGTACCCATATTGGCTGTGATAAGATTCCTGTTACAGGCGTTTGTATTTAAAGGAGGGTATATCTACGGTTACATGGTAAGTACCTATTCTAAGTATTGCGATTGTTTAAGTTATTCCGTTGGCTCGCAGATGGCATGCGAGTCCTATACTACTCCTAACGTATGAAAGAAAGTAATAAAATAAAACAACTTCAAAATACACTACAAAGTATGAAATAACTCTAATCTGACACTGTTTTGAAGTCAGCAAAAGAGCACGACGTATTCCATTGACAAACGATTTTGATGAGACTTGCTCTATTCCCTAAATTGAAGTAAATGGAAGCCAATAAAAACAAATAAAAACAGAATAGTCACGTGTGTGACTATTCTGTTTTTATTGGCTTCCATTGTCATTGACTATTGTCGGATTGTGTAATCCGACAATAGTTTAGGAGAAATATCCTGGGATATATTTATACTAATATAATAAAGCGGAAGCGTTTTTTTATTTGTTTGTTTAAACGGGCTAATCTCGGGAAGTACCAGTCGGATTCGAAAACATCTTTCACTTATAGGAAGCTACATCATTGCCAAGTATTATAGGCTTTTTATCCCGGGAACGCGGGTGTTCCCCGGGGGACAGCTAGTCCTGAATAAATAGAATTCCAGGAACTGCGAGTCAATTGAAAGAAATCAATCGCGCTATATCTTTGTGCTGCTCAAATGGCCTGGGCAATGGACGATTACACATCTCAAGATTTACAGAATACTACATCAGGTCACCTGAGCAAGGAATACAAAATATTACCCGAATGAGAGCCTATTGACTATTATAATACTTTAGCAAACATACCTTTAACAAAAAACATGTAACAGTATGTGTGTATTGTTTCAGATCGTAGCTTTAATAGTGACTGTATTAGTATTTCCCATATCAGCCTACCTAGCAGTGCTTGAAAGGAGGTTCTTATTACCTTCAGTTCCGCCTAGAGGTCATGGATTTGCGCTACTCGTCTTTTGGGCTCTGATCTTCGTATCGGAGAACCTATCGTTCTTGAATATTAATAAGGAAGGATGGTGGTGGCATTTGAAAAAGTAAGTAAATCCTTTATATTTGCTTTATTATGAAGTTTGTATACAAATAATGCAAGTTAACAACTAATATTTCATTTTTGTCAGCACTTGAAGTAAAAATTCCAAGGATTTTGAAATAATTTTGGTTGATCAAAATAGGGAAATAATAAAAAAGATGAGCATCTGAAGTTTTGTAAAAGCCCCATTTATAAACCTCATAAATTCTACGTCACACAGCAATATCGTGAATATACTGTTTTCTTATCTCAAAGCTGACTCCGATCCAATGTTAATGCTATCTTTTAACCCTCACAGCCTTCAAGACCGCCTAGAGATGTCTTTATTTGTGGGTCGGTACGTTTCTTGCATGATCATGTTCGTGCTCGGAATGAAGGCGCCAGGAATTATGCACCAGTTCGAATATTTGGAGAATGAGGATGACCGCCGAAGGCATATACCTCCTAGGGTATGTATGTATGTTCAGCACTAAAATATCCAGAAAAAGCATGTTAACAAATGTCTTGGGTCTTTATTGTACTTTTTTACACCTTTCATTACATTATTAATAAAAATCGGCCATGTGCGAGTCGGCCACACGCGGTTCCGTACAATAATAATTAACTTTTTAACAAAAAAATAAACCGCCTTCAAAGTACACTAAAAAGTATAAAATAACTCTTATCTTACACTGTTTTGAAGTGAGCGAAATCGCATGACGTGTTCTATAGAAAATATTTCGCTGACTTCAAAACAGTGTAAGATAAGAGTTATTTTATACTTTTTAGTGTACTTTGAAGGCGGTTTATTTTTTTGTTAAAAAGTTAATTATTTTTGAATTTTTAGTTTCATTATATACTGAATACATCTGCGTAACCCTTTCGAGTGTACAGGCCTGATATTTTGTTGTGTGATTGCGTAAACAATGCATATTTATGCGATAGCAGCAATCGCGGCTGATTTACTGTAATTTTTTTAAGTGTTCCGTTGTATATCTCCGAAACTCATCATCAGATCTATATGAAATTTATATGGGACCATTCCGGAATATACCCCTTTCGAACAAAAAAAGAATTTTGCAAATCCGTCTATATATGACGGAGTTATGCCCGAACATACATAAAAAAAAAAAAAAAAAAAAAAAAAATAAACATCCGAATTGAGAACCTCCTCCTTTTCTTGAAGTCGGTTAATAATATTGACTAACTCAATTTTGCTATAAAAAAAAAACGAAGAGAAAAATACGTTCCTTGTATGCGGGGCCACTTTATTATTTGTTATAGCGGCTATAGAAATACACATTGTGAAAATCTCATGAACCTATTACGGTATAGCCCACTGACAAGACAAGATGGACGGACAGACAGTGGAGGCGGCGTAATTGGGTCCCGTTTGGCAACCTTTGGGTACCCAACCCTAAAAAGGGCAACAGCGTGCAATGCAGATACTTAATATTATAAAGCGACGGTTTCAAATACCTTTCTATTCATTGTTTCATTATGATTAAGGTCCAGTTTTCCAATCGCTAAATAAATCTCGGATAAGCTACTCATTCCCTGATAAGTCTATACAATTAATCAACAGCCAGATAACTCTTATCTGGCCATTGAAAAATCAATTCAATTCAGTAGTTTATTTTGGGTTTTAATTTTCAAAATTTTATTTTAATACATTAATTTGTATCCTTTCATGGCTATGTTCTTCTCACAACTTATCATATGTAACAATACAATATCCGAGGTATATCCTAGTTGCTCTGTGAGCTGTAGACATGATTTGGTTGTAGATTTTTTAAAAATTCCATGTAATTATCGAACCTGCTCACAAAATTTCACGAGAATCGGTTGAGAAATGCGACCTGTAGAGGAGAACAGGACAGACATACGAAAGCATTTTTGTCCAAGCTGAAATGGAGAGGCATCGCTCGCGCTTCGCGCTCGCTCGGTAAAATATATATTTTTGATTCAAACTACTTGTAGAAACTGTATGTTGATATAAAACATAGACTTAATTGACGTATAACAGATGACATGTGATTTAATCTGCCATTTTTCGGTGATTATTTTGTAGGTTAAGATGCCATGTCCATTTCAAAATCATATAAATGTTGCAGGCGGGGATAATGAATATAAAATTCAAAAGGTTACTTCCCATATTGATAAATTATGCAAAGTAGTAGTAATAAGTTGTAAGAATTCCCGCTATTGAACAAATAAGTTAGGTTTAAATTGATATCTCAGGGTGAGTAAAAGTAAACAGTCTGATTTTAATACATTAAATACGTCACAAAATATAACAATTATTGTTCACGACTACACCCTTTAACATGCCTCTATCGTCCCTCGACCCGCACATAACACATTATGCTATGTATGCCTGCCCACTCCAATGTAAATAAAGATCTTATAATTATATTATATACCTACTTTACATAAGCTAAGTTTAGAATAAGAAATTTTATATTGTTTACTTTAAGGTTGTAGGCTATTGTTTATGTACTAGGATGTTTTGTTGTTTGTTATTTTGTAGTTATTGATAGTTTTACATTGTTTTTGTATTAGATATAAGCATTTTTAAATAAAGAATTTTGATAGGGCTCTCGCACGGTATTGCCACTTTTCAACATTGATCCGTTGCCATAGCAACCGATTGTATATTGCTAATAATAATAATATTGCACTGTAATCATTTACAAATCTGACATAGGCATGCGCAAAGATTAAAATTACAATATAAACAGCGCAGTCAGGCCCATACGGCTCTCATTTCTCTACGCACTCTCCTTACATGAACAAGTCAGAAAGAGGCAATACTGCAGTACAAGTTTCAAGATTATTTCACCGCACAAATCGAGTTTCATTTCAAGCTGCTCGTACCCGTCCAGACCTCTACTCCTGGTAGGGTTCGTCAACAGCGTTTGGTCCATCGACGTCGGATAGAAAAAAGAAAAATCAAGAATCAGTGCAAGAAGCTTCGGTATTCTTCCGCTTCGGTTCGTCGGGCTTGTTAGCAACGAACATTGGAAGATCGGGGCAGATTGTGCAAGCTGTGGGTTCTCAAGGGCATTGGAATTGGCGCGGTTCGAGGGGCAGGCAACGGCCGCGAACGTTGGGTTCGAGGGGCAAGCCACAGCCACGAACGCAAATCGGTGCCCAGCGGCGAGACTACACGGCGGGTATCATCGAGACTACTGCAGCGTGTGGACGACACGGCGTGTACATCGAGACCACTGCAGCGTGTGAACAACACGGCGGGTATCGTCGTGACCACTGCAGCGAGTGAACAACACAGCCGGTCGAGACTTCGGGTTCACCGAGGAAGAGTGGCGGACACAGTCAAACGTCTTTGTTTCTTACGCGGTGCGCCGCGGCTCACGTCTACCACCTAACGGTGACAAACGGTAGAGTGAGTTAACGCCTGTTGGCGGGAGTAGTGGACCGGACGACACTACCAGTGGTGCCTTTGTCAAGGCGCACTGTACAGTCTGATCGCGCCAGTAAGGTGTGGGTGAAGTAGACGGCCTCTTGAGGGCACGGCTGAGGGTGTGGACGATCCCCCCATACCTGAGCACGCTACTTTCACTCATATCCCTCTGCCGGGCGGTTCCCACCTTTCCAATCCTGCACGTTTCCATTCCTGGGAGAGCGTGTTCCGAAGAACCACTCAAACAGGCTGATAGGGTTGTAGGGACGTTAGGGAGGTAGGAAAATAGGGAAGACGGCATGGAAGATCTCCCCCAGGCGAAGATGAGCACCAGGAGTCAAGCAAGAAGAAACAAGACGCAGTCCAGGGAGGAAGAGGAGTCAGCTCCGGAGAGCAGCATGAGGAGTTCTCAGAAGGAGACTCCTAGCACGGTGCAGAGTGGAAGCACCGAGAACACAGACAGCACGGGTACGGGTACCGAAAGTACAGAGAGATCCGAGCAGTCACGGAAGGACAGAACGTCCAAAACCAAGGAGGTACGCGTGTCAAGGGAAGGTACGGTGGTAAATCGGACCGGGCCACGAAGAGCATCAAATTCGGTGATTTCATCAAGTTCAGCGCAAAGGAGAGCCGCATTAGAAGCACGATTGGAACTCGAGCGAAGCCAGAAAGAGAAGGCAGATGCGGCTGTTGCAATGGCGAAGACCAAGCTGGAATTGATCGAACTTCAGGACGAGGAAGACTCATCGGATGCGAGTGACGTGGACAACAGCGATTACGTATCGGATTGGGTGGAGAAGTCACGACAGAAATCCATTCAACGACAGCGCGAGGGAAACCTCAAGAAAAATGGGATGCCGGCAAAAGGGGACGTGTCAACCCTTGCATCCGCGATCGTGAGCGCGATCAAGAGCGTGAAGGAAAGCAAGCCTGCTCCTGCACCGAAGTACATAAACGAGTTGCATCATTTCGACGGCAACCCGAGAGAGTGGATAGCTTTCAAGGCTATCTATAGAGATACCGAAAAATATTTCTCTGACATCGAGAATGTAGCCAGACTGCGAAGGGCTATCAAAGATCAAGCAAGAGAGTCCGTCAAGTCGCTTCTGTATACCAACACGCATCCTAAGGAAATATTGGAAGCATTGGAAAGAAGATTTGGTCGGCCCACACATCTCATAAAGAGTGAGATAGCAGCTATCAACAAGCTGCCGCCCATGTCCAACGACATAAAGGGCATAGGCATATTTGCCAGCGCAGTGGCAAATAGTGTCAACGTCATCAAGCAAATGAATCGCAAGGATTATTTATACTCAAGCGATTTGTCAGAAAAAATAATTGACAAAATGAACATGAACGTGAAATTCAGATGGTACGAGTACAGATCAAGCAAAGAAGACGAACCCATACTGATTTCACTATCAGAATTCCTCAACAACATTGCGGATCAATTCGAAGCATACGACGTGTCAACTACGGAGTTCGTCAAGAAAAAGAGAGAACCATTCCGCAGTCGACCACTACGCAGTCAGAAGGTCAATACCACCAACTTTGCACAGTCTGACAGCGAGAGCGACACTGAAACTGAAAACAACTACGATAGCGACTCTGAGTTCGAGAGAGAGAGAGCTATTACGTTGAACGAGACACCGGTGAAAGAGAGAGAAGATATTGTCCTCGCAACTACCGGAGGAAAACAACAACCAATCACATGTCTCGTCTGTAAAAAAGAACATGGACTAGTGAAATGTCCTCAATTTCTCAAGGAAACCGTGAAAAATCGATGGGAAATTGTTAAGAAACTAAAGGTGTGTTTCAAGTGCCTGAAATCGAACCACAGACACTCAACATGCAAAGCCAACCCGTGTGGAGAAAATAATTGCACGAGGCAACATCATGCATTACTTCATGAAAAACCTGAAAAAGAAGAACTGAAAATCGCGTCTGTAAACCACCTAAACTCAACAAAGGCATACCTAAAGATCGTTCCTGTAGAGTTATGCGGACCTACCGGTACTAAAACCGTGGCAGCCCTCCTCGACGAAGGATCCACCGTAACATTGTTATTGAACGAGGTTGCCGACGAGATAGGAGCCGACGGACCCACAGAAGTTTTAACAATAGAGGGCATTAGTGGACAGCAAATGAAGACGAACAACTCGCGCCAACTCAAGCTACGTATAAAGGGCCTGTTCGCTAGAAACTACGAAAACTTGAGAGCCTACACTATCAACGAACTCAACCTCACATCGCAATCAGTGCGACAAGACGATATCGCTGGATGTGTCCACCTTTACGACATCCAAGATCAGATCCAATACGAAAGGATGAAACCAGCTATTTTGATTGGCCAAGACAACTGGCACTTGATTGTCACAAGGGAGTTAAAATCAGGAAACAGCAATCAGCCGGTAGCATCATTAACTAGCCTCGGCTGGATACTACATGGATGCAGGTCGGAAGCACCAAAGCCAGTTTCGTTCGTGGGTCACCTACAAAAGAAAAACGAGGACATCGAATGCTTAATCAAGTCACATTTCGACCTTGACTCTTTGGGTATAACACCCAAGAAGCCAGCAAGCGACCCGGAACAACGAGCGCTCGCAATACTTGATAAGACAACGAAACGTCTCTCCGATGGAAGATTCGAATGCGGGTTATTATGGCGAACCGATAATGAAACGATGCCAAACAACCGCGCCAACGCTATGCAACGATTGATAGGTATTGAGAAGAAAATTGCAAAAAATGAAGATTTCAGGAAAAAATACACTGAACAGATTCAAAACCTATTAGCAAGCGGATATGCGGAACCAGCAACGAGTCAACCGACATCATCTCGAACATGGTATTTACCCCATTTCGCCGTCGTACACCCACAGAAGGGCAAAATGCGCTTAGTATTTGACGCAGCGGCGCGCACAAACGGAAAGAGCCTTAACGACGCATTATTGTCTGGCCCAGACCTACTTCAATCACTATTCGGCGTTTTAATACGTTTTCGAGGCGGACCGATCGCCGTCGCAGCCGATATCAAAGAAATGTTCTTGCGAGTAGGCATGCGCGAAGAAGACAGAGATAGCTTGCGTTTTCTATGGAGAGAAAACGAGACAGACTCCGAACCCCGCGAATACCGAATGAAGTCATTAATTTTCGGTGCAACGTCGTCTCCATGCTCAGCTATCTATGTAAAGGACAGAAATGCCCAGGAATTCAGTCAAGAACAACCGGACGCTGTATATGCTATACAAAGATGTCACTATATGGATGACTACCTACAAAGTTTTCAAACTGTCACCGAAGCCAAAAACACGGCACAACAAGTCGATCGTATCCACCGGGCCGGCGGATTCGTGCTGCGAGGATGGGCATCGAACGACACACAAGCAATTGAAAGCTTCGAGAAGAACTCTCAAACCGATCAGGTCCCATTAGGGCAAGATCAGACTGAGAAAACATTAGGCATGTTATGGAATGTCAAAAAGGATGCAATGCAATACACACTTAACTTGCGAAACACACCTCAGGAGGTGAAAGAAGGAGTCAGACCACCGTCAAAAAGGGAAGTCACCAGTGCGGTGATGTCAGTGTTCGACCCCTCAGGACTAGCCACGCCCGTCCTTATACAAGGAAAAAAGCTTATACAACAACTCTGGCGAGCTGGGACCGACTGGGATGAAAGCATACCCGACACACTCATGGAAGACTGGATGAGGTGGCTCGACAGCCTGGAACATCTGCAACACCTAGACATACCCAGGTGCACTAGCTCGTGCGAAGAGGGAGAACTGCACACGTTCGTGGACGCGAGCGAGAGCTCCTACGCAGCAGCTACATACTGGAAAACCACAGAAAACAACAAAACCAGCGTGAGATTATTAGCAGCAAAAGCTAAAGTAACACCACTGAAACCCACGTCAATACCTAGATTGGAGTTGCAAGCAGCGCTCCTAGGTTGCAGACTGGCGACCAATATTCAAAAAGAAATCCAAACAAAAGTCACAAAGAGATATTTTTGGTCAGACTCGCGCACCGTTTTAGCATGGATAAAAGCCGATCCGCGTACATTCAAACCATTTGTCGCGCACAGGTTGGCAGAAATCGAGGACTCAACCAAACCAACAGAATGGCGGTGGATACCCACCGACGAAAACGTCGCCGACGACGCCACCAGATCAACCCCGAGAAACTTTACCATTCATCATCGTTGGTTCAACGGCCCCGAATTTCTACAATACAACTCTAATCAGTGGCCGGAAGATAAGAGCGACCGCTCCATACCTACCACAGGCGAAGAAAAGTCTAAAATCGTAGCCACCATACGACGGACCGAAATACCTATTCCCGACGTATCGAGGTTTTCTTCGTGGACACGCCTACAACGAGCTACGGCACGATTATTACACAGCGTTGACATATTCAAAGCCAAGGTCAAGGAAAAACCGGAACCCGTCGCCGCCATAAAGAAAACCGTCAAAGACAAATCATGGAGAAAATACGAACGAAAACGTAAACAAACTCCTATCGAACGTGCGCCGACGATTACCACCCGTACCGTACCTTTACCCGTAGAGTACCTACAGTATGCCGAGACACTGCTCGTCAAAGCCATACAACAAGAAAGTTGGGCGAGCGAATTAAAATCGCTACGAAATAACCATGTACCTAACGAAAAAGATTCGCGCCTAAAAAGGCTAACATTGACGCTCAGAAACGACATAATAAGAATCGAAACTCGTATATCATCAGCTGACTGTGTGAGTGACACATACAAGGAACCCATAGTACTAGACGGCAAGCACCCGATTACAAAGTTGCTTATACAACAATATCACTGCGACTACAATCACGCCAATCATAATACAGTTATGAATGAAATACGCCAAAAGTACTACATTACTTCGCTACGAAACACGCTGAAGTCTATAACGCGAGAATGCGATTGGTGCAGAACGCACAAGTACCTACCTATACCGGCCCCCATGGGCGACTTACCACCAGAACGCCTACAACAACATCAACCGCCCTTCACATGCACCGGAGTTGACTATTTTGGCCCTCTTATCATATCAGTAGGCCGCAAACAAGAAAAAAGATGGGTCGCACTCTATACATGCCTAACTACACGCGCAGTGCACTTAGAGATAGTGCCGTCTCTGTCTGCCGACAGTATGATCTTATCACTCCGCCGAATGATAGCACGGCGAGGAGCGCCATCTATAATGTACAGTGATAACGGAACCAACTTTGTAGGCGCTAACAAGGACATGCAAATGGAACTGAAAAAACTGACTGATAAGGCTCAACAGAAAGGCATCAAATGGAAGTTCATACCTGCTGGGGCACCTAACATGGGTGGAGCCTGGGAGCGCTTAGTACGCTCTGTCAAGGTCGCGCTATCTGCCACCTTAAAATCTCGTCAGCCACGTGAAGAAGTCCTGCATACAATATTGTTGGAAGCTGAACACTTAATAAACTCACGTCCACTTACCGACGTCTCATTAGACCCTCAAGACAAAGAAAGTTTGACTCCAAATCACTTCTTAATCGGAAGATCGAGTGGCAACGTGATAATGGGTACATTCGACGACAAAAATCTAATAGGTACAGCCAACTGGAAAACTGTACAAAGATTGACTGATTTGTTTTGGAATCGATGGCTCACCGAATACCTACCTACTATAACACCTAGGTATAGTGCCAACTCCAAGGGATTCACCAACCCAGAAGTCGGAGACATCGTGTTCATCATCGATTCATCATTACCTCGAGGAGTATGGCCGAGAGGGCAGATTACCCATACTTACCCAGGCCCCGATGGCAAAGTTCGAGTAGTAGACGTTAGAACCACAGCTGGAGAGCTACGACGACCCACATCCCGCATAGTGAAGATAGCATGACGTCGTGAAACTCTGTATATGGTGCTCAGAAACTCATCTTCGCACGAGGGGGAGACTGTTCACGACTACACCCTTTAACATGCCTCTATCGTCCCTCGACCCGCACATAACACATTATGCTATGTATGCCTGCCCACTCCAATGTAAATAAAGATCTTATAATTATATTATATACCTACTTTACATAAGCTAAGTTTAGAATAAGAAATTTTATATTGTTTACTTTAAGGTTGTAGGCTATTGTTTATGTACTAGGATGTTTTGTTGTTTGTTATTTTGTAGTTATTGATAGTTTTACATTGTTTTTGTATTAGATATAAGCATTTTTAAATAAAGAATTTTGATAGGGCTCTCGCACGGTATTGCCACTTTTCAACATTGATCCGTTGCCATAGCAACCGATTGTATATTGCTAATAATAATAATATTGCACTGTAATCATTTACAAATCTGACATAGGCATGCGCAAAGATTAAAATTACAATATAAACAGCGCAGTCAGGCCCATACGGCTCTCATTTCTCTACGCACTCTCCTTACATGAACAAGTCAGAAAGAGGCAATACTGCAGTACAAGTTTCAAGATTATTTCACCGCACAAATCGAGTTTCATTTCAAGCTGCTCGTACCCGTCCAGACCTCTACTCCTGGTAGGGTTCGTCAACAATTATTACTAAAAGTGATTTATGATGACTACTTTCTTTTTGCTTATTTTCAGACTGTTTACTTATAGTCAATTTACAAAAGAAAACCAATGCAATGGAGTACTTATACTACGTTAGCCCTGTGAGATTCTTCATTGTATTAATTAGTTTGTGTTATTTGCAATTTATTGCTGATCATTTCTAGTAGGTATTATTAATTTCAATGCTAAGATTAAATTATCAGCTCCATGTTCGGGATCAATGAAATATCATAGAAACCCCACAGAATGCAAATATTCCGTAAGTACTACATGGAGGTACTATAAGTAGGTAGCAATTTATAGTCTTGAACGGATGGGATCGTATGATATTTATATTTTTCTCCGAGGTTTAAAAACTATTTTCTAGGTATTTCGTAAGTATTAATGAGCAATTGTATCATCATTCTTACTTTTCGAAATATTTATTATTTTACTCGAATTATTTTGTTTGCAGGATGACAACAGATCAACATTCCGTAATGTATTTAGTAAATTGCGAACTCTTCTACCGTTCCTATGGCCGCGCAAGAGCTTGTGCCTGCAGATCTATGTTATGATTTGCGTATTGACGCTCCTCGCCGGCCGCGCTATCAACCTTTTCGTGCCTATTTATAATAAAAAAATTGGTAAGTTTTAATATCCAACCAATATTATATCATCCATAATTATATAATTCTATATTTTTCCTCCATGAAACGGTAATATTTTTTGTATTTCGTGACTTTTCTTCCTCTAGAGGGCGCCATATTTAATTTAACATAACGTCACATAGCCTATAACCACGATCAAGACGCTTCCTATGAAATCAATTGTCAATTTGTAATAAGTAATTTAGAAGTTATAAGGGAACAGATGAACATCCTACATAGGTACCCACTTACACATACATACCGTTTAAAATCTTAACCTTTCTTTTTGCTTCGTCAGGCAAATCGGGAGGAGAAAAGATGTGGCAAAATACGAAGAAGGCTTGCGCGAATAATCTTTTTTCACTGTAGCATTTACAGTTAGGTGATATTCCAATATTAATTAATTATAGTACTAATCAATATTAATACATTTCCAGTGGACAGTTTGTCAGAAGCCCCACCGATAAGGTTCTGCTGGGACCTGATTGTCATCTACGTGTTCTTCAAGTTCCTTCAAGGTGGAGGTACCGGCGGCATGGGCTTTCTGAACAACCTTCGGTCCTTCTTGTGGATCAAAGTACAGCAGTATACTACTAGGGAATTAGAGGTACTCTATTTACTTACCTTTCTAGGCTCTGTGTGCTTACCACTTTCGAAGTATGCTAAGCACCAACCGGTGCATACTGTTTACTTCTCTCTGCATAATCTCAAATCTGATTAAAACTCATTTCTACTAAATACTGAAACACACTAATTCCAAGGAAATAAAAAAAGGATCAATAATGATATCGTTTTTTTTTCTTTTTTTTTCAGTTAGAATTATTCAAACACCTTCACGAGCTACCGCTTAGATGGCACTTGTCACGAAAGACCGGTGAGGTCCTCAGAGTGATGGACCGTGGCACAGATTCCATAGACAATCTTCTCTCTTACATTCTCTTCTCTATAACACCTACCATAGTGGATATTATTATTGCCGTAGTGTATTTTATAGCCCTTTTCAATGCGTGGTTCGGACTGATCGTGTTTTCCACCATGGTTCTTTATATCAGTAAGTATTTATGTGAATTTTGTAGTAAAGAACTTTATTTAAAACTTCCTGTCCCCCGCGGTTTCATCCGCGTTTCCGTGATGAAAAGTAGGCTATGGCACTCGATATTAGTATTATTGAAATATTTTTTATAAACGTTTCAGGACATTTATTCCTACATCCAGACTAAGGAAAACAACTTACCTGTTTATAATAATAAAAATATCGATAACTAGCTGTTCCCGCGGTTTCACCCGCGTTCCTGGGATAAAAAACATATGTTTACCTTGTTGCCTATAATACTCGTGGAAAACGTAGCTTCCTATAAGTGAAAGAATTTTTCGAATCCGACTGGTTAGATTTGGCAGAGATTATCCAGTTTAAGCAAACATAAAACTGTTCCGCTTTATTATATTAGTCTAGATTTGTTGAACAAACTTATAGCGTATTTATTCAAGAAATTATTCTTATGCATATTTAATTAAAGCCTCCTAATCCTAAGTATGTCGTTTTTTTCGTAAGATATAATAATAAACGTGTATTATTTTCAGTCGCAACAATAGCAGTGACGGAATGGCGGACTAAATTCCAAAGGCGTATGAATCTAGCGGATAATGAGCAAAAGGCACGTTCAGTAGACTCGTTGTTGAACTATGAAACTGTTAAATATTATGGCGCGGAGACGTATGAAGTATCGGCATACAAGGATGCTATAGTTAATTACCAAGTAAGTATTGCCTTTATATTTTTACATTTAATACCGTAACAATGTTCGTGGGTTGTAATGAAAGAATGGGTTTGAGAAAAGCCATACTATGACCAATGCATACTTACTATGTGTGTGCACCTTCGGCCACATCAGCACTTAGCATTGTGAGATATTGGCACAGTACTCACACATATGCAAGATCATCATACAGTATGTTTTAATAAATGATTGCTTCTAATTTGTTAGTCAATTCTAATGGAGGATTGAAAGAAATATCACTCTAAATTTATGAGCAGAAACAAAAGCAAAACAATAACTGTCTCCTTCATACTCATAAGCTTGACCGCGCGCGAGAGAGACGGGCACACTTTTCATGATGCGCATGCAGTGCGACGTCACGCCTTATCTTATTTACCTTATCTTATTATACACTACACAAGTGCAACGTGTAAAATGTGTTGAACGTGTCAGTTTTGGTTAACCGACCTGAAACATACTAATAGTCACTTATTTTTATATTCCAGAAAGAAGAATTCAAATCTTTACTTACGCTTAACATGTTGAATACATTGCAAAACATTGTTATATGCAGTGGTGAGTTAAACTTATATTTTATTCAAATAATCCGACAAAAATTATGATGACTATAACTAAATCTTATAAATTTTTATTCGTACAGGTCTGTTAGCAGGATCCCTATTATGTGTTTCTATGGTCAAATCACGTGATCTATCAGTGGGTGACTATGTTCTGTTCGCTACTTACATCGTTCAGCTTTACGTGCCTCTCAATTGGTTTGGTACTTATTACAGGTAATTTGACTAACGAGGAATCAATTGAATTGGCCAAAAGGGTAAACAAACATTATGGCACCAATATCATCGACTCAATCGATTCCATTGTATCATATAAACGAATGTTGATTTATACTTTGGAAATCTACTTTGTGACCTTTCTTGATTCTATGATATTTTTATTTTTCTTTAACATATTCATCTAGTAATTTATAGCTTTCATTAAATTAATTACTAGCTGTCCTCCTCAGTTTCTGAACGAACTATTTACATACCTACAAGTCTGTACGGAACCCTCGGTGCGCGAGTCCCGACTGGCACCTGGTCGGGTTTTATATTATATTAGTATAGATTTTTGAGAACCATAGGTACAGACCGAAATTTATGTGTCCAATAAATACCATTTCATCTTTACCATTTGCTCCTAACAACACAAATGTTTACTTTACATTCGTAGACGCTGTCGGAGATTTGTTTACCCTTTCGGCTAGTGGCTCGATTCTCGTAATAAAACTTCAACGATGTCGTAGCGACATGAACTACTTAAATTGTGTTTCGTGAAATAATTTGTATAAAAAATATTCAAAAGTGTATACGTCTCAATAATTTGTCGATAGGATCGTTTTTCAATCGTTCAATTATAGTAATAATAGTGAAAAACACTGTTTAATTGTTGATGTCGCTACGATACCGTTGAAGTTTTGTTACGAGAATCGAGCCGCAGATCAATTGAAAAATAGGTTGCTTATCGACCCTATTGCAACTAATCTAAAATCTTAATTATTTCAGAGCGATACAAAAGAATTTCATAGACATGGAGAACATGTTTGACCTGATGCGAGTGGACTCGGACGTGCGAGACGCTGTGGGCGCGCCCGACTTGGTCGTGAGGCACGGCGCTGTGGAGTTCAAACACGTCTCCTTCGGCTACGGACCAGATCGACTCGTGCTTAACAATATCACCTTTAAAGTGCCACCTGGAAGCACCGTCGCATTGGTAAATATCGTCGATCTAACATACGCCCACCTGATACTGCAGCCCGCCAGGCTTTCGAAAGTGTCCCATCCGTTGTAGCTTCAAATTCTATTAGCGAAGTTACTAACCAATTACCTATCTATACTATACTATATTATACTATAATAAAGCGGAAGAGTTTTTTTGTTTATTTGTTTAAACGGCTAATCTCTGGAACTACCAGTCGGATTCGGAGTATTATAGGCTACGTTATATCCCGGGAACGCGAGTGAAACCGCGCGGAACAGCTAGTTTTAAAAATATGCGGGAATACACCCAGAGCACTGATCCCACGATTTGACCTTTAAAAGTGCCCTTCTTGGGCCTAAATTGAATAAATCGGTTTGAGTTTGTGATGTATGTAGTGACCAGCGGGACACGTCTAATATCTGAAACTGGCTCAAGAAAAAAAAGTGTGAGTATGGCGAATATAGACGCTTGCAACACTTACAAATTTATCACAATGCCGGCGGCAAATTTGCGAGCTTGATCCGACTTGTCCGCGTAAGGGTGATAAGGCTAATCTTTTTTAGGCCCTCACCTTCCAGTGATTTAGTACTACTTGGCCGGTACCCGTACACTGCCAGCACGTCGCCGTATTACATGAGACAATTTCGTACCACTTTTGGTCAAGATCCTTACCGAACTAGTGGCGCCTCCGGTAGTGAAACATTGTCACTTTTGTATTGATCTGACTTAATCGTTATATTTTCTATATACCTAAATGATATTTAGTATAAACTTGTCAATAGTCACAGTGATAACAAATTGCGTGTTAGCAGTTTCCCTTTAGTTTATTTTTTATTTCTAAGTCAGACTTAAGTAAGTCATGCTCACTTTAAGGCCTTTGCTTGCGGCGGCGTCGTGTGACGGGTCGCTTACTTCCCTCCAATATGGCGAGGAGGGCGATGGCTGCCACACGCGTCATACTTGTGAACAGGTGCTGTTTGTGGGGGCTGGTCTGTTTAAGTTTGCCATTTATTTATTTACTTATTAAATATAGATTCAGTCTACCTTGTAGTTTTGCCGCCGCGCCGGGGCACGCAATTGTTGTCAGTGCGATTAGAATGTAAATATTATGTAATGAATCTAAGCTTGTTTTGAAAAGAGTAATTTCTGAGTTTATTGCCGGCTCTTCTCAGCAAATGCAACCTTCCGAACCGGTATTAGAGTATTAGAGTCAGACTTTTCATAAGTGCCTGAGAAGGTCTATTTGAATAAATGATTTTGAATTTGAATTTGATCTATTCGTTTATACAGGTGGGTCCGAGTGGCGGCGGCAAATCGACAATAATGCGACTTCTGTTCCGTTTCTACGACGTGAACGAAGGCGCGGTGCTGGTGGACGGGCAGGACGTGCGCACCGTCACGCAGGCCTCGCTCCGAGCCAACATCGGAGTCGTGCCGCAGGATACTGTGCTCTTTAATAATACCGTCAGGTAACGTTCACTGCTCATTTATTTTCTCTCATCGTCATCATCAGCCTATAATGTCCCACTGCTGAGCACAGGCCTCCTTTCAACAAATGAGGGTGAAAGGAAATGGGCAGATACTCCACCACGCGTACCCACTGCGGATCGGTGGAGGTAGGCTAGTGGTTAACCTACTCAGCCCCGGATCTACGATTTTTTCGAACCGGGGCAGAAACTCGATGGTTGCGCCACCCTCGCTAGGGGGGGGGGGGGATAATTCGTATCATTTCAAATCAAATGAATAATCGATAGAACACCCCGGTTTGTCCCCATAGATCCGGGCCTAACCCTAGTGTTGGAGTTATGAAACCGCCTAGGAGGCCTCCAACTAGCTTAACGACTCTCACAATTAGTGATAGCCGGGACCAACGGCTTTACGTAACTTCCCAAGCACGCAAAACGCCAAATTGAAACACCACTAGACGGTCGGTCACCTATCCAGGTACTGGCCTCACCGATAGTAGCTTAACTTTGCCGATCGATTAAGACCGGGTAATCATGCTACACCACGACCGCTTCATTTAATTTATTTTCTCTATATTATAATGAAAAAGTCGTAAATCATATTTTTGTTACATCATCACATACTTAAATAAATATTTTTTACCAATACTAACTTTCATTTGCTGTTCAACATCTACTTACCTGCCCTGTTAACAATCACTTGAGGTCGGCGCAATATATACGCTTCTTCCATTCGGCTCTTCTATCCGTAGAATTCACTCCTTTCTTACTTCTGATGTGATGCTAACGAAAGTGATTTAACTGGAATACTTCTCTTTATTTTTAGGTATAATATTCAATATGGAAGATTAGACGCGCCGTCGGCAGATATAATCTCCGCAGCCAAAAACGCAGACATTCACGATAAGATACTTACGTTTCCCGATGCATATGATACACAGGTAAGCAAGTCATAAGATTTTAATAAGAATTAAGGCTTATAATAATATTATTAATGTAATATGAGTGAAAGCTTATTAGATGAATGAACACACTGAATTGTTTTGAAGTATTACCTACTTGGATATTAGAGAGGTATTAGAGATATCTTTGGATCGGTTTAAGATTTATAAGGGATAGTATAGCATATTTAACTTTTTGAATATATTCAATATTTAATTTACATTGTTCATTCAGGTTATTAGTGCCTTATCTACTAAACCATATCTTGAATTGAAATGTAAATAAACATGTTTATCCACCGCTAAGATTTGTGGCTTACAATATTGGATTAGCCTTCGCCATTTTAACCACAATTTGTATCATAAGTGTAACTCGCTCGCCCATCCTCATACTATATAATCTCGATAGTTTCGCTGATTTCTTGGCCATTCAACCACCCTAGCTGTAGCTCAGCTATTTGTTAGCTAGTTGACGTAACAATGTTGTAATATCCACCTACAGGTTGGAGAAAGAGGGCTACGACTGAGTGGCGGCGAGAAGCAGAGGATAGCTATCGCACGGACCATCCTCAAAGATCCGGCAATCGTACTCCTTGACGAGGCTACGTCCGCTCTTGACACCAACACCGAGCGAAATATTCAGGTAAACATGACATGTTACACATTTCATATTTCATTTTACATCCATACTTTAGTTGAATTTAAACTAGATTAATATATTTTGCTGATTGGAATTTTGCATGAATTTTATGGCAATGATAAATAAAAACAAATTTATATTTCAGGCTGCACTGGCACGCGTGTGTGCAAACAGGACCACAATTATAATCGCCCATCGACTATCTACGATTATCCATGCTGATGAAATTTTAGTTCTTAAAGAAGGAGAAATTATCGAGAGAGGAGAGTAAGTAATATTTCATTAATCGTTTTCTATAAGTCACTATCGACCAGCAAATAAGCATAATTCCCAGATATCTCGATTATCGGTTTTTTTAATTCAATAAAAACTTTAAATATAGACAAATCTTGTACATAAATATTTGAAAAATTTATGTACAAGATTTTTCTAATATTTGAAAAAAAAAAAACAATTTGTTAAAATTTTATTGATTATTCATTTACAACTTAGTAATTGTAAGAAATCGCGGGAATTAAAATATTACCTTTATTATCTAGCCACGAGTCCCTACTCGCACAAGCTGGCTTCTATGCATCGATGTGGCAACAACAGCTAGAAAGTCGGAACAGCAACGGCAATAATACTGACAACGAAAACGGCAATAACAACGAACAGCAACGCGCACCGAGTCAACTAAACGCAATGGGTTCCTTCGCACATGGACACGGCCATGGACATTAGATAATAATTACAGCACGTAGAATAATATGTACCGTGGGACAGGGTGCTAGTCGAACTTTAGTGGAAGTGGACAGTGATTGATTACGTGAATAGTGTTTGTTTTCACGCGTGCCATTAGGAGTGCGCCGCGGGACTGGACTTGGTCGCGTCGCTCACATACAGAGCTTCGGTAACGAATTTGTAATGCTCATCGAATATTGAACGTTGCAATGTAAATACGTCGACATTGTGATGGTGTGTACCTAGTAGTATTAATTATTTCTTTGTGATGGGAAATTGTATGTGTTATTTCAGTGTTATTAAAACTGTTTTTTAATATGCGTGGATGATTTTCAAATAGAAACTATTATTTCGTTGACATCAAAACTCTTTATTTCAAAACCATAAATATTATCTAAAATATACCTAGAGTTCATCATCGTGTTTCAAATTCCTAGAAATTAAAATTCATATAAAATTAGTAAGACATCTCATTTAGATATTAGTAAAGGTTCATGCACACACGTCAGTCACGTCAAGTCATCATCATCATCATGAAGCCTTGTGAATGTCAGCTGGCCTGAAAGGTGTAACGCAGAAGTCAGGCGTGAGCATCTATCGCCTACTAACAAGTTTTTCACGAGGCATACTGCTAGCTGATTCTTTTGATTACTAACCGGATCTTATTAACAATCAGAGGACCAACCACAAGCTCTTAAAACAATATTATTAAAAAACTTATTTGACTTTTGTACCTCTTTGACATCCGGCGTCAAAACAGGACAAAATTAATAAGGTTATTTTAACCTTGTTTTAAGAATGGATTTAATATACAAACAGGATTGAACTCTCCAAAAATTTTATCATACAAAAATAAACCATAAGTCATGCACGTTAGGGTTTACTTTTGTTAGTTATCTTAGCCGAGGCAAAACGAGCCGAGAGAGATAGCCCGAACCGAGGCCGTTTGTCCCTTTTCCTCAATTGCCAAAAGATAAAAATGTTAAAGATGGTAGAAAATATTTCACCACAACAAGTAAAATATATTACGTATAAATATTTTTTTGCTATTAAACTAGTTTAAATCATTTTATTTTGTAGGTTTACATCTGTACATAATAATAAATAATTGTATTTAAGTAAAATAATCAAAATAATATGATTGTTTGGTAGCTATCATAAAATTATTCTGGTAGCACTGAAATCTGATATCAGTGGCAGGGTTGGATTTCGTAGTATAATTATACTATTTGTACCATAATTTTATGATGTGTAGTATGTAGTATCGTAATGCCATTATACTACGCGAAAATACCATAATTTTACCTTTAGGTCGATTGCATACTGTTATTGGTTGAAATAAATTAAAAAATATAACTTTACGAAATAAAGTTGTAATAGTAGTTGTAGTAAATCGCTCTATTGACTCCTGATACTTTCATGCGATGCTGTGAAAGAAAGTAAACCTAAAAATGTTTGTACCTAATGTGTATTGAATTTATTCCATCTGACGACATGCTATGTCGTGTCAATGCCAAAGATGAAGTTCCGAAAGACGAATTGGCTGAAATAAACATTTGGTACTTGCTTAAATTTGGTTGATTTGTACAATAACAATTAAACTAAAATTTCCTACCAAATGCATTTTTATTTAAATTCATAACAAAATTTAATAATAATAATAATTTTATTTCCAAAAATAAAGATGGTACAGTAATTTGTTCATAAAAATTATGGGCTAGAGTACATGACAAAAAATAATTGAACAGCATCCGTTGCCAAACTAGGTAAAAACCTGTATTTCAGCAAACAGCGCCACTCCCCGCAGCAATATGGGATAATATATACTAGCCTAGTTTTCAAAAAAATATTTTAATTTCGCTAACCTTAAAATTAAAATTATTCGTGTGAAAATGAACCTCTCTTTTTTAAACGTGTTTTTGTGTGCATGAATGTGTGAAATTGGGGTGTGTGTGAATGTGTGTGAGAGAGAGAGAGGGTGTGTGACTGATTAATCAATGTAGACTTATGAATACTTTACAAGAAAATCAAATTGAAATCATAAATATAAAATAAACTAAAGAGGCAACAATCAAACAATATTTTATATATGTCAGTTCACAACTGCTAGAAGTTCTTCTGTCACATCGTAATCCAAGGAATGCAGCCAAGCTGTGACTGTCTTCTTACACTCGTGTTTGTTCATCGGGTAAATAGGGATTATTTTATTAGCATTGTTATAAACGTAAGGACCCAAGAAACAATAAAACCTCCGGATAAACGATGTATGTGTCCGTTTTATCGTTTCACAGACTCTACCCGTTCTACGTTTAATATTTTTAGCGGGGTCAAATGTTACGTCACTATGTTGTTTGAGGATTATACCTAGAATAAATAGCTGCCTTACTGTGAGGACTTCACATTTTTTATACAGAAGCTTCGTTGGGAACAAAAATGGACTAAAAGTGCTTACTTTAAGAATAGCACGCTGGGGAACTCTCTAAAATGGACGAAAAGCGAAACGTAGCATTATTTTCGACGAAGTAGTATAATTTTATTTTCCATAGACAATAATTTTCTGGGGGTCTGAATCCAACCCTGATCAGTGGTGTCATGGCGACATGGCGACTTTTTCTGTTGTTTTGTAGAAACGCATTTTAAGTTTTAGCTACGGTTTTTATACTTTTTATCGTGAAAATGGTGAAAAAAATTTGTATCAAGACATGTAAAAGTGAATCATGTGCTGGTTGTGGGATTTTATTTCACAAGTAAGGAATAACGATGATTTTATTTACTAACAATGGTGAGTCATAAGTAGTTTGACCATGGTTTATTAAAAAAAATTGTAGACGGAAGACACTAAAGTTAGTGTAATTCTTTTTAAAACTAAGTATAATGTTTATTGTTTGTTGTAATGTGTACCTATTGTATAAATTATTTGTACCTATGTATCGCATAATTGAAATAGCATTATTTTTTATGTTTGTTACAGCTTTCCATCGAAAGAAGAAATGAAGCAAAAATGCAATTTTGATGCGATTAAAACAAATGTTTACCACAAGATTGAAACATCTTATTATTCCACCGCATCCTTTCCAATGCATAACAGATGAAGAACCGCACGAACTGTAACTAGTAAAAGCATTGGCTAATAATTCGTACCTATTCACCACGCGAAATGTAATGCATTCAGAAACTTAGGCAGTGAGATTGGCCTAAGGCAGAAACTAAATAAAACGATTTTGTTTAGCCGTGTTTAATTTTAATAAATACCTACTTTGTCAAGCACATTCGAGTTTTATTTCCCTTTGCTTTATTTTAATTCCCAAATAACAGCTCTGTAGAGCAAACTGAAAAAAGAGCAAGGGGAAAAGCCGTGGTCCCGGAACGAAATTCTGCATGCACCCTTGCCTATTCATACGTAATATTTGATGATTCGACACAAAACGTAACTCAAAAATTAATCATAACTTTTCTCAAAAACATGGGTATACACGGCTACACATCAAGCTATACATTTCCAGTATAAACTGATCTCGCATTGTATAGGATTTCTGTACAATGAGAGGTCAGCTAATATTGGAAATTTATATCTTGATTAATCGTGCGTACACGATTCAACACCCACATAGAACATAACAATGTTCAGTTTCAAATAATGGGTTTTCGCGAAAAAGTATCTCGATATCTATAGTTTTTCATTATGGTTTTATCTCTTCTTTTTTCTATAAATTATTATTTCACTATTTTAAGTAACATAATGTTAATATTTTTGTAATACAAACAATAATTTGAAATCAACTAGTGTCAAAACGCCACAAACAGACAAAATTGGAGGAACTTTGCAATGCAGCGATTGTGCGCGAAAGGGACTAACAATGACCACGACCACTCTGCCAAGAGTGCACGACTAGGAAGAAGAAGTGTCAACCGGAAACAAATTATCTCTCAAATCCAACTTTCCTGTTCGTTATAAAAATGTTTGGTCACCCTATTAGAATGGGATAAACAGCCTCGGTATGCGTTATCTCTCTCTGCTCGCGTTTTTGGCCCAAGAGCTCAATCCTGTTTGTATATTAAATCCATGGTTTTAA
Organism: Polyploca ridens; assembly: GCA_951394255.1. Classification (NCBI taxonomy): domain Eukaryota; kingdom Metazoa; phylum Arthropoda; class Insecta; order Lepidoptera; family Drepanidae; genus Polyploca; species Polyploca ridens. Next base: position 9,827,241 of record OX596243.1, read on the forward strand.
GAGCTTGTGGTAGGCCCCCAGTTTACGAATTTTCACCCGGGAGGAAATGACGTATCTAAATGTTTATGTTCCATCCACTAACTGCAAGATACAATTTTTTTGTAATGTTTCGTGCGTGGGAGGTTACCGCTGGTCAACCCACCCACGGAACCGCAGCTGACGTTCACTAGGCTTCATGAAACGTAAATGTAGAAGTTTAGGACATTGGCTTCACACACCAGTCACGTCACTACCGGCGCGTGGCGCGTCTCAGTTAACTTCGCGTTAACGGCAAGTCAAAAATGCAATCAATGCAAACTGCGTATTTGTGAGACGAGGCGAAACGACAATTTATAACCGAGGCATTACGAATGCTGTGACTGACTATTTTTTCACATACACCACGTCACGTCTCTGAAGTTGACGTGACTGACGTGTGTACATAATCCTTTTAAATGGTTCTTACATCTGTCATCGAGTAGAGAGGTGTATCGCCAGGCAATCGGAGACCACCTACGAAATATGTCACTAGTGAAAATTTGTGAGTAGCTATTCTTTCAATTTGACTCTTTGTTTAGTCTTACGCTTACCGTACATATCAGGCTGAGTATCCTGATTCAATTGTGTTTTTAAATTGGCCCTTAACTGTTGATACTTTTGATTCTTCTGTTGATATTCTGAAATGGTCATGGAAGGTCGCGTCTTTGCAAACTCTACACTTCTTATGGAGTTCTCGACGCGATGCTCGATTTGGTCTATTGTGTTGACATAATCCGTAGATATTTTACGAGTGGCTTTTCTTCCATATTGTATATTCAGAATATTTTCAAACGATTCAACTATAGATGAAAGACGGGGTTGTCTGTCTTTCACACCCTCTTCATTTGTCAAATATTTAATCCGTGAAGTTTGTGAATACTTCAAAAACAAATTCTTATGTGTTTCGGATGCCGGCCTAAAATATTATGATCTATCTTAATTAACCCGTTGCCTCGCCATTTTTTATATTTTTTTTTATATTTAACTTTTATTTATTAGTATTTGTTGTTCAAGAACAGGATATGAATAATATAAGACCCAAGCTATACAAATGCTCACGTTATGGCTGCCTACTACAATTAAAAAGATTCATGACAGGGCAGACAGACACACGGACGGCATAGACTTTCTTTGTAGTAATTCCTTGAAACCCTTTGAGTATGGAACACTAAATAGTTGAACTTACTTGAAGTTTTTTAAAGTAGGCCCGACGCTATCTTGGCTAAATGACATTTCATCGTACAAGCGATCTAATACAGATTTGTTTCTTTCGAGGTCGTCGATATTGTCAATATGTACGTAGCCGGTGGGTCGGCGGAGGCGCGGGCGTTCCGGTCGCGGCGCTGTCGCTGTAAGGGTAGATGACGCTATGCGTACTTTTCTGAAAACAATCATCATTTTATAGGGAAAAATATTGATTAGGTACATATTAATATTGATTTAGATTATTATATAGGTATATACACCAGGTAGGCCGTATGCTTGTTTGTTAGGTACCTTAGTCGTACCTATACAGGGTGTATTTCGCATGGTAACGCAAACTTCGCGAAAAGGCCACTAAACAAATTGTGAAAGTCATTCACCTCGCTAATGATCGGTTATAGAAATTGTCATTTTCGAGCGCGCAATGTATTGTGAACACCGCGATTTAAACGCGCGATAACGTTGTGCCTACGTAGTATGTCGCTGACTGCAGGCGAATATCGCCAACAACAATAATACCTACACCATTTCTAGTTTTATTTACATTGCTACTTTTAGTGAAAGTAATAAATTAATAACTTATTTATTTTTAATCTCTTTGGGTTAGGTAAGAATAACGATTATGAACAGTCTAAAGTAAAAAAAACTAAAAAAAAAAATTTAAAAATTTGGGAAAAACCGACGAAAAATTCCAACATGGGGGGGTCCAGAATCATGTCCTGGACCCATGGTATCCGTTTGTGCGGCGATGTCCCTTACACCCTGTATATAAAAATTAAGTAGAAACACGACTGAACCGTTTAGCCATTAAAAATCTGCCTTCATGTTTTTAAAAGTTATGTTAGTTAAAAAATAAGTATTAAAAAAATAACCTATGATTCTCTGTATCATCATCATCATCATCCTCACTATCATGATCATAATTGTTAGTAGTTACAACACCAGGCAACAAATCCTCAGGGCGTACGAAGCCAGTCTGTCGCCTCATTATTTTGCCATGACTCAAACTTCCAGTTAGTGGTACACCAATGGACACCTTACTAAAAAATAAACATGAAAAAAAGTGTAATATTGTGGGATGGCCACAAAATATACCTACACACCTTGGGCAAATAGTTTCGTGTAAAAATTATTATATTATAGGTAGTTAGGTGGTCTACCTACATTAAGTACATTTTTACAATCCAACAATTTTGTTGAAATTGCATAAGTTTTTTGTTTGGGGTATATTTCTGAGTAAACTAAAGTATAATTATATACCGACTAATAAGCCGGAGTAATGTATGCTTCTTTCTGCAAGATATGGGAAATAAAACGGTCCCCAAAACCGCCCCTAAAATCTGCTGAGTAGACCGCATAGGTGAGCCTAGGGCGGGCTACTCAGCCTGCTGGTAAATCGGCCACTGATTTCATTTCATATCTATGTCACACCTACAATTCACCTAGTCTTTTGAATTTAAATACCCTGGGCGGCGTTTGTCTGCGCCCCGGGCGGCTGAAACCCACGCTATGCCACTGAGTCACATCACTATGCATATGCAGCATGATTCCATAGCTATCATCGAAATCTAAAAGTGGCACAAATTTAGTTACAATGTCATATAATGTTTTATGCTATTTATTTATGTAGGTACCCTTTTTAAGCTTATCACATCACAATAAACAGGAATGACTTACTGATCTCGATGCTCTCGCATACGATAATCCCCCGTAGCTAGTCTGAAATCAAGATGTTAGCTGTATCATAGACATGCCCATCTATACTAACAGGCGCATTAGGCATACCTACGACTACGAGCCATGTGATCCACGTGGCCCCTAGGATTATTATAATCCTCTGTGTCCTAGTTTTGAGTTTGATGTACGTTTTTTTTTTGTATAAAAGGGGTGTCGTCACATAATCACCCCGCCTGTATTCATAAAAATCATATTAAAACATTGTTGACAAATAGCAGTAACTTACGAGTGTAAAGAATTTACGTTAATAAACGCATACTATCGCGTTTTAGTTAACTATAAATTAGTACCATGAGTATTCCGCTAGAGGCGCTGTGCCAATTCCTATAGAGACATATGTCGTAAACGCAAACGCGTTAGTAAGCTTTTACTAACGTCAATTCTTTACACTCGGGGTACAGGTCTGCTTCCATTTAATGTTCCTACATATTACAAGTTTTGCAAAGAATACCTTATTCTTCTAAGTTCATCATCAGTTATCATCTCGGACCTGTGAAAGTTTATTAGCTTTAGTATAGTTAATAGCTTTAGTTAGATAATGTATGTCTTAAAATCAATCAATTATTACTTTCGAGCTCCTTCAAAAATATTAATCTTTTCAGTGGTTTTTGCAATGTGTTTAATTACGCTGCCAGCAAAACTTACTCTGTCCACGTGCGTTCTATAAGTGAAAAATAAATAATGCAATTAATTCCAACACTTAAGTAAGTATATCTACCTAATATTAATAGTAGGATGTAACTTGATGTAACGCACACATTCCACATAAGACATTTTGGAGCTTGAGTCCAAGATTTGTAGCTTACACCCGAGTTAAACTCTACTTTTCATTTCGAGTATTACGAAGCGCTCGTGGTGTAACATGATTAGCCGTTCTTAATCGATCGGCGAAGTTAAGCTAGCACCGTCGTGCTCGGTACCTGGATGGGTAACCGCCTAGTGGTATTTCAAATCGAGCGTTTCCGAGCTTCGGGAGGCACGTAAAACCGTTGGAGGCCTACTAGGCGGCTTGAAAACTCCAACAGTAGGTTGACCACTAGCCTACCTCCACCAATCCGCAGAGGGCACTCGTGGTAGAGTATCTGCCCATTTCCTTTCACCTTAATTTGTGAAAGGAGGCCTGTGCTCAGCAGTGGGACATTATAGGCTGATGATGATTGATTAGGAAAGTAATGAGTCGAACGAGAGATGAAAATATAGTTTAATCGTTACTTGAGGTATTGTTTAATTTCTTGTTCTTCATCCGAGTCCAGTTCGTCTAAAAATAAAAGAATTTAGATAAAAAAAATAGATTAAGTAAATAAATGTTTGCAATGTTCGGCTCAAGCATATTGACTGTCATGCAGTGGCTTCAGCCGCCTGGGCGGAGACAAATTTCGCCGCCCCCTTATTTAAGTCTTTAAATTAAAAATACCGAATTGTAGCTGCGAACCGAATTTATTGTGACATTTTGGCGCCCTCTAAAAGTGCCCCCCCCCCCCCCCCCAGCACCTGGAGACCGCTGTCATAAATTAGTAAGTGATTACTATTAAGTGCCTAGGTACTACTATTACGAAAGTTCAGTACTTATTGAAAAAATTTGAAAATTAAACCCATTGTCGTAAACGTTAACTCGATAACAAGCGTTACTAACGGCATTAGCCTCCTGTAATGTTTCACAATTAAATATAAAAATATAGCTGTTAGATACCTGCTGACTCCGATTCAGATTCATTGTCTGTCACAACGAACGTTTCCAATGATAATGCTAACTTTTCGAGTGTTACGTTCCTTTTCTTTTCTGTATCTTCATATATCAGATCACTCTCGAGACAGTAGTCTCCTTTCAAAAACCTATTCAAATATATTTTTTAACTGTGCCGTTTATTGAAGAAATAAACCTTATGAATAAACTCTAATAAAAATCTGTGTACTAACTTCTTCAAATCATAAGTAGAATTGACGTCGTAAGGGCATGGTACATCCGTCAATGGTATATAAAACGGTTTTTCCGGCTTAACAACTATGCTGGCAGCACTTGGAGTGACCTGCTTGTACAAATACTCTTCTGGTTCATATTGATACTCGTCCACGTCGAACTCGTTATTATCATGGTCGCTGACAACAGATGACGCCTCTCGGTTATCTGCTTGGCCCTTCTGTAGTTGCTTTTCAATGTCTTCCTTTTTGCGGATGAATCTGGATTAAGGATTATTGTTACTTATCTACATTGCTGAGTCATTTTAAGCTGACTGAATAATACCACCTTTGGGTAGCTCGAATATTATTGGCAGCTTCTTCACCAACTTCAGCTTCTCCTTCTCCTTGTTGTTCTTTCATAAGACATTGTACATTTCGAAAGTCAATCTCTACGTAGACTTTTTGCATGAGCTCCTAAAATCCGATAGGTAGGTAGACAAAATGTCACATAATAGTAAATTCATATTGGAGGACAAGCATGTCGATCATGGACGAATAGAATATCGATGAGTAGAGTTTATAAAATCTACAATAGATAGCTCATTAAAATATTAGTGAATAATTGTACGAATTACCTCCCAAAGCAGCTCTCCCAATGAGATCAGATCATCGATATGTTTGTGTATGTATTCTTTGGTTCCTTTATTAATCATAATATCATGGCAGTCTAAATTAAGTATACCAGCTTTATGTATTATAAGCTCTGATGTTGGAGATTCGTACCATATCGGTACATTTTCGATTTTACTGAGAGTTTGTTCGCCGTCTATAAGCTGTCCAAATGCAACGTATTTGTGCTCCATCCATGGAGCTGGTTGCAGTAGTATAAAGAATTGGGTAGAGCAATCAACGTGCCTGAAATACATATAAGCGTCAGCGACTGCCAAGCGATACGAACACAATGAAGGTTCTGTGGTATCAGGATTCGGTGGGCGTAGTGCAGGCAATGAAACAACGTTATACTAGCGCTTCGGAAAAGTCCCGTATGAGGAGAAGAAGCGACGCAACTAATTCCTCATGGGCTCCGATGGGTTTACTGTTATAATATTAGAATTAAGTAATTAGGTAATCACTTCACAATCTTAGTCTTAACTAATGATAAGTTACAGAACCGGGTAAAACAATGATCGCACTGAGCTGGGTAGGTAAGTATAGCTCGAGAGCTTGTGATAAACTCATTAAAATATAAAAGTCGAGAAATGTAACTCGAGTTCAAAAATGATTCCACGCAAACTGAACCGCGGTGGGCGTTGCCGAAAAAGAGAGACGCACCGCGCTGACAGTTCGCCGGTATCATTGAGTCGATGCGTTCGTGTCGCGAGGGACTTAGAACAGTGATTATTATTGTGTTTTGCGTTGTTTACATTGTGCAAATATGCCGTCATGTGTTGTTAAGTGGTGTAGAAGCCATACAGATATGAAGAATGCTGGAATCACTTTTCATATGTGAGTACATAAACATTTTGAAATCCTATACTTGTGACTCTGGAAAGTGTTATGCAACATGAACGCAACATGCGTATTTATTTAACACGTTTTGATATTCCACTTAAACTGTGATGCACTAGTACCTATAATTATATAGAACCTTTGTGGTATAGCGTGCCAGCCGCCATTTTAGTTTTTTTTTTCAATGTTGCGGGGCACGGTGTAACTGATGTATATGGGTAGAGGACACTTATACAAACAAAAAATGTTAACCAATATGGTGGCCTAAAGTGTCACGTTTCCGAGATATTTGGAGGTAATATCCAAATAAATAGTTAAATCGGTAAAACTTTCCAAGACGTCGGATGTCAAAGAAAAACAAAAGTCAAATAAGGTTATAATAATATTGTTTTAAGAGCTTGTGGTTCGCCCTCTGATTTGACCTTAACGCGACCCATCACTATAATTCGTATGTAAAAACCATAAACTGATTAAAATACTTCTTAATTTTAGATCCTTACAATTATAACACATAAAGAAATATTTTAATCCAAAAAGCACATCACAAACTTTTAAATGAATATAATAGAGTGGTATAGTTAGATTACAACTAATTAATCCAACTTATATATGCATATGCATAGTGCAAATATATGATACTTTATAACTTATCCTCTTACAATCAATGCATAACATCGTCCACGCATCTCGCACTGCAGCAGGCGTGCGGACCAATTAGCATTAGGCTGTCCCGCCGAGAACCAATCATCGCGCTTGCCGGTAATTGGCTTATTTGCATGTGTGTTCTTTCGTTCGAATACTAGAGATATTTTGTCAATGTAGTGAAGTGTGGAGCCGAATTTCGCGTTGATTTTGTTCACAATTACGCTTCCTTACTTTTATATTTCGTTGTGATAAACCATGGAACAATTAACCCATAGAAGCGCAATGACGTACATTTTGCTTGAAATCTATTCCGCCAATTCCCCACCACCGGCAGTGCGCTGTGATTGGCTCAGTCAAGGACACACTAAGATTTAGAGATGAGGGTGAAAATTGTATCGATATCGATACTTGTTGCACTAATATAAATGTAAACTAATATAAAGGAGTATTCTAATATCAGTCGTGTGTCATGGTTTTTTAAAAATATTTCTAGGTTATCGTAACTAGCAAGTTTGTTTATGTTTGCATATTGCATAGTATATTTTGGTATTAATTCGGCAGTATGATGTAATCATTCTCGATAATGGCTCTATTTTGATAAAATTTGGAATGCGCAGATTTTTGGGAGTGATAAATCAATACTAGTGTTCACGACGAAAACAATATCTACCTATTTACCTAAAATGTTCTTTATAGTTATAGTTTTTAATATTCATTGTAAGTTAGGTATACAAAATATAGTAGTCAGATTCTGTAAACAATAAGTATAAACTGCACAAAACAAGTTAATTTTAAATAGAACTTTAAAGAACATTCTGGAAGGTTCTGGAAAACTGTGGAAAGTTCTAGAAAAGTAATTGGTATCGATAGAACTTTCAGGAACCTTCTCGAAATCTGTTCTAGAACATTGTGGAAGGTTCGAGAATAATCCCGAACATTTCAGAAAGACATAGTATACCTATCGAAAGATCTCGAACACATAACAGCGAAGATACAGAATCCAGAACTGTTTTGTCCTTAGTGTGTTCTAGATTAGGTTCGTTTGTTTTTCATGAATATTTCCGAACATACTGGATCATTATAGGTATATTATGTTAGAGCAGGATAGCAATATTAACACGTAGTATGTGGTAAAACTGTGATAAAAGTCTTGGCGCTACGATTCACCGGTTGAGACCTAAGTCGCCTCTCGAGCGCGGATTGCCAACTGGGCTTTTTACACCCAGACGGTTTGAACCGCGATTAGAGAGGTGACATAGAAAACCAGCTGTACTCATGGACAGCTACCTACTTTATACGGCCAGTATTGAGCCGGTCCCAGGGCCCCGCGTGTCTTAGCACGCGGCGAAAACAGACTACAATGGTGGGGCCAACCGGCCCCGGATTTGTTCCCCCGTTTCCCCGTTGGGGAAACGTGTGAAGATCAGGAGACTCACCGGTTGAGAGCTTGCTCGCCGCATTGTCCGCGTAAAGGTGTAAAGATTCTCTGAATTGTCACATTCTGTCAGTTCAAAAAAAAAAGAGCTACGATTCATTCCTTCACGAGAACTTACATAGTGAAGATCTCTTAGAATATTGTGAGTAAATAGTGAATAAAGTAAACCTCCTGCTTGCTTTGAAGAGTAACAACAGTCCTATGAAATTAAAGTACTCCAGAAAGAGCTACCATTTGGAACAACTGGCATCTGTCTAAATATTTTTCATGTTCGTACAATAAAATGTTAAGTAAATTACTAGATATATATATATTATTTAATATTACATTATATTAATTTAGTTATACTTACTTAGGTAAAAAAATTGTTTACTACCTATATGGTTTCAGGGGCTATTTAAGAAGATAATAATAGTAGTAATGAAACAAAGTATATAAAGTCACAATACAAATGTATAATTTATTTTTAACTTCAACGTTATTGACTGTATAACCATTGTTTTGAAATTAGGTACCTAGGTCAGTGTCACCAGTATGACATATAAGAGTATGAAGATACCTAGTACGTGATAATAATAAAGTTAGGAACTTACAGTACCACAGACATATTTATTTTATATTATATTTAACTAAATAATAAATACATCGCGTTAAAAATATTGCAAATCCTTTTATCTTCGCTGTTATGTATTCCAGTATTAATACAATATTGTGAACTGAAACATTTTTCTCTGTGAAAAAAATAAGTTTGCTAATATCGATAATGATTTTCTTATCCAAGCCCAACACTAGCGGGTAGGCGCGATCATCAAAAGAAAAGGATGAAAATAGAAATATAACGGGTGAAAGTGAGATGGAGATAAATGACGTCAACGCGTGCGTCCAGTATATCTTGAGCTGTGATGAAAAATAAGTAAATTCATGTAATAAATTGTTACTAACCGATGAAAAGTGATTCCGTTTGTTTTATAACTAGAATTTCGACTGCTATTCCCACACCACTTAATTGAACAGCAAGACATTGTGAAATATTGACAAAAAGTATAAGTTTGATACATACGCGCGGATCGAGGTTTTGGTCGATACTGTACGAGGGCGCTCATGAGCAGATATAATTCAGTGACAAATCACTGACTTGTTGCGGAATCGGATTGCACGGTATTACTACTCTAGGGATTGTTCCTCGATGTGATAAACTAACTCTTACAAATAAATACAAATACTTTATGTGGGTATACGTACATATATTTTTATATTAATAAATTATTGGCTAAGTACCTACCTTAGTTGTTTGATTGGGTTATTGCTCCGGTCAAAAATGCGACACATTTCAAGCGCTACCGCTAACCCATTTGATATCTATATCTTTTTTTTACCGGAAGGTTATTGCTTCGTAACTGCTAGATACAACTAAAAGTTTATCTACCCATGTAGCTTACCGATCAGCATTGGCCATACAAAGCACACCACGTCTATCATGTGGTATTATAAAATTTTCGCACTCCATCTCAATACTCTTTAAACCGAAACCACCGCACTGTATCCAGCCATCTTTGACTATGCGATGAACGGGGGTGCCTCCATATCCACCCTTCCTTTCTTTGCATAAACGGAGAAAATTTTCACATGTATACGGTACTATATCTGAGTAAAGCTGTAAATGATGGATCAATTAGTAATTTGCAATTTTCTTGAACTAGCATAGTCTAGTTACTTCACGGTTGAAAAAATAAATACAATTTGTGAAATATCAAATAGATGGTAACAATAATACTTTTCATGTTTTCCACATATTTGTTTATTGGTTCTTAGAAAAAATTACCATGAAAATGAGCGTCCCAATTTCTACGCCATCTGCGGAAATCTGCAAATAAGCACATGGCCTCTGAAAAAAGAAAGTAAGTACTTATCATAATATTCCGTTGTAGGTTCAATAACAAACAATGGTAAGAACTTACACCGGAACCTTTGATAAAATTTGCAAATTGTTTAACTCCTTCTTTATAATAATCCAAAATAGGATGATAAACATATTTAGTTTCTATCAATTCTTTAAGTTCTTTCTCACCACCTAAAATCTTGTCATTGATGAGCACAGCAACTTGAGATTGTAAGCAATATGCTATACCACCATATTTGATTTTTAAATTATTCCATACAGCCGGCCATTCGACTCCGGTCACTCCTGGAATGAAAGAAAACAGAAAATACCCTAAAATTTTTTTACGATAGGCTTGTGTTGGACTGCAACCGTACAAGTAACATGTTAACGCCTTTTTTAAATAGCAAGTAGTAGTATTTGATAGGGAATAATAAATATAGGACAATAGGTAATTCAAAATATTACCTATACTGCACTGCATCGCAGCAAGGGCGTCGCCAGCAAGTGACCCAGTGGAGGCAAGTTGGGAAAAGGATGAAGGTAGGTACCTACCTACACTTGTTTGTAGTGCGAGTTTCTACCTACGGCAGATCTCTAGGGGGAAGGGGGGGGCAGCCTATTTTTCCTCGGAATAGGTTGGCTAACTATAAAAACAACCATGGACATGGGTTATAGCTATACTATTACCGTGACATGGTTTTATCAAAAGACCGATTTTAACAAAGAAATTTAACACAGAACAGAAAAAAAAGTGGACATAATGAGGATGGGCGGGAAACGGCTTTTTACGTGCTTAAAAAAGTACTAGATAGGTTTTACTTAGGTTGTACTTACAGAATGATAATTAAATCTCTTTGAACATAACCCACCTTTTATGGTCGGAGCGAGAAAATTTTGCGATCTGTATGTATGCATTCCCTTCACTAAATTTACACAATAATTAAATTCTTTAGTTACTCTATTGCCAATTATTGTAATTTTTACTGGATCATTATCGGGTAGCTTTTCTTGCTTCTTGGGATACATTGGATTATTTACAGAGTTATGTGCATATTTAATTTTGCTTGAATGCTGATCTTTTATCGTTCTTTCCCATGGATGATGGGATATATCTTTTACCTTGAGAGGTGGTTTCATTTTGAATAGCGACATATTCTAAAAAGTTAATGAAAAAAATCTGCTATTATTCTATTATGATGATTCTGCACTTTTTATGAAGTTTTGTTTGAAAATTAAATGTTTGATTCCCTGGTTCACCTGGTTGATTGATGCTTAGTCAGACTTTATTTTGTTTTTATGGTTTTTAGTATTTTTTTTGAAGTACCCTAACAAGGTTTAATAAGTAAGTAGGTAGTAGGTACCTAATTTACAAAAAGCAGGTCAAAATCAAACATATTTCACCATGACTGGATTTGGAAGCACGTTTGAGCGGGGACACATATCCCGGCCAGGAAATTCTGGACGCGGACAGTTGCTGGTTCCATATACCGACGAGCAATAGATATAAAAAGCCATTAACTTATCACCAAATATTTCCGAAACCACGCAAGATAGCTTCTTGAAGTGAAAAGCAACATTCAAATATTTTAATAATACATTAAAAATCACCAAATTGGAACCAAGAAAATAATTTAATATGCTATAGAACCAGTTAGAATAAAGACCTTTATGATTAAGGCACTTTGCAAATGGCTTTTTATAGTGCTCGTCAGTGTATTATTAGTCGGTGGTGTTTTCCTAACTAATATATATTGTTAAATACGCCTACACGCCTCAACTACTCAATGGATCATCATGAAATTTGGCATGCAGATAGCCTATGGTACCTATGGAAAAGGACATAGGCTATTTTTTATCCCGGGAACGCAGGTGAAACCGCGGGGGACAGCTAGTATCCAATAAATATCAAGTGCAACTCTGTGCAACAGTGAAATGACTTTTCAAGTTCTCTCAAATAAATCATGAAAAGTTTTAGTAGAAAGGCCTCTATTTCACTGAAACCTGTCCTTCATATTCATGTTCACATTAATATTCATATTCAGTTCACTTATAATAATCATATTCAGGTGCACAAATTATAAATGGAAGACTCAAATAAGATAAGGCTGTATGGCTCAACCTTTGCTTGCGTTTGCCCCTAATCTTCAATCTACGTATAAACAACAACAATTGACAATATGTTTGACATTGACAATTATATAGATAATTTCATTGAGATTTGTGAAAATCAAACAATCTCTAATTTAATTTTGTGATTGATTTTTTCCATCTCTATATTCAATATTCCTTATTTTATATACTATCGTAATTTTATTTAATCTTCGTGGAAAAATTCAATACAACATAGTTCAATAGTTACAATAATATAAGATGAAAATTCATCAAACTTAGGGCCATAAGTTAACTATCCTATTTTTGTGAGAAAAAAATGGAAAATTCACCACATAATTTTTCTTTTATTTGCGGAGAACTGTGTAATGTTCTTTACGTAAGAGATTATAATAAAGCACAAGTAAACTCTTTAATTGATGAGCTTAATACAAAGCCTTATAAAGCGGAATTATTTGTACGAAAACATGTAAGTATTTTCAGGTTATTACTCACACTACAATGTTTTATTTCCCTTTATTATTTATGTTAGGAGAAAATCAGTAATACACAGTTATAGTTTAAGACCTATAAATGTTAAATCATTATAGGAAATATTGATAATTATTCAAATTCTTCCTTAGTTACCGTGGATGATTCTTTAGTAGCAAATGAATAACACAATTTAGTACTGTTTCTTTCATACAAAAATTAGACCACCACTTAAGTGTAACTTTTTCAAATTTCAGGATGCAGCTACTCTTATAACAGCTCTCTGTCTGAATATAAAGCCAATTGATGAATCTTTAGCTGCCAAAACTTCACATTTAATAAATAGCGTCCTGGTTAAGCAAAATTTACAATTTGATTCTAATTACTTTTGTAAAGTAATCTCATGGCACATTGAATGCTTGAAAAAATGCTCGGATATTATTTTGCCTGATATTCTCCATAATATGCAATGTATTATCCACTCAAATCCAACAACCAGTCTTAAGGTATGTATTAGCAGGAAATAAATTAATGGTACATTCCGCTAAACCATTTCAAAGACAATGTTAATAAAACACTCCAATTTTTTAATGTGCATTTGCATGCATTTGGCAGTTTTTAACTGGCTGCATTCAATTTGAAAATGCCATACTGATGTGTATGTTCGCTTAAAATATTTAATCTTAATCTGTTACAAAAATGCTTGTTCTTGACATATAAGGCATATATAAATAAATACTGTATACCTAAGTACAGTAGAGTTTCACTAATCTGGCACTTCAGTAGTCTGGTACGTCCAATAATCCAGCACCCTCCGCTCACACCTCATGTTATCAATGTCACTGTTATCTTTCTATCAAATGCTTTATTTTAATTACATATTATGATTTTCTATACAATCCAATAATCTAAACATTTCAATAATCCACCCTCCCCCCCCCAGACACCCCCTAGTTTTTAATAGTGCCGGATTAGTTAGACTACTGTATCTAAAATTCCATTAAAATGTGTGATCATATTTTTTTGCCAAACTAAATAAAACTACTCTGCATAAACTTCCAAAATGTTTTATTTTAATAAACTATATTTGATATATTTTTTGTGTAAAATATTCTTCTATAGCATGATATTTCTTACCAGTTTACAGATGACTTGATAGGTAATCAAGGTATCCTTTTAAAACTGTTAAGTACTGATATCAGTAATTCACTGGGCTGTCAGAACCCAATGCAGATATGTTTGATTGCTCTCAAATGTATTATAAGTTTAGTATCTACTACGGAAGTAGACAAGACTATAGAAGCTGTTTTGATGCCTGAATTGAAGGAACAGATTTCTCAAGCTGTTGTTAAATTGTTGATGAGGGGTTCTATGAAGAGTCAAGATGAGGTTTTATATTGTAAGGTATGTGTTATACATTACTTTTCTTACTGTTTGTTTATTTAATTTTATTTCGTTAAGGGGTTAGAGGATTTTAATATGGAGCCTGGCATTATGATTTTATTTCAAAATGGCGTCCATGGTTGACTTATATAAAAATCAATAGCTGACTTCAACACAAACAGGAAATATTCTGTGACAAAACCTCGTAAAGTGTCAAGTTTTGAAGATATAAGCAACTAAAATTTTAATGTTTAGAAAATTTTAAATATAATATTTTTAATGCACAATTAATTACTACACTCAAAAACTATATCCAATAAATTATAGTAAAAAATTAACTTCTCTGTATATCCCATAAGGGCGTGATTTTTGTAATAAAGTCTAATATTTTAATAAAAAAAATGTATGCACAGATTTTAAAAGCGTGTTTTTTAGTCTTTATACACTTAACGATAATCATAGCCAAATGTGAGGTTATTTTCATATAATAATAATTTTATTAATACCCACACAAATTATACAGCAAACATGCAACAATTTAAGAGCACCTTCTTTACTTTTTACAGGTGATAATATCAGCATTAAGAGCCCTGTCTCAGCTTTACTTCAATGATCAGAACATTAACATACCACTGTCAGAGGTGATGGGAGTATGTAGGCACTTCATTCTGTACGGCTTGGTGAACCAGAGTAATAAGCCAGAAAGGATAATGCCTGCGCAGCAAACTATTGCTGCAGTAACACCTATTACACATAATAACAGTAAAGGGGGAAAAGTAAGGATAAGGTGTAATTTATCTTTTTATTCATTACTAGCGACCCGCCCCGGCTTCGCACGGGTGCAATGTCGTAATGAGGTCTCGATAGATTTGTGCGCTCGCGCCCGCCTCAGTCTCGGTATCGCGACTACTGTTTCTTGCTAATTTCGAATCAATTTTAAATTAAAAAGCAAACTTTATCAGGCGTCATTATTTTTAAGGCGATGATAGCTCAGTGGTAGTGACGTAGGATACCGAGACAAAGGTCCCGGGTTCGAATCCTACCCTACGAAATCCTCATGGATACCCAGGCACTCCGGGGGGAGCGGCCGAGTTATGTCAGACTCCTACTGACAAAAACCCCACGGCGTTCCCACCTGTCGACCTGCCGGCTGGATATACGGGGGCGCCGAAGCATTCGTCCGCGTATCCAGCAGCGACGGCCTGATCGGAGGCCTCCTCTTCGTCGACGGCAGAGACCGAAGCTCTTGTCAACGCCGTCTCCTCCTGAGTAGCGTCCGGGAACACACGCTCCACTACTCGGGCCCGATGTTGATGGGCGGCAGACTAAACCCTACCCTACCCTACCCTAACCTACCCTACCCTACCCTAACCTACCCTACCCTTTCCTGCCGGCTGGATATACGGGGGCGCCGAAGCATTCGTCCGCGTATCCAGCAGCGACGGCCTGATCGGAGGCCTCCTCTTCGTCGACGGCAGAGACCGGAGCTCTTGTCTCCGCCGTCTCCTCCTGAGTAGCGTGCGGGAACACACGCTCCACTACTCGAGCCCGATGTTGGTGGGCGGCAGACTCCCCCGAGTCCGCCACCCTTGGGCCCATGTTTGGGGGAAGGTGGCTTAAAAAAGCCGCCCTCCGACGCCCGGTTCTCCTGCGGCGGATAGCCAGGGTGGTAGTGTCCTCCCTGTCACGTTCCGCCGCCTCCTTAGCGAGCATAACTCGCTCGCAAAAGGAGTGGAGTGCGTCCCACGATCTCCCGCTGTAAACCACAGCGCGAACCACGCTCGGCAGCGAGAATCTGTCCCCACTTCGGCGCAGAGCTCGCTGCGCTCGCTTGCCCAGGCTGGGCACACCTCCAGCGTGTGCTGTGCCTCCTCCTCGAGGCACCCGTCACAGTGGTGGCATTCGGCGGTCGGCTCCCTCCCGGCAATCCGACACAGATACCTCCCGAAACAACCGTGTCCCGAGAGGATCTGCGTCAACCGGAAGGTCAACGCGCCGTGCCTCCGCTCCAGCCACTCATCCAACACTGGACGGATGGCCTCAATGGTCCTGAGACCAGCACTAGGGTGCTCCAACCTGGATTGCCACTCTTGGATGGCGAGCGTGCGCAACTGCGCCCTGCGCCCCTCCACCTCGCGTGGTGCCGGCGTCTCGCCCTGGGCCAGCGCCTCCTGGCGCCAGAAATAAACTGACGCGAGGGCTCTCGCCTCGAGGTCCCATGGCAAGGAACCAGCCAGCACACACGCCGCTTCGCAGGAGATCGTGCGATATCCCCGTATTGCCCTGATCGCCACCACCCTCTGCGGTCTCCGCAGGAGAGCGATATTGCGGCGATTCAGGGCCTCCGCCCATACGGGAGCTCCGTACGTCACCATTGATCGCACGATCCCCAGGTACAGCCACCTACAAAGGGCGCCCGGCTCGCCAGTGTTTGGCAGCAGCCGCCCGAGAGCAGCCGCCGCGCCCATCACCCTTGGCACCAGGCGTCCGAAGTGGGCTGTGAAATCCCACCGACCGTCGAGGACCTAGGTATCTCATCGTCGACCCGACGTCTATGCGGACTCCACTCACGACGATATGGGCATCCCGAGGTGGCGCGTGCCGAGGCCCGTGAAAACACAGGGCCTCAGACTTGCTAAGGGCCACCTCCAAGCCCAACCGTCGTATCCGGCCCACAAATTGCGCCACTCCAGCGGTGGCGCGGTAGGCGGCTGTACTATACCTCGTGCCGCGGGCGGTGACCAGAGTATCGTCGGCGTAACACGTTACGTTGACACTCCGGATACACGGTACCCGCAGCACCCAGTCGTACCCGATGTTCCACAGGAGCGGACCCAGAACCGAACCCTGTGGAACACCGCACGACATTTCCCGTCGGCCCCAGCCCTCTCGGCCGGGATAGACCACCGACCTTTCGGACAGGTAAGCCCCGATAACTCGGCGCAGGTACAGGGGCACTCCATGATACCGGAGCGCCTCCAGTATGCAGTTCCAGGGGAGGGAATTGAATGCGTTGGCGATGTCGAGTGACACCGCCAAGACAACCCCACCCCGGGCAACCACCTCCTGCGCTTGGGACTTAACCCGCATCACCGCGTCGATGGTCGATCGACCCCTGCGGAACCCAAACTGGCTCTCCGCCAGATCAACCTACCCTACCCTACCCTAACCTACCCTACCCTAACCTACCCTACCCTATCCTACCTTAATCCTACCTTTTGATTTACGTGGGGAAATCCTCATGGTTACCCGGGCACTCCGGGGGGAGCAGCTAGGTTATGTCAGACTCCTACTGACTAAAACCCCATGGCGTTCCTACCTGTCGCTGCCGGCTGGCTATATGGGGGCGCCAAAGCATTCTTCCGCGTATCCAGCAGCGACGGCCAGATCGGAGGCCTCCTCTTCGTCGATGGCAGAGACCTGAGCTCTTGTCTCTGCCGTCTCCTCCTGAGTAGCGTGCGGGAACACACGTTCCACTACTCGGGCCCGATGTTGATGGGCGGCAGACTCCCCCGAGTCCGCCACCCTTGGGCCCCATGGCCCCATGTTAGGGGGAAGGTGGTTTAAAAAAGCCACCCTCCGACGCCCGTTTCTCCTGCGGATAGCCAGGGTGGTAGTGTCCTCCCTGTCACGTTCCGCCGCCTTCACCCTACCCTACCCTACTCTACCCTACCTTACCCTACCCTACGGGTATGAAAAATAGTTTACGTCCTATTCTCAGACCTACTGAATATACACACAAAATTTCATAAGAATCGGTCAAGCCGTTTCGGAGGAGTTTTTTTTACAAACACTGTGTTCTAATACTTACATTTTTAAACTCATGATATCTTTAGAATGGAATGTCCGAATTGAATAATTCAAAAAGTTATATAAAGGTATTGAAGCAGTCTTAAATATGAAGTCATTTATTTTGATAAGGATTAATACAAAGATACAAATAAAGAGCCTTTTCTAGCGGCGGCATATCAATTAAATTTTTAAAATAAAAGAACACTTATTGTGGCATAACTATAATAGTTAGACATATACTGTCGCGACATTATTAGTCGTAGTACATTATTTTATTCTATCATCAATAGTTTTCGCAGCGCACGCGATGTAAAGAATATTTTAGGTAATTTTTTTACACCTTGGGTTACATTATTGGAGTTTTAGTAAGGATCCCTAATTTTTTTGAAAATATAATATAGCCTATGTCACCCGGGGATAGTGTAGCTTCCCAACAGTGAAAGAATTTTTCAAATCGGTTCAGTAGCTTCGGAGCCTATTCAATGCAAACAAACAAACAAACAATCAAATCTTTCCTCTTTATAATATTAGTTAGACTAGCAGCTGTCCCGCGCGGTTACACCCGCATTCCCGAGGGATCGTATATTTTTCCGGGATAAAAAGTATCCCATGTGTTAATCCAGAACATATTCCATCTGTGTGCCAAATTTCATCCAAATCTGTTCCGTAGTTTTTGCGTGAAAGAGTAACAAACATACATCCATACTCACAAACTTTCGCATTTATAATATTAGTAGGATATTCTATTGTATCCTCTTTTACGCCCTGCAGTTTTACCTGCATTCCCGAAGGTTCTAATATTCCCCAGGATAAAAAGCGTCATGAGGAGAGACAAACTCAATTCGGATTTATTATTATTATAGCAGGAGCTTGAACTTATCTAACTCGGAGAGAGGAGCTAGTAATAATGTTATTTGTTCCAGAAACAAAAATTACGAAAGCAAAGAAACAATGCTATAGAGAGCTTAAAGAAAGAAATACCAGTATCTGACCGTAGCCTTATGAAAGATGTTGATAACTTTGAAAATAGCTCTGCATATAAACCAGCTAGTAGGAACTATTTGGAGCCCCATAAAGCTAAAACTTGTTGGGCTTTGACAAGTGATTCGGACATGTCGGATGTAGAGAACAACAGAGAAGTCAAGCTTGTTGCTTTGAAGTCCAGAGTGAGACAGAGTGCTTCTAATCTGCTACTTGTTTTAGTTAAAGTAAGTATTTTTATATTTCATAAAATCATAAAATGCTTTGTCTTGAATGACTGACTGACAATCAACGCACAGCCTAAACCGCTGATCGTAGAGACCTGAAACTTGGAGGGTGTGTTCTTTGTATGACGTAGGCATCCGATAAGAAAGGATTTTCCGAAATTCTACCCCTAGGGGGGTGAAAAACGGGGTCAAAGTTTGTATGGGACAGCGTGATTCCTTGGTCCGATCTACTTCAAATTTTGCATAAACATTCTTTAACAGAATTTATGGAAGACGTGTTTCATATTTTATTGAAACTCATCGCCTAACGGGGTTAAAAAGGGGTAGAAAGTTATTTTAGGGGTGATTTGCATCGAAGTTGATATCAATACTCCTTAGTGCTTTTGATTTAAATATTCTTTGATATTTGACATTCCAATTTTAAATGCATTGCACCGTAGACGGAGAATTACAGGTAGACAGGCCAAGATACGCATGCATATGTCAAAACGTGTATGAGTGAGCGGCATAAGCGTATTTTTTTGTCCTTATCTCGCGTATAGCTTTTTATTGTTTGACCTCAGTGTCGTTGAAGCCAAAAAACTTTGTGAATTCACCATTGGTCCCATAGTAAAAGTTGTTCAGCATGACTAAACCAACATAGGTTTTGAAAATATGCCATCTCGAAATCTCCACCTGTTATATGATATTTGTAGAATAGAGCAGTGAAACTGTGAAAGCCTAATTGGGTTTTTTTTTGTTTTATACCTCTATGTTGGCAAACCAGCATACAGCCCGCCTGATGGTAAGCGGTTACCGTAGCCTATGGACGCTTGCAACACCAGGGGTATCACTCGCGCGTTGCGACCCTGAAGAAACCTCTTCACAACCTTCTTTAAGAACCCCATGCTGTACTCCATTGGGAAACCCACGGCGGGGAGCTCATTCCACAGTCTGAGCGTCCGCGGAAGAAAACTCCTTTGAGCCCGCACAGTTCGAAACAATTCTGGTTTCAATGTGTAAAGATGGACTCCCCGTCGATGGCGAGAGTCGCGATGGTGGAAGGTAGCCACAATTCCTTGGAACACTCCCCGTTGTACAAGCGGTAGAACACACATAAGGAGGCAAAGTCTCTCCTCAGATTAAGGGGCTCTAAACCGTTTGTGAGCTCGGGATCGTCGACAATTCTAGCGGCACGTCGCTGAACCGAGTCAAAAGGCCAAAGCTGGTATCGAGGTGCCCCCGCCCACAGATGACAACAGTACTCCGTATATGAGGCCGGACTTGCGACTTATAAAGTCATTTGTGACTGTATCAGCGTTGCCAGACGTCCCGATTTTTAGCCCAAAATTGAATATCCCGCGCGGGATAGGTTCAGTCCCGCTTTTCGAGGATTACTCGACGGTGAAATCATCGTTGGACGTAGAAGTGGGAAATTATAAAGATACCACTGCACAGAAATGGCACAAGCTTTCTCGTGACGCGTCTTAAACACCACAGCGGTGTTTAAGGAGAACCGCGCAATTGTGCGCTAACTGTCACTGTGATATACAAAAAACAAACTTCTAAGTCAACGTAATCAAAAGATACGGCCGTATATGCCGCATATTTTGACGCTCGCGGGGGTCTGCTAGTAACTGTATAAGTGACATAAATTCATTGATAATGTGCTTGTACAAACTTAGTGGTATGACTTAGCAGAATTCCTATATTATTATGGATATAACATATAAAACACAAAGCCAGACTATTTTGGAATTAATTATTTTCAAGCAATAAGAAATAACCTATTTTGTTTATATGTAACTTTTATTATTATATGTACTTTCAGGTAAAAGAAAAAAAGGAAATATTTGGTTATTGGTGGGCTCTCCTACCGGAGTCTCCAGACGCAAGCAACTGGCATGCAGAAGAAGCTTCAAAGAAAACCTTGGCCTACTGTGCGGTTATTGACTCCATAGCAAGCAGTCGCGCAAGTGTTCTGAGTGTCATATTGGCTCTTTTGTCTGGCTCTAGGATGTATTTGTCACAGGCTGAAACTTGGTAATTAAATCATGTATTGTAGTGTACCAATAGCTCTTCCCGGCATTTCCTGTGCGTCATGTAACTTCTTTATCTTACCTTCTCTGGAATGAGAGTATTTGGCCAAGCATATGAACTCATGAACATATTTTTTTATACCACTAAGGTGTGAAACAAGCATACGGTCCGCGTGATGGTAAGCAGTTACCGTAGCGTTGCCGTCCCTGAAGAAATCTCTTACCTTTTTGAAGAAACCCATGCTCCATTGGGAAAACCACGGCGGGGAGCTCATTCCACAGTCAACTTTCATATTCAACAACACACCCTTTATTTCAATCCTATGATTCACCCTATTCGTCATAAGCTTGTCTTGGACAAGTTTCGAGATTTGCCTCATTATAAGGAAGTGAAGGATGATATTGTCAGCAAATCGGAGATAATCTTTAGCTTCTGACGATAACACATTTCATCTGGCAACCATGTGGCAGTTTCCTCAAAACTTCTTCTAGCACAGAAGTAAATAGTTTAGGAGATAGTGATTTTCTCTGTATGCGGAAAGATGGTCCAGTGGTTTCCATTTGTAGCTGTTTTGATAAAATATCCATCCCAAATTTCAATATTATACTTGCCATTTATTTCAGCAAAAAAGATAATGCATCGTTTATTCCGTTCTCCGTTTCTCTCGGTTACGTAATCACATGCTTACACAAAGTTCTTGTCAGCATATTGGACAGCGAGCGAAGCCATGCGGTTATAATAGTTACATTGAAATGCTGCGCGGCCCTCGTGCAGGCTACCCCTTATCATAAGATGAATGAAGGCTTGATCAGCGAGCTGGTCAGATCTACAAGAAAGTTTTTGGTTCACAGAGGTAACATAAACAAAAAAACATTATTAGTAAAAACCTCTAGAACTAGAATTCGAACCAAACTTAATGGCGGCTGTGAACTGCGCTGCGAGCCGGCTTTGCGCAGGTTCAGTCATCTCGAATGTACCGCATACCTTCGTTTTCGCTACTGCGTAGCGTTCCGCGCCTAATATCCCAGCCGCCAATAAGTTTGACTCAGAGTCTGTACCCCAGTTGAGTTGATCCTTGAGCGAAATAACGCTATGCTCTACTTCTCTTAAAATAACCTACAGTTTTGCTACATAATAAACCTATATTTTCAGATGTCACTCTACAAGTCGGTGCACTGATAACGATGGGATGTGTCCTATCAGTAAACCCTAAAGTTGATGAAATTCTCAAAGCTATAGAGAAAGATATAGTACACTCAAAAGTCACAGTTAAACAAATAAATACTTCTGTTAAATTTGACGTTGAGGAGTGCGACGACTTTGAAGAAGGTTACTCGGACGATGAAATGTTCATCGCAGTTGAACCACAGAGTACCAAAATCAATGAAAGTAAAGGAGAAACCGGACATTACTTCCGTAGTTGGATTTTAGATATCTGTTTTAAAAATATGGGATGGACATTCAAATCAGATGAAGTTGTGGTAAATATAACTTGCTTACCTTTGAATTTTTTGCAGCAGTTATTATCTAACCTACCTAGTACAACGACATGAAATCTACTTTGCAATACTAACAGTTGTTCGAAGCTCTTTAGTAGTTGACATGAAGCTATATCATACAGTTTTATCTTGTATATTATACTAAAATACATACTATGTTTCAGAGAAGTAAGCCATCAGCTATACCAATAATATTGGAGTCCCTACAAGTGCTGTCAGCTATAGCGTTCCATCACCTCTCGGACTTGCTAAATTCTCATATAACCCTGCTTGGAGATATATTGAGTGAGATGCTGCAACATGAACATCAAGATGTGATACTTCAATCAGCTAGAACAACCAGTATTATTGGTGATGCTATACAGAAATTAGGTAATTTGTTGCTTCATTAATTATTGGTGATATACAGTATGACAAAACTCTGCAGCTCGTCATTCAAAATAGTTTTTTTGTCACCATGGTTTGAATTGAGTTACAAATAAAATGCTTTTGTGAAGCCATTGTGTGAATGTGAACAAATAATAAACGATTGTGCACTTTAATTATTTGTAATGAAGTAGTTTCGATTTTGCATTAGTGAAACCTAAAATTTTATATTTTTTCACACAGACCAAACAGATCAAGCTCCGCCCCTAAATCAATGCGTATACATGTGGGAGAAATTGCTGCCACCTTTGTCTGCGGTGCTGCAATGTCACGAAAACCCGCCAGCGAAGCCTGTAGTGTGCGACTGCATTGCTAATATTGGCGAGAAGTCTTTCAAAGAATTACCGGTAATGCTTTAATTTGAATTTTTAGATCCACATCATTTGAACTCTACTGACTGAAGAAAATACATCATTTTAACATAGGATTTCGCTCACAGACATATTCACTATAGGTCAACTTACTTATGACCTACGAGTAAAATCTAAAAATGGTTTTAAACATCGCTAACACAAATTTCATGTTGTATCACGAATTGTCAGATCTTTTCTCTCTTTCGTTCTTCATTTTGTGGTGAAACAATGCATTGTGATTAACAGACGTTATATTATACTGGTGTAACGAAAAGAGTATATACATCTGAAAGGGTTAGACTACATTATACACTCTTGATAAAAAGTTTCACCTCGAAAAAAATTACTCAAAAATTTATAGGTACCAAATTTTTGCATCCAAGTTGATTGATTTAAAATCATAACCAACATATCACCGGTCAATGAGGGTCATTATCATTTTTCGTTCCTTGCAAATATTAATATAATGTTTATTTCTTCCGCGATCGGTGCGCCTTGAACCAAAAAAGTAGATTACTGTAATGGATATACACTTTCCGTTACACCCAGTATACCGCACGTCATTGTAATAAATAATAATGAAACGATCCTTTAAAACGATAGGTTTTTATTTTTATAACTTACCATTGAAAGTTTTTTTTTAGAGACGACATCAAGTGCTCTGTTGTACTTTATTGATGGGACTATGCAGCGATGAAGAAGCGACAGTGAGGGCTGCAGCCGTCCGAGCACTAGCCATGGCCGTCATGTATCGTACACTCAGAGAGGTAACCCAAAGCTGAACCCATACTTGAGGTTCAAGTATGGTTGTTTGACCAGAATTTCTTGCTAAGAGATGATGTGGCCGGAGATTTTATTTCAGCTGTTGATGAACATATTTGGTTGCAGGACATTTCCTTCGTAAGCGACTGCGGTGAAAACATCCTAAGAGCTCTTGCAGAGACAACATTAGTTGTCAGAACTAAAGCGGCGTGGGCACTCGGAAACCTAAGTGACGCTCTAGTATTGAACAAGTAAGACACTTTATTCAGTCACCCATTAAATCTAAATTAATATAAATAAATGAAATAGGGAGTTTGTTATTTTGTCGTTCACTCCGCATGTATCGGATCGACTTGATTTTTTGAAAGAAGGAGAATCACCTCGCCTACTTTAATTCTAACTATCCTAACTTCCTATCCTATCCTATCCTATTCTAACTATTATAAATGTGAAAGTGAGTTTTTTGTTACGCCTTCTCGCCTCATCTACTCAACGGATCATCATGAAATTTGGCATGCATACCCAACCGTATGGAGAAGGACATAGGCTACTTTTTATCCCGGGAACGCGAGTGAAACCGCGGGGGACAGCTAGTATTCAAGTATTTTGATAATTTGTTTTAGAACATAAACTCGTTGTTACAGGGAAGAACCAGATATGGAAGATATAGACGATTATCTCCTAGTTCGACTGCTAGAGGTCAGCATACAATGCGCCGTTGATAATGACAAGGTAACCCAAAACACACTTTTATGGATTCAATACGATATATGGACGGGCCAGATGGCGCGGTTAGTTGGTATCGCGTAAAGTTAGCTAAAGCTGTCTAGGTTGTTACGTAAAGGGTATTTTTGAAACATTATAGAACTTATAGCAAAATTAATAATTACAGAGCATGTAAGGTAGCTTGTGTGAATTTCATTGCCAAGGAATAAGTGCTGGAAACCCAAAAGTTTTGGAGGAAAACAACATAAAAGTTTTCATCACAAACATTTGTTTGTTTGTTAACATCAATATCCCGGTTTGGTCCAATTCCTTAGTAATCAGTCGCATGTGTGCACTCGTAAGGTTCATCGAAATTCATCTATACAGGTGGACATTTTATAGACGGGTCAGTAAAGGCAAATTACCTTAAGGATTGAAGTCACGCGAATATGATCTTAGGAGAATATCCCTAACTTTTTGAGTTATCGGCATTTATAGAATTTGAAACAAAAAAAAAAACTATTTCAATCGTTCAAATTCAAATTCAAATTCAAAATCAAGCGATAAAGCCGCCTATATTGTATTACTTCCTTAATTTGTGTTTTTACTAATGTTTGTTCTATGTTAGTTTATACAATAAAGAATATTTCATTCATTCATTCATTCAAATAGACCTTCGCAGGCACTTATGAAAAGTCTGACTCTAATACCGGTTCGGAAGGTTGCATTTGCTGAGAAGAGCCGGCAATAAACTCAGCAATTACTCTTTTCAAAACAAGCTTAGATTCGCGCGTTTTCCTAGCGTTTCCCTAACAAAATGTATGGGAAAAGTTTTTTCGATTTCTGACGTTTCTAGTACCCTAACCTAACTTGGCCCCATAGAGCCTTTTGATCCTTGTCGGCGACAGGACGCCGTTTTCTCGCTATATGTAATTTTTTTTTCGAAATCTGTGGAATAATTTAGGGATAGTCCGCTGAGACTATATTCGCGTGGCATCAACCCTTAAGGTAGCTCTCACCGACACCTCTAAAATTCCCATCCTGTACATGGTATTTATTACACAATGTTTTTCTTCCTACATTCTAATTATTGACATCCAGTGATAACTGTTATCACTTTTGTTTAGGATTTTAATAGCTATTATCGAATAGTGAACTATTGACCTTATTTGTATAGTAGCTGTTGTTTAATATTGGTAAAAAATATGAAAACATGTTTAGACTATCAGAAACTATAGTAGAAAAAATTAAAATTAAAAATATGACCGATACTTAAAAGAAATTTTATATCTTCAAAAGTTTTATACTTTGTAGAAACACTTGAGTATACAATTGAGGATTGATAACAAATGATTTAATATATTCGCACGTGAGTTTTTTTGAATATATGTTTGATACATCAATATTTGGTTAATAATAGTAAATACTGTTTCATCAGGAAATGCATGATTCATAAAAGTCTAACATTGTACGTATATGGTTTCGAAACTTTCCAAAGGCATTTAAATAAATTACTATTAAATAAGCAATTACAATCGAAGCGATTAAGATAATCAATTCCAATGTACAGATGACTAAGCGGTCACTGTTAACATCAATCCAAATGGCACGTGTATGATATACACTGAATAATTAAAAGATTCCTCGTGCCGCTGTATGTTTTCCTATGTTGATAATATTTCGCTCAGTCTCACGATTTGTCGCAAACTTTAAACTTTTACAGTAGTACCCAATTAATATGGCTTACCGATGTACCTGTGCAGAAGATACATTTTCAAAGCGCGGGAAACGCTATTGGTCTGCCGCCATGTTAGCGCGCGCCGTGCGGAGGGGCGTGACTTGCGAGCGAGACGGAACTAACAGCTGCAGTGTATTATGAACCTTATAGTAGTGATCTAAGGTTGATTGTAAGGTTTAAGCATTCTTTCGTTAATCTTCGGGGCCATACTTTCTTTTCTGTGTGAACGAAGATTCACGACGCGCCATATAAGTTGGGTAATACTGTACTAGAAATTGTAGTGATAAGTTTATCCTAAAATGTATATGGGATACCTTGGGATCTACCTTAATAGAATACAGTTTAAAACATTCAAATCGGTTTAGGCGTTTCCGACGAATCGGTGAACATGCATAAAAAATATACGCGAATTTAGAATAACAGATACATATTGATAGGCTACTTATTTACAGGTTTTTCCTGGCATAATTTTACTTTATAAGTATTGTTTAACTGCAATTAGTATAATGTTATTGATAAGAATTGTTAGAAATAGTTAGAATAATGTTTCAGAAAATAAAATTACATTATAATGCTATAGATAATGTACAATATCCATGAACCATTTAACCAGTTTGTTATGCAATTGCAGGTAAAAATGAGTGTAACTCGCGGCCTTGGCAACCTGCTGCGTTTAATAACGAAAGAGAATTTAGTAAGGAACCCGCAAATTAAAACCTTATGTGAAACAGCAATAGGGAAGCTTATGGATTGCGCTTGCAAAGTGACCAATATGAAAGTGCGATGGAACGCTTGTTATGCAATGGGCAATGCTATGAAAAACGAACAATTGTTCACTTGTTTTAATGGGTGGCAGGTATGTTTACATGCTGAATTATTTATAAGGAATGCTATAATATAAACATTTACTTGTATTCTGAACTTGATAAAATAATACTGTTGGACTGAGGAGAACCCATCAATATGAATAACTTAATCAACTATTTAACTGAAAAAATAATTTGTTGCTCCATATACGTTTTCTTCTCGCAGGATTTTTTGTATGGAACATCTGATTCAAAGTAACAATGTTTTTTGATATTATTTTAGGGTGTCGTGTTCCCAAATCTGTGTACCCTCATGCGAGAGTGTAAGAATCTCAAAGTGCGTATAAACGCTGCGGCGGCGCTGCGTGCGCCGAGCCAGCGGGCGCACTACGGCGACTTGTACGCAACCGTGTGGCGAGGTGTCATGGCCGCCATGGAAAACGCTGCCAATGTGGATGACTTCACTGAATATAAACATAAGGATAATTTAATTGAGCAGGTAACGATTGAACATTCTTTAAATCAATAATAGCTTTCGCCTTGCCACTTTACATGCGTTCTCAGGATTTCGTCCTCACAACTACCTTTCTCCAAGAAAATTAAATTCATCTTGCATCCTTATGTGTGTCCTACCGTTTGTACAACGGACAGTGTTCTGAAGAATTGTTTGACCTGATGCCCACAGCTACCTTCTAACATCGCAACTCTTACAATCGACGGGATGTCCATCCTCACACATTGATCCCAAATGGTCTCATACTGAACGTCGAATTAGTTTGTAACTAAAAATAAAACAATGTTCCATGAAGTCATTAGGTATAGATTTTCTTTCATGCAAAGCTTACAGATTCTTTCCACTATTATAGACTATAGTCTATTTCAAATAACATGAGTTCGGTGACACATGGTATTTTATTAAATTTCTCAATGGTTAATGTTCATTTCGATATAATAAAGGAATACTATGATAGAGCTAGGTTTCACGAAATATTGTGAATATTATTTCAGAGTAATCAAATGGAATTTCACTAGATATTAGTAAAAAACCCTTGACCTTGATGACTCATCCTATGTGAAATAGAGTATAAATGGCAACATCGCTCTTAGGCGAGGCGTCGATATCGTAAACTTAACATTTGAAGCGCCGAAGTCGCATTGTCTAGGAACTAAAAAATCAATAAACTTGAATTCAAAAAATTGTTTTGTATTTTTGAGTACCTATTTTATTTTGAGCTGTAACTTTTTATAGAGAGTATACCCTTTCCGTTACACTAAGCATAATTATTAACGTTTCAAAAGTCTTTGTTATTTTAAAAAGGAACTGATCGTTATGATATTACCCATTCGATCGATTTCTATCTTCAATATTTAAAATGTTTCCCTCCATATGTTTCCCTCCGTGTATTTATACTATGGGGAGAACTTCCCTTTTTTTAATAAGTTGATGTCTAAAAAAATATTTCTTTGTTCCAGTTATGCGTGACCCTCGCACACATGTGCTGTTTACTGACTCCGTCTGATTTATCCGAAATTCTAGATCCCCTCGTATTCCACTACGACAGTGCTAAGACTCTCTTCACACAAGTATGTCATAAGTTGCCTCCTGAAAACGCCTCGTGTCTCAGGATACTTCAAGCTGCTAAATATGTGACAGTTGATTTGATAGCAACCAGTGATACTCAGATGCAATCGTTGAGCATGCTTCAGGATATATTTATTTGGGATATGTGAATAAACTACTAGTCTTTTGAACACCCAATGGGCAATATAAAATAACGGCACGTCAATTTATCGTGCGTTTATGTTATTTGGAGTGTCATAATAATGTACTGTGAAAAATGTCTGTCTGGATAAAAGATAAGTTAAATTAAGAAAAATATAAGTTTCTTAGCATTGTACATACTAACATAAGTATATATGAAAGTGAACTAAAACTTCAAGTCAAGTCAAGTCAAAGCCATTTATTCAATATAGGCCCCAGAAGGGCACTTATGAAGGTCACATTTACTGAAGTTACAACCGGTTCGGAACTCTGCCTAAAACTGAGAAGAATCCGGCAAGAAACTCAGCAAGGCTATATTTTTTAAATATTTTTTTGGACAATCTATGTTTGGCTTTTTTTTCACTTTAGTAATTATACAATCTAAATTACTACTATTAGTATACCTACTAATTTATTAAATTATTTTTAAACGAGTTCTAAACTAAACAAAGAATACAAAGTTATTTATAATGAAGAAGATACCTTGTACGACTATTTAAGTTTAAGTTTACAAAGATAAGTATTTTCTTCCGCATTGTAATTATTGAGACAATTCTGCACGTATTGTATGTGCCTATATTTATATTCAATTTGTTATCCTATTGATATGTCACGTAAGATCTGCAAATTTATACATTTGTATGTAAAGATTAATTTAAGGCACTAAATAACCCATTTTATTTTTATATTTTATGAAATTAAAGAAGCTATGTTTAACATTTTATATGACTTTTATTATCTACACTACCTATAATATTAATTGAAAAAAAAAAAATACATAAACATTATAAATTCAAAAGCAGGTTATTATCTATGCACTTACCTTGCAAGAAATTGAAAGTACCTACTGTCCTCGTGCCCAAGTCACAAGAAATTAATATTGGTAGGTAGAACTTACTTCAATACTAAGTGTAAATATTAACCAAAAAGTGTGTTAAGTTAACCGACACAAAAATATCCATACAAACATTTATAAAATTTTGAAAAATGCTGATTTATATTGAATTTATATATTACTTTTCTGTGAACTATGTCAAAAATAAAATCCTACATATATCTCTTCCTAACGATATGCATTTTGAAATGATTGATTAAGTATACTAGAGTATTTATGCTAAGCATAATACTTGATATAAACTTTCATCCCCTTATTTATAACCCGCCCGGGGTTAGATTTCTGTAAACTTCGTGTTTGTGGCTTCAGTAGTTTGATTCTGTGGCAATGAGTCACCCTGATTCCCGATGTTCATTATAAATGTAGGTATAGTAAAAAAAACCGGCCAAGTGCGAGTCGGACTCGCACACGGAGGGTTCCGTATAATATTAACTAACTCTGCTATGAAAAAAAAAACGCCAAAAATATTGAATGAAAGGGAAATTGCGGTTTAAAATTTATGACGCATTAAACAACTACTACTTACTAGATCTCGTTCAAACCAATTTTCGGTGGAAGTCTGCAAGGTAATGTACACCATATATTTTTTTTAGATTTTTCATTCTCTTATTTTAGAAGTTACAGGGGGGGGGACACACATTTTACCACTTTGGAAGTGTCTCTCGCGCAAACTGATCAGTTTAGAAAAAAAAAAAATTAGGAACCTCAATATCATTTTTGAAGACCTATCTATAGATACCCCAGACGAATGGGTTTGAAGAAAAAAAAATTTTTGAGTATCAAAACCCCCAAAATTTATTGTTTTATTTTTTTCTATTTTTATTTGAAAATCTTAATGCGGTTCACAGAATACATTTACTTACCAAGTTTCAACAGTATAGTTCTTATAGATTGGGAAAAAAGTGGCTGTGACATACGGACGGGCAGACAGACAGACAGACATGACGAATCCATAAGGGTTCCGTATTTTGCCATTTGGCTACTGAACCCTAAAAAGTATCAATGACGATGTGTAATACTGAAAGGTTTCAATTTAATTGTTGCTGAAACCCTCTAGTAGCAGATTGAAATATTCCATGTTCTGGTTTCAACCGCTTAGCCGCCATATTTTCGGTTCAATGAACTTTACTATCTAGGTGAGGTACGTAGGTGCTTAATTATTTTGTAAAAATAACCCGCAATTCTTACAACTGAAGTATAAAATTCTACTAAGTAATATACGTACTGGGCAATGATATTAATTCGCCACATTTACAGATTAATTTATGTTTTAGATCAGAATTGAAAAACAATTGTAAAACTGCTACTAAACAGAGAGATGTCATAACCTACTAAATGGTAGTAACTTTAGGGCGATAGCTCAGTGGTAGTGACGTCGGATGCCGTGACGAAGGTCCCGGGTTCAATTCCTACAATGAGCGTCGAAGGAAAACAACGTGAGCGAACCTGAAAAATGTTTAGTACAGAAGTGAACGTAGGTACTTTTTTAAATCTTAATAATATTATGGTAGTAGGTAAGTACCTAATGCTTATAAAGTGCGGAGAAACTTTAGAAGATCCGGTTATAACCCAATTAATTAAGAGTCCAAGAGGGCATTGACGTAAAGCGTTATGGATATTGTGTGCTACCTTTTGATAAAAAGGGTCAATAGCTATAATTAATCACTTTGATTATTATCTCATTATTCAGGTTACAAGGTTTATCGCATTTATTCTAGAAGAAAGTATAACCTAGTTAATTATGATTAATGCTTGGATCAGCAAAGTCCTAGTTGACGTTGATAATGGGGTACGTGCATACTGTAGCCGTATATTAAGGATATTAAAATAATGTCCTTGCCGGAGAGGGCCGCAACGCAAATTAGTGCGTGCTGAGCCCTATTGAATTGACGGATTTAAATTATTTATCCGTCGCGCAGTGATCCGAGTGTGCGATAACTTATATAAACCACACCAATCGATTGAATGCGACTACGTATGGGCTTACGGCTTACCTTCAGCACAACCTTCGTCGTAGCGTCTGACGTCACTACGCTTCCAACGAACAGTAATATTCTGTAAATTAAAGTATGAAATACATAAGCGATATTATATGGTGCTTGATCTAAAAGTGCACCACTAACGAGATTTGCGTAAGTTATTATTGAAACTACTTTTTTTTAAGTCGTTTAAAAAAAATCCAACACTAAATTGTAATGGTTGTTATCTAAACTAACCTATTATAAAGAGGAAAGATTTGATTGTTTGTTTGCATTGAATAGGCTCCGACGTTACTGAACCGATATGAAAAATTCTTTCACTGTTGGGAAGCTACACTATCCCTGGGTGGCATAGGCTAAATTACATTTTCAAAAAATAGGGATCCTTACTAAAACTCCAATAATGTAACCCAAGGTGTAAAAACATTACCTAAAATATTCATTTCATCGCGTGCGCTGCGAAAACTATTGATGATAGAATAAAATAATGTACTACGACTTTGTAGAACACATCATTATTTACAAAAAGTGTCGCGACAGTATATGTCTAACTATTATAGTTATGCCACAATACGTGTTCTTTTATTTTGAAACTTTAATTGAAATGCCGCCGCTAGAAAACGTTCTTTATTTGTATCTTGGTATTAATCCTTATCAAAATAAATGACTTCATATTCAAGACTGCTTCAATACCTTTGTATAACTTTTTGAATGATTAAATTCGGACATTCCATTCGAAAGATATCACGAGTTTAAAAATTTAAGTATTAGAACAGTGTTTGTAAAAAAACTCCTCCGAGACGGCTTGACCGATTCTTATGAGATTTTGAGTGTATATTCAGTAGGTCTGAGAATAAAACGTAAACTATTTTTCATACCCGTAGGGTAGGGTGGTAGGGTAGAGTAGGGTAGGGTAAGGTAGGGCAGGGCGGGACAGGGTAGGGTACGGCGCGAAAATCTATCGACACCTCATTACGACATTGCACCCGTGCGAAGCTGGGGCGGGTCGCTAGTATTATATATTATTATAACTGAATAGATAGATCTCTTACTTTACAACTTAAACTGAGTAGGTATCTATTAATATTCCGGGGTTACAGAAATTAGTATTTTAAAAATGTTACTATTGTCCCCGATCTACCATACTCATCGTTAGTGTAGCCAGCGTAGCGGACATTTGGATGTCCTGTCCTTTGCATTTTTTCCAGTAATTCTAATTCTTCGTCAATTCGAATGGAAATTCACAAACATCATTTATCCAATTTGCTACTTACAAAAACATCGTCTGCAAATAGGACTAAATTGGCAAATTGCTAGTAGAGTAGGTACTATTGTAACATGGACTTTGAACTGCCACATTGTTGACTACCTATCTAAGATTTATTGAACTTCTATTTTTACAGAAAAGGAATATCAAATATTAACTTATATCGATTTCACGGTAATCTCTAATTGCTAGTGTAATTAACAGTTATCTTGTGTAGTGGTGACGATTAGATTTTTATATAAACAGGAGTCTTCGTAATCTTTGGCATTATTTACTTATTCCATATAGGTACACTGAAAAAAATTATCTACAAAACTAGTTATGTAATTGAAGTTTTGTTGTCAGGAAACTAACTTTAGTTACATTTAATCAAATAATTAAGTTTCGTTACTGGTATGTTTAGTTCGCCAGTCACTCTGTTTAGGTTATTGGTCGTAAAATTTTGTGTTACTGTTAAATAAAATTTTGTAGTCACTTGTAGTCCATTTTTTTCATTGTAAGTGTTCCACCTACTCGTAATTGAAAATCGAGATTAGTGCGTGGATTACGTTACTTATATCGAGCATAACGTAACAATATCAACAGTACCTAGGTAATTCCACATGTAATCAAACTCTATTGTAATTGCTGTTATCGGAAGTTTGGAACAAGAATCGACGGCAATCGCATAACCGCGAAATCTTCTCTGTATAAAAAAGAAGAAACTGAACACATGCACGCGCAGCTTTATTTAACCACAGGGTAAAGAAACTTTGTGATTTGCACACAGGTTTTTTATATAACGTAGGCAACTAGGTATGCACTAACTAAGGGTTTTTCACCCCCTAATGGGGTAAAAAAGTAGATTGTGTGTGATCCCGCGGGGCCGAAAGCTGTAGTAGGTGGTATCATACTTCCAAAAATAGATACTTTCATTTCATTATCACAGTACTCCAGCCAGCGTAATGTAAATATTCCATTAATTGGTAGATAACGTTATTTAGTCTCCGGGCGGCAGTGCGGAATATTTTAAGAAAAGGTGCCAGAGGTTATCGCGAGCAAAAAGTATACTTATTTGTGTCATTTGCCAGTTAGGTCTGGTTTCCGTCAATTTCAAAAATAAACAATCAATTATTTTTGTACGTGTTTTTCGATTGCAGTGTTGATCTGCAGATTCTGTAATTTTGTGTAATAAATTACTATGCTTCGGCCTTCTCACAGAATGCATTACAATTTCGATATATTTTTCTATTAGGTGAATTCGATCCCTTGACATGCGGTTAAAAAATAACAATTGATTTCTATTGTTTTCCTCGCCCGCGCGGATCGCACAACAGTCAACCGATTTACTTGTGAAAATACCATGAAAATCGTTCAGATGTTTCTACATCTCCCTCAAACGGTAAATACAATTCAATGTTCAGACACGCTGCTGATTCTACAGTTTTATTATTGTGATTGCAGGGTAATACGGTTTCCACCTATATTTAATCTGGTTAAGTTTTTTTTTTGCTCGGCTGACGGTTTTCCTGGTGAGAAGTGGTCGCTAATCATACCGACTATGGAAACCAGGAGGTCTGCTTATGTGTCGTCGACTTTGAAGAGCTCATTTTACCCTATGTCATCGCGCTGGGGGAAAACCGTATATAGGGATTGCAATCCACAACCCAATGGTACGCAAAAAGTGTGTGTGGTACCTAATAGCCGCATTTGAGAGCTATATAGTTATCCTTTCTTGCTTACCTGCCTCTTCGGCCACATGATCCCTTTATCATTGTGGTAACACTTAAGTCAACCCATGGCATCGAAGAAAATCAATGATACATGGTCAAAAAGGAATGAAATAATTTGGATTAGTCGAAAAACACTACTATTCAGTAGTGTTTTTCGACTAAAACGACGTAAAGGAAAATTTTCATGAAAAATGTATCAACGTCTGTTATTTGAATAAATTATGAATTTGTTCAAGTAGAAAACTGGTTCGAACCAATTATTGGTTTGGTAAAGTATCCTTCACGAATCCTTGGTTAGGACTTATAAAATTAACATCACATTACATGTCACACAAGAAACATGTACAATGCTCGTGTACAGTAATTAAATCCAAATATCTAACTGCTGTACAAAGTGTATACCTAGTGCTGCTAAATTCTTTTATAAGACTGATTTGCAACTAGGTATTTCTGGTCATAGCAGCCGCGACCACATTTAAAAATCCGGCCAAGTGCGAGTCGGACTCGCACACGAAGGGTTCTGTAAAGATACCTTCCGGAGGTTGCAAGGACGACTTGCCACCACTACGTAAGCCAGACGGTAGTTTGGCCCATAGTGCTAAGGAGAAAGCCGATCTTATAGACTCTCTCTATTTGCTTCAAACTCGACTTTGGTTGACGGGGGCGCTGCGGCACCACCACGCAGTGTGATAGCTCCATGCCAGAGATTCACATAACCCAACGGGATATCCGACGGGAGTTGCTTTTTCTGGACGGATGGACCAGACGTCGGTTGGGCCAGACGGCATACCGGCAGGGGTGCTGAAGCGGTGTGCTCCTGAATTGTGTCCTGTACAAACGCGTCTTTTCGCGCTCTCCTACACCACAATGGAAGTCCCATCTTCGTGGAAGCCAAGGTGCACCCAGTGCCTAAAAAAGGTAACATCATCCCCCTTCTCTCCAAAGTGATGGAGCAAGTGATCAATACGCAACTCTTGGGATGCCTAGAGAATCACGATTTGGTGAGCGACTGATGGCTTCCGCTATAGTCGCTTGCCTGGTGACCTTCCAGATGTAGTGTATCTCACACACCGTAGGTCACTCGCTATCGAGAGTCAAGGTGAGGCATTGACAGTGAGCCTAGGAGGCGATTATTTCCCAAGCGCAAATGCCCGGCAGGTGCTTTTCGACAGATTTTTAAGTTGAGGGTATTTTACCACAGAGGATTACCTATTAGTTATACACCATCATGCGAATAGCTACGGTATCAATGTACCCAAACACTACATAATATTTTGCATAGAAAATATCTCTTATATCGTGGAATTTGATTTAATCTTTTTTCAATTTTAGAAGCAATAGAGATGATCTCAATGTTCTGTAACATGAGATCTCAAAATTACGATCTAGAATTTACAGGGCTATCGCGTTTGTCCCAAATTTGTGTCTTGTTTTCGGTCGCAATGGAAAACGGAATTTGCAAAGTCTAGTATTTCGGTGTGATGGTCAGAAATAATCTATGAAGGTCTCTATAATTATAAGTTATTGAATGTTCTATGCTTTATTTTCTTCTGCTATGCTCCATTATTGCATTTTTAGATTTACCTGAAAATTTCAGAACACTCTAATGCTAATAAAAATAAATTAAAATAAAGAAGAACGTTACGAATAGGTTCGTTGAATAATTTTAGCTAATCAGTTAATAGCTACACGTGGCATACAATTTTGTGTAGTTGTAGTAACTCTAAACTCATTACTGTAATTGTACCGGCATTGACACAAAGTTTCTGGCTTGGAACTAATGTGTTCACCTTACTAACACGTGGCATCAGTTGCTCAAACGTGATATTTCGAAGACACATTTTAGTCCTTAGTTTGAAATTCATTAGATAGATAGGTATCTAATTTGTTAGCTATCTCAAAAATTGTGTTATCGGAATCTATCAAAAGCTAATTTTCTCGTCATCTATACAAAATACTATGCACTCTAATTAAGAAATCACAAAGCAAGTACCTACCTGATGTACCTACCTACTAAAAATCTACGTACATAAGCACTTTGGTATATCGTTTCCAAGTGTTAGGTACTTCTTCGGAAGTAGGTACTTATAAAGTTCCATGAAATGGTATGAAAATGGTAATTTCATGCTGAATTCGTCAATCCTTTTCAAGCTATTTTTAGGTAAATAAGACGCACAAACCTTGTCGAAAATCATTAGAGAATGAAAACGTTTTCCCAATATAAAAAGACCTGATCGACAAGATAGCGAATGTTATCATTTCATTAAAAAGTTGATGCAGTACGTCGTCAGCTATTTGGAGTCGTGTTTATATAACATTGGCTTCCAGGAACATTGTGGGTGTCAGTTTGCAGATTGTCTTATGTGTGTTTTGTTAATTCTATATACAGATACGGGTTTTGGTACATGCAATATTGGTCTGCTAACTTATGCACGCAACAACATTAGTTAGGTACCAAACATATCTTTCCTTTACTCATTACAAATGGTACCAATGGTGGTTTTTAAGGCAATGATAGCTCAGTGGTAGTGACATTGAATGCTGAGACGCAGGTTCCGGGCTAGAATCCTACAATGTGTTTTAACTAGCATGGTAAACTACTACCATGCTACGGTTTCCTCACGATGTTTTCCTACCCTACGGTACTTTGTAGTACCCACTTCCCTGGCTACCACACTCTTGTTAAACAACTGCACTTGAGAGCCAGTTCCTTCCAGGCTTTGTATGCTTGTCACCTTTGGCCTTCATCCCTGACCATGGTGAGATTGTGGCCAAACACGGCCTACATACTTAGTTAAAAAATCCCTCAAATTGTAAATCTATCGCCAATCACCTAAGAAAGAAAGAAGAAAGAAAGAAAAAGGATTTATTCAGGACAACACACAACATTACATTAATGACAAAAATAAAAAATATAAAAACAGAACAAATAATAAAAACTACACAAAAATGCAATGTTGCGTGATGCCAGGAATAGGTCTCGACTCAGCAATGTGCTTAGGTTAGTAAGAAAAACTAACCCTCGCGCTGGTTTTCAGTCGAGGCCCACGTCCGTGACATCACACCTATCAGTGTGTTCCGTTCGACCGCTGTACTTTAGAGTCAATTACCTTCTATGTTTGTACCTATTTACCACCTTCGACCGCCACATTACTACCATGGTGAGATTGTGCATTATGGACAAAAAACACACATTACAAAAAACTTGTCTCTTCAATATTATGAATTAGCATGGAAAGCTTGAAAATAGTAAGGATGTTATAATACAATCGCGGTCATAAACGTAGTAGTTTCAGTTTTCAAATAAAACAATACCTATTTTTTATGTTTGGCTTAAATATCGTAAATGTTTTGTGATATCGTGTTATAGGTCCATATTGGAATTTATGTTACCTCGCTGAAACATTATTTCAGCTATCGACACGGAAGGAAAATAAAGCTCCTACCTATGTTTCTGATTACAAGTTAACACTTTGGTAATTAATTAATGATCAAACTGACGAGGTGCTTAACTAATGTAACGTTAAAGACCATGTTTTATGTTTGGCACTCTTGGTACGTTTATTTTGGGGGTAAAGTCTGCTATGATTCAAGTTTGTGGTACGTATTTAGTAAATGCAAATTATCTTTTATTTATTTTGGTGATACGGCCGTGTATTGGGATTTCAGAGATAAGCTTGTAGACAACAGTTATCTTATCTACACGAGATACTTCCTTGTGAGAATCTCAATAAATACTTACCGACAAATTTTCATTCACTTTTATTATCGATTGTAAAATTTAAAAAGCTCCTTCAATTAGTTTTTGCATATTAGCTACACTTGGCTTATTGATTTGCTAATGTCTGGGGTTGCTAATTTGTTTTTTCCTTGAGTTCGATGGTAAGTATTCTTATTTTCATTAGTTTAAGTCCTACCCTTTAAAATCAGAAATCAGCTTCACTGAAATGATTTGATTCAGTTCTTCAGAGTATTTACGTAGGTGGCCATATTTCGGTGCATTAGGGGAAAGAGGGCGGAAACCAGATAGTGAGCTTAGCTTTAGAACGTATGCCGAGTAGGGTGCGTTCTCCCATGGGTGCGTTCCAGCCAAAATCAAAAGACACGGATAAATGATCCCCTATTGTAAAATGCATGCATTTATTTAGATCACCACATATTGTACTACTTCCCATAAATTGAGGTCAACATTCACCTTGATCCTTTTAGAAAGAATGTGGTGGATAAAACGCGGCCTCGGCTGTCTGCTTCATCAGAGGTTTACCATTATTGTTTCTGGGCTGATTATTATGAAGACAAGTTATTATTGAGGACATCTGGTATCTATATATGGTAAGCCGTGCTCAGCCGTGATTAATGCTTGCATTTACTTTTAAAGTAATCTTACCCTAGTTTTGAGGGAGTGGTTTTAGAGATTGTATCCCTATAAGTTTTTAGGAGCTACAACTGAACAGTTAACCTTTCATCTACGTAGCACCCCGCCTTCTTGTATACTTTGAACAGAAAAGAGGACAGTGACGTCGACCTCGACGTTTCAGACGTATCAATAGCATGGACGCATGCGTAACTATTTGCCGATGTGTGAGTGAGAGTCTGGTGGAGCACGCGGTCACTG
The DNA here is from genome assembly GCA_951394255.1 of Polyploca ridens. NCBI lineage: Eukaryota > Metazoa > Arthropoda > Insecta > Lepidoptera > Drepanidae > Polyploca > Polyploca ridens. The sequence goes on from OX596243.1 coordinate 9,867,070, forward strand.
CGTGCTCCTATACCCCTCTCGCTTCAATTTCATATCGGCATCCTCTTCAGGCGCCACCGGCACTCTGGGGAGCACCGCTTATTCATGTTTAAAATACCTCCATCGCGTGCACTAACCCTCAGTGGTGTTCAAGCTGCGTCTCAGTACGGTACGAAGTCTTGCAGAGTGCTAAGTTCGCTGAAACTAGTGATTTTTTTGAATTATAGATCTGTTGAGCACGCTGTTTGAATAAAACCTTGAGATCCTGTGTTCGCTGCAGCTGTTTTAAATAAATTGATTTCGTCGAGGTAAGATAACTGAAATTATGAAATAAATAAAATAACAAGTTGCATGAAATAATTATTGAAATATCGGTATTAGAATTGGTCAACGAGGAAAATTATATCAGCAAAAATAGAATGTTCTGGTAGGAGTAATAGTTCGAGCGCAGCAAATGGCCGACATTGGTAACTGCACTACCGATCGCTTTCTCTCTCATCCAATACCGTGGAGTTATCTACGTCATTCTGTCACTTTCTATTACTAGTAATTCGAGTAATTCAATTCTTTTTATTGATCGCATATGAAGTGAAACAGTATGAAGTATTATTTATTCATAATTAGGTCAAATGGAGTATATGGTGGGTAGGTACCGCTCTGTGGTGGGTATGAAGTAGGTAAGTACGATGGCGTGTCGTACAGTTTACCCTTAGGGTAAAATTGTATGTGAGCTGTTTGAAATAATATAGATTGATTGAGTGCTGATTTTATTAAATTGTATTCGGAATAAATAACAGTAGCTAAAGTTTACGTTACACGCGCTATTGATTACTGTCGATTCTTTCGGTTGCGAGTTTGATGCAGTGCATATAAAAGGTAAAACCTAATAATAATAATATTGAAATAAAAAGTAATATTTATGGTATTTGAAAAATCGAACAAATCCTATTTATAAGCAAACGGTAATTAATAAAAAAGAAACTCCGGTACCATGGTTCCAGCCTTATTTTCTTTCGATTTGAAATTCAAAAATATATAGTAAATACGGTAGAGTTTATTTGTCAAATAACGGTTTTATTCACAAGGTACCACCTTGGGAAACAGGTACCACTTTTGGATCCATCAGTTGGGTTACCCTATTGTATTTTTTTTTCTCTTTCGAGTTGTTCAGCTACCTGCTTCTGTCCTGGAGGAATAACTTGTTTTTTGTTTAATACCTTGGCTCGCGGTTAAAGAAGTAACAATGACATCAATTTTTATAATAGGACGCGCGTCCCTCGCGAGAACCAACGGGAAAAATGAAGACATATTTAGACTTTCATCATTGCTTTTATCTATAAGAATAGAGAGGAAATAAATATGGTCTGTTCAAGTTGTTTTGGTCTGGTATTTTATATACCTGTACTACTTTACTTATCTACAGCTATTTGAAAAAAAAAACATACGACCAAATTGAGGACCTCCTCCTTTTTTGATGCCTGTAATTAGAGATGCATCAAATCGTAGATTTACGGAAACGAATACGAATAACTCCATATACCTACCCACTTATATCCTTATACACTTAAAATTACACAGTGTAACAATTACAAGAAATAATGTAACAATTACAAATTAGATGGCGATAGGCGATTTATTTTTTCAGTTTGAGTACTTATTACCAGCTGTTGAAAATAGCTTTTACGAGTCAAGGATTCAATTTAGCTTAATACGTGGTAAAAGTAAACATCGATTTACTTGTATAAAATTTGTGACGATATCTACCAAATAAGAATACTGCGTTGCGTCCCTACACTACATGCAATCAATTTGTTCATTTTAGGTGGGTCACCTTCATTTGTTCATAAACGGTAAAGTCCCGCAAAATCAATAAGGTTTAATCAAATAGCAATAGGTTGAGGAATGATTCAGAGAACTGAATATCACCAAATTTCAGCTGTATAAACAAGTAGGCTCATTGTATTTACGTCATCAGAAATTGTCTATAGACAATTAGACATACACACAATAGTATATCATACATATTATAACTTGTATTTCCCAACAATAAGTTTTATGAAATGGCAACAAACTGTGACAAAGTTACAATGAATTGTGAAGCGAGATATGAGGAAATAGCCTATGTAAATGAAATTTAACAAACCGTCGTCAAGTCCGATAATAATCGTGAAATACTAATGTGGATTGTTTCTTTATAACAGGTTTAAGAAGTTATATCAACTGTTGAGATGCTCGCCAGACCAACTATGGAAATGCAAGCAGAAGAAACCCCATTAGCGCTCCAGCGTCTATGGAATTTAACTCGTGCTCGTCTCGCCGGGACCTCTACGGCTCTTGATGAGGAACCAGCGCTAGTTGAAACCTTACCTTCCGCTCAGGTAAATAACATCAAAAATCTGAAAGCTACGCTTAAACTAAGAAATGTTGCGCCTCTAAAGATTGTGAAATTGCATAAACAACATATAAAAACTCGCACGCGATATGCACGTGTTGTTATAAATCGTTATGTAAATACATCGGAATAAACGTCATGAGTTGCCTCTCTTAGGTCATGAAAGCAGTTAGTTGATGGAAATTTTATTCGATTTGCTTTTAGAGAAATGAGAGCATCATCGGATTATACTTATATTATGTATTTTTTTTAAATTGCGATTTATTCAAGGCCTCATGTTGCTTGGCATGCCACTTGGCAGTGTACATCTGACCTCCTTTTCTTATCGATGGCATACATTTTCCAGAGTTACGTGAATGAAGATAACTTAACGTATTTCTTTCAATGTAATGTTCCTTTATAATAAATGATACATACCTTGTTTAAAAACCCACCTTGTTTTATACTTATAATCTGTTTTTTTTTCTAAAGATACCAGAGGGAAACCCAAAATCTTTCATAGCTATACCAAGTGACTATGAGAGCGATGGTGAAGAGGCTTTTCCGGAGTTGGAAATACCTGTAAGTATATTTAGTAAACATATCGATGGTTCAAGGGTTGGGTAGAAGCACTTTCAATGCAATTGTTTTCTTATGTGTCATCCGTTCTGGAACAAACTTTACTGCAAAGAAATGTGTCAGACTTACGTTACACTTATCAGTATACTCATAAACGTCATGTAGTCACCCCCCGTCTAGACTACCTACACACAGTAAGTAATTTCAATTGATAAGGATGATATAGTAATTTGCTATGTAGGTATTTTCTGAAGATAATCGAATGCTCAAACTTGATAGTCTTCATCTAATGTACTAAGCACGCTTCACTTCCCTCATTCAAGAGATTTAAGGTCAATAGTATGACGTTACGTGGCTTCTAAACCATAACCTTCATTGAAAAATTGGAACGAATTTAATAAAAAAACGTGATCCTGATACAACTGTTGTTCCGCTATTTAAAATAGCGTAGGCAGAACGGTATTCGTTGCAAAAAATTTGCTGAGCTACAGAAATAGGTCGGATGGAATGTAAAAATAGCTTTCAATCAATCTTCAAGACGGACTTTGCTCCGGTTTCAGCGTCGTGAACAACAAACCAATTTGTACTGATTGCTCGTATTTTGTGACCGGAGTATCTCTCAGTATCTATACGCTGCGGACAGATTGTATTGTTGTTTATTCATCAAGTGCAATACTTATAATACTCCGTTAAGAAAAAATTTTAGCTTCGGACATTCGTTGAACATCTTACCCTTTTTAAATAGTATCAATATAATGTTACTATTTTATAATACATACTTCAGGTCACACTTATCAAGATTATTTTGTAAACATAGGTACATAGGTACTTATACTAATTTTAGTGGAATTTATATTTAGAGAACATAACAAATGTGACGTGATATTAAAGCATCAGATATTTTTCTGGCACCAAAACGTGACAACAGCACATGCGTAGGTATGAGTGCCAACTAGGTACATTGTTACCTATATTGTTTATCAAGTGTAGCTTCCTTTATTCTTTCTCGTAACAGCTCTTCGTCTGGTCTGTACCGGGCTGGGCGTCAGGTCATCGTACCTCTTAATTTTATTTGACAAATATACAATATCTAAATAGTACTTCTAAATTCTAATGATGGAATTGAAAGTAGCCTACGAAGATAGTGACAGCTTATTCGGATTATTCGACGATGATGTGGTGCGTAGCGGCTAAAAGTATTTATGTGGAGCAGCTATCAGACATTATAATGTAAACAAATTACAGGAACAAACTGAGGTACCAAACAAGGGCTATTGGAGTGAAAATTCGTATGAAAAAGTGGTGTTACTGGACGCCAGCAAACTCGGCGATGTACCTGCGGTGTACCGCGTACCGCACCCGGCGCCGCACCAAATGCCAGTAATCGGGGTGTACATCGACCCCCGCGTCAGAACCGGCTTCAGATACAAAGTCAGACCGATGCAGGTGAGACGAGTAACTTACTACATTTCTTCAACACTCACCATTATTATCGTTTCATGTCGCAGGGCCGTGGGGAATCGTCATATTTATTGTTCCACTAAAGAAGTGTTGATGATTGCACTGTCGCAAACCACTGATTAGGCAATCTTCCACATTTCAATAGAATTTAATTGTATAACTATCTACTTAAAAAAGAAGAAAAATACTTTAAATTTTGACTATTCCCCACTAAATGATGTTGAATGTTGCTTAGCCATCGATAAAACATTAATGTAAATCGATTTCAAATCGCTTTCGTATCATTTATGTGATGCCTCCCAACATTGGAAAAAAAGAAAAACTTTGAAGATCCATATTAGATTCGGGCAAAATTTTTGAAACTGAACTGCGAAAGAAACGACTGCACCTAGTAAAGGAACTATCAAAATAAACACGCTTATTTGGAAAATGAAAACGGTGATCTTTAAACATAAATATGTGCTCAGACGGCGAAGCCATACATCGCTACTATTAATTACGAAGCTAATGCAAATTTATTTATTTGTTTCAATTGGCACGAGCTCATTGGATGCATAAAATGATCGATTGTGGTTAATATTTAGAACTTTTCTGCAAGGCTTATCCTTTTCAGAATCGAGAGGATGGTGAGTTCATTCGTCTCTTACAGAATTGTTCATGACTTGACGAAGATTCTTAAGATAAAGATCTTTGCATTTAGAGTTATTTGCTTATAAGCTTTCAATTTGAGGCAACTAAAATATCATAAAAGTTTCTTCGTAAAGTTTCACACTTCATGACCACAGCCGATCATAGAATATTTGAAACTTGTAGCTGCAATGAATATATTTTAAGTATCGTAACAAGCACGATGAGTAAGGTTGTCATAATGAAATAATTTTCATTCATGGATTTTAGACAAAATATGAGTACTTTGTAATACCTACTTGGAAGCATTTAGGTAAATGGTACCTACACAAAATTAACAAATTGTATTCTGAGAAAAAACTATATAACAATAATACCTTAGTAATGGTAACCTTACAATACAAATGTTTAAAGTAACCGATTTTATTTCAATATTGATTTTTAATCACAATACTATATTGGTCTCTCATATTCCAAATTGAGGCGTGGAGTGTTTGCTAGTCGGTTTCAGTAGTTCAGAATTCTTTGGTCAGATTTGATTAGCCGGGTTAGTTCAATTAGATACGGTGTCCGTTGCTGACATTTCCAGAATGAAAATATCATCAACGATCAACACTGTTAAGTTGCGCGTGTCCCTCGCCACTGGTTGTGTGCACTTGCGTTGTAGGCGATGGTATGTGGATCGTCCAGTTTTTCAGACCTTCGCCCAGAGCGGCGTACAAACTTGAAGAATGCTCGCTGTGACTCGACAAGTCGAAAGTGACATACTGGCTGCCGGCATGTTATGTCCACAATAGGTAAACCATAAGTATCATTCATACAGGCATTATGCCATGTTTAATCATATCAATGTATTATTTCCAAAGATTTACTTCTTCAGTGATTCTGATATGGTTATTTTTTCATTTCATCGTAAAGAATATCGATTTCATCAATGGGATTTCATAATAATTTTATATTTGGTACATATCTATCATCTAGAATTCATTTTATTAATATTTTTCATTGACACTTACTATGAATGATGCTGATATTGAAAAAGTAATCATTACTTATCACAATACACTTTTTAAAAGTTTTGTATGTTAATGAAAGTAAATAAGTATTAAACTTGATTGTATAATTTTGAAATTATAAAGATTTATTATATAAAGATTGAAATTCCTTATTTAATCAAAAAGCAAAAAGTATTTAAGATTATTAGTTGATTTGCGGAACGAAGTCTATATCAAATGATATTTTTCAGGCTTTGGATGCAGCACCGCTATCAGTAAAGCCAAGATACTTGTTTGGAGGAAAGGCCCTTACGCTGCAGTCGATCGGGCGAGGCTTCGCTCGTCGTGTCACGTTTGAACCTCATGATTCTACCCTTAATGAAAATAACAACTACTTCTGGACTGACTCAAGGCCCGAAGGATTCGTATTTGAGATCGAGGCTGTATCTATCGGCGATAAGTTTACTATTTACGACGCCAACCATGAACCTCAAGGCATTTTGGAAGTAGTGCAGCAGCAGGTAAATATATTTTTTCATCGCCATATTTATCAATATTGTATGCAAATATGTTATTAAACAAATTATTTTATTTATAGAAGAATCAAATTGAATTGGACCAAAAGATATATGAAGATGGATCTATTGAGAAGAAAATTAAAATCAATACCCTGTGTAAAGTAGAGTGGTATGAAAATGATGGCGCTACTAAGTTGGTGCCCGTCACAGGCGTAGCTATCTTGAAGAAAGGTAGAGGAAAAGCTGTCGTGTCCCGGGTCATCAATGCTGCCATTGGAATTAAACAACTCAAGAAAGGCTACGAACTCAAATCGGGTATTGAATCATCATCCAGAAGAGTTACAGTCAATGGTGGAGACAATAAAGACATTCCTTGCCAATATTGTATAGTTGGACTTGAAAAATACGAATTACCTGCTATTGGTAAGTTTAGCTTCTCGCGAGTTTTACATTCAGACAATTGTGTTAGAATTTTTATTAATAACATAAATTATTTTTAGGAACTTTCGTCGATCCCCGTATTATTCCTGGATTCCAATACCGCGTGCGTCCTGCCGGCTGCCGGCGACACCTCTTCGAGGGCCGAAGCTTGCTGCTTCAGTCCGTGGGTATGGGGTACGGAAAACGCATCTCATTCAAGCCTGACACTTTGAATGCACCAGAGAACTACTTCTGGTCAGACTCCCACCCCGAGGGCATCGGCATGGAGGTGCGCGCTATCCACCCAGGAATGAAATTCTCTATAACAGGAAACGGGGTGAGTAAACAAATGGTATCTAACATATCACGCCGAACATTTTGGCCGTAAGCCAGGTTGACTACATGAGTTATAAGACGCGTAGTTTGAGATTTGTTTATTTGCACTTATTTATGTAAATGTCAGAGTTCATACACTCTAGTTTTGGCAGAAGGACAATTTCTAATTGCATAGTATATTGGCATATCGCCAAGGATGTGCCAACCTTGGCAGCTAATTTATATAACGTTTCTATTTATAACTAATTTTGCTGTTTTCTTCATAGGGTCTTCTGGGTGAGGCGAGCGTGTTCCGTGCTGATTTGCCTCAAATTGAAGAGAAAACCGTATACGTGGATGTACCAGGAAAGCGAGGAAAGGCAGTGGAGAAGTACATACATGTGGACGTCACTTGCCACGTCAAATTGGCTACGACAGGAGGCGGCTCTGTAGACTCTGAAGTACACCTCATGAAAGTGTCTGGAGTAGCCCTCGTTCGCAAGGAACCGGGCCAAGCTGTCGCCAAATTGGTGAAGGTCTTCAATGTCGGTTTGGATTCGCAGTTGAACCTGTTATTCGCACACTCGCAGACCGAGCTCACATTCCATCCCCTGCCCTAAATGTAATTGGGGGCATGAATGGTATTGCGATGCCTGTAAGGGTGTTTTCCCCACATTTCAGTATGGTAATACCAACAAAACTACCTGGCGCGACAGAGGTTCCGTCAAATGCTAATCGATTGGACTCGAGTTTGCAACTGACAGAAGGTCTAATTTATATCTACAATCTGTCACAGCAACTCGATCTTAGACTTGTTTTAGGCAATGCTTTTGAGCGTAACATTATGAGCTCAATTTTTTAAGATCATCATGAAAAGCTGCTATTAATGATTACTAAAAGACACTAGTAGGTATGTAACTGAAGTCTTTAGTATATCGGAATATCGAACTGTATTAGGAAATAATAAGATTCGATCAGTATTTTAATTAATTTTAATATAAGTTGTTAATTTGGACGCTATAAATTGATGACATTATTTCAATATTTTATTTTGACTATACTATATTGTAATCGGAGAGAGTAGTACGAAAGACTAGTGAAAAAAAGAAAAGTTTAAGCTATTGAAGATCCATTATTTTCAGTTAAGCACATCAATGTTCTTAATATTATTCCTGTTTTTCTCGAATATTGTATACATTTCTGTTAAATAAATTTACTTAAATGATTAAAATTGTGTTTTTCTTCCTTATCCTGTACGTTGAGTTATTTACAAGTAAACATATTTATATCCCTTTCGCACCTGAGATTTTTTCCGTCCAAATCTTTTTCTTTTCTTTAAAATATTATTATGTACGGTAAGTATCATGGGAAATCATATTTTGAAAATATACCATTTACACAACTTCTAGAAAGTGCTTAGCACGTTCGTGACATCCAGGTGTGTAGAAGTCGAAGTGTATCTACGTTGAAGAATTTTAGAAAAAATGAACTCACTATCGTATTATTCAGGTTCGAAAGGGATATTTATGATAATTAACGTCGTTCTTTTTGCCATTCCTTATTACGGGTTAGCTTCTATGTTGCTAAATTTATATTTGTTTAATCCTCTCTACTACCACATTGTTCCATATACTCACCATACGTTCTTTGGGTACCCTTGCAGTCAAGTTTTGCGCAACGTTGCTTTAAAATATGTTCTCTGTTCACTATATTATTTAACATCATAGGTAAGCATACATGTTGTAATCTTTTCTGAAATTGGGTCTACTGTCATACTTCTTCTCCTCACTCCTCACAGTATAATACCATAGTGCAGCCGCCGAAAGAATGCATTTCTGACATCTGGCTATTCTCGGAAACGGGTAATCCTATTGCGATAGAACTTTCACAGGAAGGTTCAGTATTTTCTGGCTTAGTGAAAGTATCATCACAATCAGATTAGCCGTTAACGCCATTTCGGTAGCCGCACTGTAATTCATAAAATTTCTTATTCTAGACTGCCTATTTTCTAAGGCAGGATACATGATGTAAGGTATTTCACCGCACCTTCCCATCGCTGTTCAAGGGAGGAGTCTAGGAAGTGAAATTTCTTATAGACTATAGTGATACTGGAGATTCGTGAGCTACATAAGAACACCACACCATATACGTAATACACGTACATGTATCACAGTATCTCGTATTGCGCACCATCTTACGGGTAATTCAGTAATTGCTATTTGACATGAAAATCGTAAGGCCTTAAGAAAAATGCTGCACGATCGTGCATTTAGATGGCAGCACGTAACATACAATCTAAATAATCACAAGATGGCGCTAGTCAGTGAGTGAAACCCGGCTCGAAGGACCATAATAGTGAACAAAGTACGATAGATGGCGCTGTAGTACGAGCCACTTTATAAGTTTTATGAGTTCAGTCGCCTCGGATGCGTGCGGCACGGGCTCTCGGCCGTGTGTTGGACAAGTTATGACTGCGTAGATACGAGCGAAGTTTTACAGCGGGAATACTCAGCCGGCGAACGGCATCCGTGCTGGGGGTCCCGTCGCCGCAAACGGCTCCAACTATTCTACGAAAATCGCGATGTGCCAAATTATAACTGGGAAACAGTGAATTGGTGTGATAACACGATATTTTTTCTTTACAAGTTAACGAACAGTGTACACGATGGCTCATAAAGTCAGGTGTGGAAGTGTTTTATTTGTGTGCATTTTATATAGCGCCACAAGTTTTAACCTGGAACCGAGGATTCCTGTGATAAAGTTCGGAGAGCCCGGCTCGTATTTCGGATTTTCCGTCGCTGAACACCTGACCATCTACGAGAATGGTACTAAAATAAGTTGGTGAGTATTATCTGGTATTAATGAAACTAATATTATAGTAATGAGTCGCATGATGTCATGTGTGAAGGTCGCCGACTTCCATATGTTGTGTTTTTGTATCGCACTGCTGATCTCGGTTCTTTGAATTCAACAACAGAATATTATTGTGTCAGTGATATCAAAATTATCAGAAGTGAACTGTCTTTATCAGGAGTTTATGAAACAATTGTAATTGCGATACCTATATCAGCACAGCTCCGCTAGATTGTATAAAATTAAGTTGTAAACAATCTACAGCAAGAGTTACTTTAACCGTAAATATTTAAGTATAACGATTGTTTATAACTTTAACGACTTTTATTATAACCATTATGCCTTTCATTGAATAATTTTGAGTACTCAAAACTATACCCACTTTTAGAAAAAAGTTACAATAGCAGATACTTGATTTAGTAAAAAGGTGTCCAAATATAACAATGAGCACCTCTACTCTCTACTTTACCTGTCGAGCTTGATGTACCTAATACATGAAGGGTGCTATGAAAATATACCTGCGAAGGCTGCGAGCATTTGCGGGCGGGAGACAAAAACCTTCTTATTACCGAAAGGGCGTCCACCGCACTGGCCTTATTTTATTTTGTTACATTCCTATGCATGCACTAATTTCCTGTAATCTTTTTAAATTATATAACAAAGATTCACATTTGTAAGATATTCTTGTAATTTATAACTTTACGTAGCAAAGTCCACTAATGTAGAGATATGATTTAACTTAGAAACGTAGAGACATATTATAGAGGATAGACCTAAAATAAACATCCGCTGTACAAATTAATCTTTTAGATAGGCTAATGTTTCACGACATAGACACATCATAGCACCTATAGACTCACCATAGCAAATCATGATAAGGCCAAAACTAAATGAATCTGCAATATGCTTACCCATAGTTAAATGTATGATGGATGAAGTAATATGCCAGAAGTATAAACAATGATGTAGGGATAAGTAAAATGAATCCGGTGTCGGCGCCAGTGGTGACCCAGTCAGGGTGCGGCCCGGAGCAATGCACTGGAGCTGGCAAACCTTGGTTTCCACTCAGCACTCTATCTAGTTGAGATGTCAACAGGAAGACATTATAGTGTCGAGTGCTGATATAATCTTAATTAAAAGTTATCAATTGCTGGATGGTTTTAAGATTCCATAAATTTCTATCAACTTGCGATTTAGATGGATTAATAATTGCTCTTGGGTTGTTAGTTGACACATAAAAATATCCATTTCAGTGCTTGTGATGTTAGTATGTACAGTTAAAGATCCTCACACTGAAAAAAATGATCTACATAACTAGTTATGTAAGTTGACGTTTTGTTGTCGGGAAACTAACTTTAGTTACATTTAGTAACGAACAAAAACTAGTTTTGTTACTGGTAAGTTTAGTTCGCAAGTCACTCTGTTTAGGTTATTGGTCGTCAAATTTTGTGTTACTGTTAAAGAAAAATTTTCTAGTCACTTGTAGTCCATTTTTTTCAGTGCAGTTACCTTTCCTTGATTAAATTATATAAGGCATTAGTCAATAACTTATCTACGGCACCTTCCTGACGTGTCGGTTGGAAATCAGCGCGGCAATGGTATGCTCGATTTTGTTCCAAGATTTTGTGCGACACGTGGGACTTTCTTTCAGCGAGCGTTCACATGCCCGGACGAAATATCGCCTCGGTCCATGGGTTTTGCATACTACAAATGTAGGTGCCAGTAATTTTTCTAACAGAGCATACCGATCAAGACAGTCAGCAAAGGCCCTAACGATTAGACAAGATAATAAGCGACACAATAACTGCAATTCTTCGCCATTTCTTCATGCAATTGTTATCTTATAGTATTTTCAATTGATTTGAGAGATGCCAAGTTAAGATGACTCATATTTAGTTATGTTTCTAGTTCAGTTTTCAGATGAGTATTTCAGATGTATGTTACATAGAGCTGGAATGATTCCAACGTCCCCCCGCGGGTGGCACTGTTATCCTCGACCCACTCCCACTTGATATTTATATCCAATTCCGTCATGACACTTTGTGTTCCTACTTATTTATATCTTATTCCTATTTGATAAGGTTCAAATTGTTTTAAAAGTACATTGGTAAACTCCTTTAAGTGTTTTACGTGAAATTATTCATGAAATTATTTTTTGCCTTGTAGGTAACTTAGACACGCAGTTCAATATTCATAATCTATTAAGTGTTGCGATGCACATTTATTCATACACTAGTCTAGACGTAATCAAGTAGGCATGCTTTACGACAACGGACGAAACTCAGACGACCTGGAGCCCAATTCTCACTTCCCTCGAACTAGCCTTCGAATCGAACTTACGGTTCGAGTCCTATTCGACTGTAAAATTTCGAGGGGCGGAGTCAATTCGAACGGTCCCGACCAATCAACGCTCTAGCTGACTGGTTTCCCTTCTAAATATGCCGGCCTTGAAACTGCCAGAATAACGTAACGTTCGTAAAAGTTAGAATTCGTGCTTTTTTCGATCGAGCGATCAGTTTCGATTGGGTGAGAATTGGGCCCCTGATTTGTATTCTCTATTTTCAATCAACTGCGTCGCTCCAGAAACCTTTAAAACAATGCAAGCTCTTGGCGTCCTTTCATAAAACACTTGATGAATGAGTTCAGTTCTCGAGACTTTGATATCATGTTTTATTAAAGCTATTATGTAGGTAAGTAGGCTCTATATATTTATTGTGTCGATAAACTTGCAGAACTTGCTTTGATTAACATTGTGGACTTGTTTGTCTTAAAATATCCAAGAATGCATTATTTACTAGGTCGTTTTTCTGCCTGTCAGTCACATAGTATCAAAAGATCATAAAATGTAAATATTATTCGTAGTTAACTACCTATTGTAAATACAAGGGCGCAGAATTATCGATAAGAAGTTGATTGCTTAGATTACCATGAAGTAGGAGTCACCGGTAGGCTTGCCGCTAAGGTTATAAGTAATTGTTATCGTATTACAACAGGTTGCAACATTAATATAAATTCATTGTAAACTCAGTGTTTACGTTGCTTACTTTGTGAATATAAATTACTGTATACAAGAAAGTAACTGCGAGCTTCAGCCGGTTGCAACGATACGGTTCTATTTATTTAGTTTACTCACGAAATCGACAGTCCGTTACGCAAATGATGCTAATAAAACGATGCGATTTTATTTTAGACAAGCGTTAGCTAGCGTTGTACCAGTTTGATATATGTAATGTACTTACAACTCTTTCTTTATGGATATTATGAGAAGTGGAATAGGTATTCCACTATATATATCCCTTTCGTACCTGAATAATATGATAGTGAGTTCATTTTTTCTAATATTCTACAACGTAGTCTACACACCTGGTTGTCACGAAGGTGCTATGCACTTTCTAGAAGTTGTGTAAATGGTATATTTTTTAAATATGTTTTCCCATGATACCTACTTACCGTACATAATAAGATTTTATAGGAAAGAAAAAGATTTGGACGGAAAAAAATCTCAGGTTCAAAAGGCATATTACCTTTTAGTGGAATATGTATATTACTTTTTGTCGTGTGTAGGTAGGTATATGTATACCTACGCACAACAAAAAGTAAATTCCACTCAAATATAATTTCCCAATATTATCACATTATAAAAATAATTGTACAAGTAGCTACTATAGGGTAGGTACTTGACCAAAGGAAAATTGAAAGTCATTCCAAAGGTGGTCAATACAAAAATAAAGGTCTTTTCTTTTCTTTTTTTTCTTTTCTTTACGAAATCGTCGATGGATCTATCCTATCCAGATCTGAGTACTAATTGTTCGAAAAGTATATACTTAAATTTATTCTTCGGATCCATCTTTTAGATAATGTCGTTGTTTAGAATAGTCCCCAGAAGTATAGACGTCTATATTGTGCATCTAGTATTGAATTGTAAATTGTAAGTATCTCACACATTGGTTCTAAGTTCCGAAGTGTTTCGGAACCCGCTCGCACGTGGGTGTAACACGTAACTTTAGGAGTTTGCCCACAAAATACAAATAAAGACATTTTCTCACCATTTGACCCGATTTTGTAAGATTTGTTTACATATATGAATACATTTTTACCGTTTTAGAAGTCATAATACGATACACATAATTTTATTATGTTTGGTTGAAAAATAGCGTTCAGAGTCCAAATAGAGCGTGTAGTAAAAATATTTAATGTCAGTTTGACACTCCATTTTATGGCCGTTATTATTTGGAAACTAAATACGAACAAACTGCAATATGTAGATAGTGTTTTGGAAAAACCACGGAGCGTTTCAATAATCCTATTTCTGGTTAAGTAGGGTTGTCCCCCATGAGCGATTCTCTCCAATTAAAATGTTCACACGTCATACCCAGCGGGACGCATACTAACTTACTGTCGTCCACATGAGAACATTCCCGTATTAGGGACATTAGTACCTATTTTCAATATGGGAATGCATTCAAATAGCCGTTATTGTGATACAATTTATCAAGTGTTTCTATAGTTGTAATCTTATCCTAGAGGTCTACTAATGTGCTAGAGCACATTATTCTGTTTGATTTCCTTAAATATTTCTACTGATCGAGAGATCTTCCTTGCTCAAGAAAGACCCGTCGATGTGTTGATTGTTGATATGTCTCTGATTTAAGCTTTCTTTGTACAATGTTGTCGAAGTAATGACTCTCTGACACCTTCATAATGGCTCCCGTATTTCTCCCGTGACATGTGAAACTGCTCCAATTACTGAACAGCTCGGTGGCTTCATTCGGATAACTTGTTTATTTATTGCTGTTATTTATAATACTGTAAATAAATAGTCCTGACAGGACGACATTAGGGCTATCTTGAAAATATAATAAATTAAAACTGTGATGGTATGTTTGTTTAACTAAGATAGACATATTTTCGAAATAAATTACAGAAACAGATGCATTTTAGTATTTAGACCTCTTACGCAAAAAAAAAAAACTCGTATAATCCTTAGGCTAATATGAAATTACACAATCGATGGTTTTCTCAATCCTACAGAGTTTATTACAATCTTAAAAGCAATTACGCTAGTCACAAATATTGGCATATAATTATTGGATTCAAAATCTAGACTTATCAGTTTGACGTATCACATAAATAATGGTTACATGAATTACACCTCGACGTTGGTATTGGCCAAACACTATTTCTATACAATATTGGCAAGCGTTTCGTTTTTGTGAATAGACTGACTATCTAAGCGCAAATCGATCGGCCGAAGGTATTGTTTAGACCCATAAGATATATAAGATAAGATAACATTGAGATTTCATTTGAGATTAAGTGGTTATATTCTTCTATTCAGTCTCAAGAGAATGTCATGCTGTAAATCCTGCAGATTAATGATACATTTATTGTATACGAAATATGAAAATTATTCAAGTAGAACGTGCGAAAATAGTCCAAATGCTGCATTTACCCACTATACAATTCAGCGTTTAGTTTATATAACTATAAATTGCACAAAGTATCACCAAATTATACTATCATGAAGCGAATTTTAATCCGAGAATAAAATCAAAAAACCGGTAAGAGATTGTGTCCTAAGGACATTTACTTAATGATTAAATACTGATACACCACGTTGTAATTAAGGCGTCATTTTGACAGTTTGATATTATGGAATAGGGATTTCTCAAGTATACATACCTCCGAAATCTTAAGTAAAACTAAACACGGCTTGTTTTTTAATAAATTATAAAAAAAACGCCGATCAAAAGGAACGATGTGAACATAGATAATCCAGTTTCATATTCATTTTTGTCAGCGAAAAGCAAATTTTTGTTGACCAATGGATGAATATGCGAATCGATGGCACGTAACTGATAGGATGCAATCCAATGGTTGGATGTTGTTCAAGAGCATCGAGGTGCAAGTATCAGGTAGGTACACGTCCGCCCACTGCTGCCGCGTAGGCGCCGGCCGCGCCGCTGGCTGGTCCAACCACTTCTCAACCCGTCTCCACAATGAAGGTAGCTATATCAACCAACTCACCACTCGCTATTTATTTAAATTAACAACGGACAGTAGTCACAAGTGGAGCAATAATCAGTATAATCACAGTTTAAAATGTCGCAACCACCGGTTAATTAAGACTCTATATGGTTATTAACTGACGTTAATAAACACTTTTGACGTTTCATGGGAATGCTGGTTTAACTTTATTTATTTTTGAGGTCCCGTAATTGCATTATGTAAATTTACCTGTATTTCCTTATAGGTTGTGATTGATGTGAATTACTAATTAAATATTATTACTCAGCAGTGACATTCACATGTCGAAAAGAGTCACTATTTATTTTATCTCTTACAGTGTCTTTATACACCTACTGAATACCATTTAAAATTATGAAGAAAAACAATATTCTCCGGGTCAGCCTAATAAAAATAATACTATTTTCGGAATATTTTTACCGGATTGGCTTGAAACTTTTTGTATTTTCAAAGATAAGACAATTTACTACATTGAAAGTGTTCTTTATCGAAGAATTTACAACTATTTTTCAGGAAAGATTGAAAGTAAATATTGTAAACATTTTTCATTTCTTAGTACTGCTTATTATTAAACACACGACCAAACACCGCCAAAGTCTTTCACAAGTGATTGACTTCAATTGAAATGCAGAATGCGACTCAATCACACGAGCTCCGACTGTATTGAATTATCATTATAACACTAAAGCATAAAGTGTTGCTTTGTCTCCAATATACGGCATCTTTATAATATTATATAACCATGTCAAATAGGGTAATTGGATATATAAACGATAGCTCCGCTTTCTAAGCTATTTGAAAAGTAGCCTTATCTATGTTAGTGTGGTCTGTGACCCAAGTTTCTCACTTATTAAACGTTTAATTACAAACATTAGCCGTTAACAAGTGCAATAACTAGAAAATTAATGGCTTAGTAGATAAGTTAATGCAATTTGTGATATCTAGATGCGTATTAAAAGCAGGTTGTTAATAGAAATTAAGTTTATGCTATCGTATATAAATGCTACTTTTATTTTCGTCAAAATTCAGCTCGTGGTTCTTTTTAGCGTTTTTCTCTAAGACCTGTATTTCAGAAGTTACCCTAACTGGCTGAAAAAAAAAACACCCTGTATATTAATTACACCTAAATGCGATGTTTGTGTGTGTATGTATGTTTGTGACCACTCAGCTGCATAACGGTTGAACAGATTTGCATAAAAATTGTTATATACTTTAGGTCCTTCAATGGAAACGTAATAATCGTGTGCACAGCTTATTGCAAATATTACGGTGGGTTGAGGGATTAGATAGCTAATATGGAATTGAGCGAGGAGTCACGTATTGGGGTGACACAAAATGTTGTGTTCGGTGGATTCGTGCAACAATTCGTCGATAGTGTTATCTTTGTAACCCAATTCGCGCAACATCTGCCCATACTCTAATATATACGCTATGGAATTGTACTTCTCTGTTATTTTAAGTCTTATCTAATACATTATTTTATGCAAAACGGATTTGTTTTAGATCTCGGGATCGAAAGTATGTTTATAAGTATCCTTTGTTAAGAGGATATAGTTGAAATAAATCGTTCCTTGAAAGGCGTGGCCTAGGCGGCCGCGCGGGGGGCACTGCCCCTAGAGAACTATCAAAGTTTTAAAAAATCGCGCCACAGCAAGATACGTTCGGGCGGACTCGGGCGACGCCGGCAGAAACACGAAGGCCGAACCGCCATCGTTTAAATCACAGAGTATATTTTATTGGAGAGCAGTATAAGTTTATTTTTTTTATTAGATTTTGATGCAATGATTATATATAATGATTAGATTGCAATTAACGATTTTTTACCAAAAGCTATAATAATGAACATGAATGAAATGTACTCGTATTGACATACAAATATGAGTATATTTGTATGTCAATACGAGTTTATACAATGTATATATACTGCAGGCAACAAAAAGGGTATATGACGTTTAACCAATCAGCGCGCAAAGTGCGTTCCGACGCATTCAAGTTCAAGTATGATGCCAGTTTACAATATGACGGTTTGACAACGTTAGATTATAAACTATCGAAAATGAATACGTTATATTGTTAGCAGTATGGTACAGTTCACACTATTTCGGGGAATTTATAATCTTGCTAGGTTGATTATAAACTAACGGTTTTCAAAAAAATACGGTGACATATACACTTTTAATATGTTTTTGAGTTTGTTTTTGTATATACGTCTATTTCTTTGGCACGCTCTGCAGCCTAAATAGCTTGATAGATTTAAACATAATTATGAGGTGTCGTTAGATTCGTTTTAACTGTGGGACTCGAGTTAGGGCATCGGAACCGTATTTTCCCGGTTCCAAAAAAACCGTGAATTTCCGGTTCTGAGGGTTGCAATAAGAAACGATTTTAGAATATAAAGAACCGGTTCTTTCGGTTTTTTCGGTTCTTTCATTTAATTTTAAAGAGTCGTTTAGGATGCATCAGTAAATTTCGTAGAACGATCAAAATACACTATAGGTGGTTAGTGTCGCAACATGAAGCGTTTAAATATTATTAATATTCCAAAACGGCAGCTTGTGGCGAGCATATTGGTGTGTAGCGTAGCGACACCAAACTCCAGAAATTTAACAATTTTTAATTGATTATGTGTATAATTATTAACTATTATTAATTGATTATGTGAATTATTATGTTTATGCAATTATTGAAATTCCTATTATGTTCCTAAAATGTAATAATACCTATAAGTAATTAATTGTTCATCATCTACATATCCTGTTCCTAACAATTTGTGATCGACGCAATATGTTCGCTTCTTCCATTCTGCCTTTTTATCCGTCATAACAGCATTCGCTCCTTTCTTATTTACATCATCTTTCTCACGATCTATCCATCTCTTTTTCCATATTCATAACTCCACCCACTTCCAAATTCAACTTTTTTACTCACGTGGCTTTCATTCCTCCTCATAACATGTCCGATGTCCATACCGCTACTTTCAAGCTCTGTATGTACTCATTATTAATCATATCCATTATTGTCACTCCATACATCCATCTCAACATTATCATCTCAACTGCATGTCTTTTATCCATCTTCTTTACCTAATGCCCAATATATATTTTTGTTTTTTATAAACATTTATTAAACCCAAACATAACCAAAATTACAATGTTCAAAATCGCCAAACTGCTAATGCAGTTTGTAGGCGTAACGCTCTTGACACATTATGACCTAAACATATATCAGCATGTCCTTGCAACACAATCACTACAATGACATGATCATATACATAAGTAGGTACATTTACTCACTACCTTTCTCATTAACCATAACACAGTTTATCCTTTATTTTACACATGAATTCAAACAGTTTTTGACAACAACAGTTCTCTTGTTTTCCGTTTCAATAGAAGTTTACTTTTAATATTCGCATCTCTCAATACACGGTACTTATTGTATAATCGTGGAACTACATATTGACGGGTTCTCTCACCATAACCATATATTAAGACCTATCATAGCGGACTATATATTTTCCCCTTTAGCTTCAGAGATCCCATGGATCACATATTTGTCTTTTGACCTGTCATCATTTCATCCAACCTGAGATGATACACTACTTTATATCACTGTTAGTATTACCATCGTTCTGCATTATGTGAACCGAGGTACGCACGGCTACAGATCAAGCTATAGTTTCCAATATAAGCTGACCTCTCATTGTAGGGAAATCCTATACAATGCGAGATCAGCTTATACTGGAAATGTATAGCTTGATGTGTGGCCATGTGTACCAGAAGTAGTAGAAGACTGGTATTGAAACTCCTCAATTAAAATAGGCAAGAAAGTAGAGAGACCGCCAAAATCGCAGAACATGTGTTCAGTTTTATTTCAGCTAATTTTCAAGCTGTCTCCAGTTCTTGTTACCATTTCATCATCCTACTATGGACATTAAATCCATTTTCACGGACGAGAACAATGTTATCGGTTAAAAGCATGTACCAGGGTACCTCCTTCTTATTTCCAACGTCAAAGCATCCATTACCAGCAGGAAGAGATAAGGCATCATAGCAGACCCTTAGTGTAAGCCGACACCTAAATTGAACGTATCGGTATCTATAAATAATTTGTTATGTTAGGTATATTTTTATTTAAAAGAACTAATAAAATCTTTTTGATGATAAATAATTAAAAAGAGCAAAAGTTTATATAGAATTAATAATGGAACCTAAAGAACCGGGTACCCGGTTCTGGATTAGATCTGGAACCGAAAAACCGGTTCACAACATATGGCCGGTTCTCGATGCCCTAACTCGAGTATATATTATTATATTATGTGGTATCTATTAATAAAAAACGAGAGGAAGTTTTTTTTCATTATTATTATAATATGGATATCAAATAGGGGAAAGTGGGGGGGATTCGTACACCGGGCAATTAGCATATAGCATTCGTGCAATGGCCATAATTCGAATACGCAACATAGTGGCGCCTTCGTATCTGTGTATGTAATGCCCACTCACACACATAATCTAACCACGGAGTGGCTTGCCAATGCGGCCGCCGGCTTCGATGTGACAGGATGTTACGAGTTTTCGCTTCGCGAAAGTAATTTTTGGATGCAACTTTAAACGTGTTTAATAAGTGTATTAAACTGATTCTTTGTGCTGTTTGGGTACATATTTAAGTTTATTATTTCGACATTTACTTGAAGATAATGTCAGCAGTTATTTTTATTTTCAATATATTAGTTGAATTATGGTCAATATCGAAGTTTATGTTAAATTTAAATTACTTATTAGCCTAATATTAAGGCTAGATTGTAGTATGAATAGGGAACACTAAAGAAGGTGTAACCTAGGATAAATAAAAAAAATATTTGTTGAATTTCTTGGTTGGGGTAGCTTCGTACAGGTTCGAACGGGGTGGATTCGTACTGTACGAATATACCTATAATGTACGTTAAATTTTGGTTAAGAAGCAAAGTACAGATACTGAAAGTGAAGATGAGACTGACATGAGTTTAAGAGAAATTTCCTGTCCTCCCATTGAAGAGATTGCTGAAGGATCTGATGTGGAGAACGAAACTCTAGTTATAATATAACTGAATTCGTGAAAGAGAAAGGCTTTATTCTAGTGAAGTTCGAGAAGAAAAAGTCTGTCAAACATAGTGTTTGACAGACTTTTTCATGGTCATGTGATTACCAAATATAATCCTACTGAGTACAAAGTTTAATTTTTATGGTACCCCAACACATGTACGAAGCTACCCCGTGTGTGGGGGTACATACGTACGATTTTTTTTTAAATCTTCATAGATTGGCCACACTTCTTTTTAGCTAGTCGTCTAAGGGAATATTGTAGGCAAATATACAAGCAATCTAGCAATGCTCAAATTGTTTTCAAATAGCGTTTACATTTTCTGCTATAGGGCTCGAAGTGGAAAGTGTACGAATCCCCCCCACTTTCCCCTAAAAGCTTGTAGTCATTTCCATATAAATATATACATATATATAATAACACGTCCCCGCCTGCAATACCTTATAAAACTCAAGAATATTCATAATTCTATAGGTTACAATGCTTGTTCTTCTCTTTTCAGTTAATTTTTCAATTGGTGTGAATGCTACCTAAATACCTAACTACCTGATGTAATTATCCCTTTTCGGAGAGTTATATATACCCTTTTTGTTACACGTTGTATAGATTTATGAAATAAACTATTTAGGTAAAATCTGTTAGAGGTAAATGCTATACTATAAATTTTAAATATTCAATAAATTAGCTTTCACCCTGTTCCCGAAGTTATTACTTATTGAAATAAAAGCAAATACTAGTGCAATCATCAGTGTCTGTTTCGTAGATAGGTACCTATGGATAGGATAGGAGAAAAACGAATTATGTATTTTAATTATCTTTATTTATCATCTTGAGCTGTTTTATAATTCAGTTCTGACATTAGTGTTAGATCAAGAGCAGCTGAAAATTGGTTTAATTTTACAGCTCCACAACCTGCAGTGACTACACCAGCAACTGCCATTTTATCTAAGTTGTTGGAGGTATTTCGTATCTTAAGTCTTTTTACATAGTGAGCAACATAACGTAAAAATCGATGTAAGGCCTGATGTTTATTCTGAAATAATCACATTAGTACTGAAGCCACAATGAAGCATTGACTCATGCCTAGAAATTTTCAACAGTTCGTTGAAAAAAATTGTATTTCAACAAATCTGTGACTGAACTTACTGAAGTTTTCAATGTACTCTGAAACAAGGTTACAATATTCATTACAAATTTAAAACGAAGGCTAACTAGTCTATTAAAAATGGCGTTAAGTTCTATGTAAGGAGAAGTTCAAACCTCAGCAATGAGGATATAATATATGAGCTGTGAGGACTGGGGACATAATTTATTTTTCCACACTTGCTCGTAAAGTGACATTTATTGAACCGTTTTTAGTAACTGAATGCAGCTTATTACGCACTAGCTAGTGCTTTTTACTTTACATTACCGCACAGTTTTATGATAGGTATAAACCTATGATATGTATGATAGGTATCCCAATTAAATAAGAAAAATTGTAAACAATTATTTTGGTAATACGTATTATTATTATTTTTTTACTTTCTTTTAAATTTCTCCTACTTACTGGTAGGGTATTTACATTTTATCGCGGGCTTTTGGCCAAAAGAAAAAAATGGGTAAAGTGTTCATGAGTGTGTGTTTGTTTGTTGTGTGATATTATTGGTCTATTGTCAAGAATTTGCGGACTATCCTACATGTGTTCAAGGTAACGGCTTTTTGTAGTTGGATGTATGTCATTTTATGGATTCCGAGTATTTTTAGCCTGGTGTGAAAAGTATGAGGTACTATACCAGTGGATGATAGTATTATGGGAACTGTTGTAACTGTGTATTATTCACTTAATTTATTTTGATTCTTAAAATATATTTTTTATAACATTAGTATAAAATTAAAAAAATATTATAAAAAATCTAATCTAATCTAAAAATATTATAAAGAATATCTATACAAAATCTAACAATGTTATAAAAAAACCTAATCTTAGTGTGCCGCCGGCAGCGGGGTAGGGCCCAAGCGGGGTAGGGTGGTTAGGGCTGCAGAGAGAGGAATCTCCTGACGATGCGCGCCGTGTCCAGGAGTGCCGCCTTCTGTATCTGACCCTTGACCCAGCCATCTAGCGAAAGCCTCTTAAGATGTTGGTCGAGACTCTTCGCTATGAGACCGTTCGCCGAAACAACTATCGGAACAATGATCGTCGAATCAACATCCCACATGGCGGTTACCTCGTGAGCCAAGTCAAGGTACTTGCTGAGCTTGTCCTTCTCGGCCTTCACGAGATTCTCGTCATGGGGGATGGTGATGTCGACGAGCACTGCCCGGCGCTTCGATCGATCTGTCAGCACGATATGAGGCTAATAAGCCTCATATCGTGCTCTCTCATCACGGACAGTACTATTATAGATCGATCCCAATAGAGCGTGACATGACAATTTTCGAGAACTGGCGCAGGTGCGTACTTATAGTACGGTATTTCGGACTATACAAGGCCGTATCGAAGAGCAAGTTGCTGGTGAATGATTCTGGCTACTAGGTTATGTCCGTGCATGTACTCACCGTTAGCAAGATGAGAACAGCCGGAGATAATATGCCTGAGTGAATCTCTGGGACGGTGTCCCGGAGCGGCATGCGGCATGCTCGACAGATGTCGACCGTACCGTCCTTCAGGATATATCTTCGGTAGTTATTCGTCTTGATAACTTCGTCCGCAATTGCACAGACAAAACCTTCGGTTTCCCCAAATAGGTCACCAAAACATAGCCAGTTCACTGACGCGAGCAAATCTACATCGGGCACTATTAGGGCCCTGTAGAACCGCCCGTGTAGCTCCTTACTCTTCCATACGTCCCTGCGGTCCTCGATACTTAGCACCTTTGGTTTGCGCCAGTTCTCGTTTGCCAAGGATAATGGGATGAGGCTCCTATCCACTGCCACCACATCGCGATGCATCCCACACTCGTTGTCAAGGAAATACTTCCTAAGACTGCACACCTCGCGGTTGTGGAGGTCCTTGGCGTTTAAATAGCCACGGCCTCCACATTTACGCGGGATGTACAATCTCTTAACAGACGAGCGTGGGTGTAGCATGCGATGAGTTATGAGCAGAAGACGGGCCCTTCTATCCAGGGCGTCTAGCTCAATTTGAGTTCACCTTAGTATGCCAAAGGAGTATGTGAGCAGGGGCGTTGAAGGCGCGCACCTTGTTGCCACCCGATAATAGACTGTTCAGTACTTTTGTCAGGTGACAGAAGAAGCGCTCCTTCACCGCCCGCTTTATGTCCCCGTCCACAATACCCAACGACTGTGACATACCAAGGTACTTATGGGTTTCTGTTTCGGAGAGAGATCTGAGAGACATTATCTCAGAAAGCTGTAAATTTTTCGAATTTACGACTTTCCCCCGCTGTACATGCATGACCGCATACTTATCTATACCAAATTCCATCTTGATGCCGCTACTAAACACTTCTGTAATCTTCAGTAGCTCCAACAATTTCTGACGTTTTGGTGCAAACAGTTTAAGGTCATCCATACGTACAACAGGTGAGAAATGCTCTCACCACCTCTCCGAAGCCGGCAGCCTAGTCCTGAATCCTTCAGCAGAGTACTGAGCGGATTCAAAGCTAGGCAGAACCACAGATGACTCAAACTGTCACCCTGGAAAATATCTCGCTGAATCCTTATAAAGTCCTGCGGGCCAGAGGTGCCATCACCACCACCTGGTTGATGAAGGACTGTGATCCACTGCCTCATACATGCGCTTAAGAAGGATCTTAAAGCTGTATCAACTTTATACAGTTCCAAGATCCTCTCCAGCCATGAGTGAGGCACCGAATCAAATGCCTTCTTGTAGTCAATCCAGGCAGCCGAGACGGCTCACCTGTCCCGCGGACCTGTTGGCAAATTGTCATGTCAATGAGGAGGAGCTCTTTGGTACCACGGGACCCAACCCTACATCCATTTTGAGAGGAGGCTAAAACGTTGTTCGAAACAATGTGCGTATTAATTTTTGTTCTCAAAATGGATGTAAGGAGCTTGTATAGTGTAGGCAAGCACGCGATGGGTCGATAGTTTTTCGCTTCCGTGGTACTATCACAAGGAGGTAACACCGGTTGTAAGGAAAATTGGCAGGGAACCAAACTCAAGAGCTTGTTGGAATTGCGTTGCCAACCGTTCGTGTGAGCATCGAAACCACTTTATTCAAAAGTTGTGCAATCCATCCGGCCCAGGACTTTTCCAGTTCTGGGTCGTGCGGATTGCACAACTTATGTCATTGGGGCTGATGGTAATGGCCTCCATTGGTTCGATGGGCTCACCCTCACGTTTGACAACACTCATCTAATCACCCTCGGTGTGTTGGACAGGCATTGACCAGATACTACGCCAGAAATTAATCATGGCAGTAGCACTTGGCAGCTGTCCATCCAACACACGTTGGTCGGTTCCCTCCCACTTTCGGTATACCTTCCTCTGGTCACTCTGGAAGAAGTGATTCTGCGGGAATCGATCCACACGCTCTCTGTAGCGGCGAATACGACGTACCCACGCATGAACTTTTTGCTTCAAGAAGTCAATGCGCTCTGTGACACAGGCAATGTAGTATTATTATTATTAATTATGTTAAGATTGTACCTAGGGCATCGAGAACCGGCCATATTTTGAGAACCGGTTTTTTCGGTTCTGGTTCTAATCCAGAACCGGGTACCCGGTTCTTTCGGTTCCATTAATTATTCCATATAAACTTTTGTTCTTTTAATTAATTTATGATCAAAAACATTATAGGTAGTATAATAATAACAATAAAATAGTTTTCTATGTTCGAATATGTCGTAGAATGACAATCAAACAGTGATTTCTGAATCACAGCTTTTGATTAAAATAACATAAATGTAATCAAGTCTTTTAACAAACCAGTTTTTTTATTTATATTAGATTTTTAAATTACAGTAATACCCAACTGATATGTCGCGTCGTGAACGTCGTTCGCACAGAAAAGAAAGTGTGGCCCCGAAGATTAACGAAAGAATGCTTAAAACTTACAATCAACCTTAGATCTCTACTATCCTTATAGTAGAGATCTAAGGTTCACAATACACTGCAGCTGTTAGTTCCGTTTCCGTTTCTCGCAAGTCACGCCTCTCCACACGGCGCGCGCTAACATAGCGGCAGCTGCTGACCAATAGCGTTTCCCGCGCTTTGAAAATGTATCTTCGGCGCATGTACATCGGTAAGCCATATTAATTGGGTACTACTGTACTTATAAATAACGATACGTTAAATTTAGGTGGCGGCTTACACTAAGGGTCTGCTATGATGCCTTATCTCTTCCTGGTGGTAATGGATGATTTGTCGTTGAAAGAGTAGATGTTGAAATGGCTACAAGAGCTGGAGAGAGCTTGAAAATTAGCTGAACTAAAACTGAACATATGTTCTGCGATCATGAAGCAATATTGCTTCATGTCTGCGATTTTGGCAGTATTTCTATTTTCGCGTCTATTTTACTTGATGGAGTTTCAGTACCAGTCTTCTACGACTTCTGGTACCTCGGTTCACAAATGCAGAACGATGTAGATTGGATGAAATGACGACAGGTCACAAAGTAAACATGTGATCCAAGGTCAAACAAATATATAGTCCGTGATGACAGGTCTTAGTCTTAATATATGGTTCAGAATGTTGGGCATTAGGTATAGAAAATGAATGAAAGACATGCAGCTGAGATGATTATGTTGAGATGGATGTATGGAGTGACAAGAATGGATATGATAAATAATGAGTACATAAGAGGAAGCTTGAAAGTAGCGGTATGGACATGTTATGAGGAGGAATGAAAGCCACGTGAGTAATAGAGTTATGAATATGGAAGTGGTTGGATACACGGGAAGTGTAAATAAGAAAGGAGTGAATGCTATTATGTCGGATAGAAAGGCAAAATGGAAGAAGCAAACATATTGCAACGACCACAAATAGCTGGGAACAGGATATGTAGATGATGAACAATAAATTACTTATAGGTATTATTAAATTTTAGGAACATAATAGGAATTTCAATGATACATAATAATTCACATAATCAATTAATAATAGTTAATAATTATACACATAATCAATTAAAAATCGTTAAATGGCTCTTCACAAGTTGCCGTTTTGCTTTATTAACATTATTTAATCGCTACAAGTAGCTTCATGCTGCGACACTAACCACCTAGTGTGTTTTGATTGTTCTACGAAATTTACTGATCCATCCTAAACGACCTTTTAAAATTAATCGAAAGAAACCGAAAGACCCTAAATAACCGGTTCTTTATATTTAAGAACCGGTTCTTATTGCAACCCTCAGAACCGGGAATTCCCGGTTCCGATGCCCTAATTGTACCTCAATGTAATTGATATGTGTGTAGACGAATCATTCTTAATTTAAACGGGTAAAATAGTTTGACAGAGCTTAGCTGTAAAAAAAAAACAAAAGCTGCGCGCCATATTTGTTAACGTTTTCATTGTGTGGTTGATTATTATCAAAAATTTACTCCAAGAAATACAAGTCTGTTTTTTCCTCTCAAGTGTGTTGAAAAACGTCGTATGATACGCGTGTGTATTGATCGTTACACTTTCGGCTCTTTTATCGCGTTCGCCTTAATACCGCCTCGTCTGTCGTACCAACATTCCACACATTAGGGAATGCAAACCGGTTTCACCGAAAATCGAAAACCGGTTATTAGGTATGGTTTTGAACAACAAAAAAAAACGGTTTCGATTTTTTTCGGTTTCTTTCTTTGTTTGGAAAAAGGAAGATAACCGCCGTTTTTTAAACTGACTCCAATGCAGTGAGGATTTTTGTGATGAATTGAAGTGTGTTGATGCGTATAGTGTTGAGCTGGTTAGAAAATAACTTATAATATTTTTTTTTTATGATAGGTATAAAAAATGTTAAAAAAAAATATACTACTTAGGCAGCAAACAAGCGTACGGCCCGCCTGATAGAGAGTATATCATTGATATGCTGGAAGGACAGTGTACGGGATAATTCAGAGCCTTGTGGAACGCCAGCATTAATGTCATGCTGTCGGAGCAACTAATGTCAACGAAAGCTCTTATGTATCTGCCAGACAGCAAGCTGACTGATTGGTGTTATTTTTTAACCGTCTGCACGACAACAAAGACTGAGTTATGTTTTTTTTATCTAAGGAAAGTCAAAGTCAAAGCCATTTATTCAATTAAGGCCCTGGTAGGGCACTTATGAAGGTCAAAGCTACTGAAGTTACCACCAGTTCGTAAGTCGGCCTTCAACTGAGAAGAACAGGCAAGAAAACATTCGTATAATAATAATCACGTGTTTGTGTACACGCAAGTTATTGTGCTGCTACAATATGCTATGTAACATAATATTACGTGTGAAATGATTATTATAACGTACGAAACATAATTTAATAAATGTTTAAATAAACATAATTTAATAAATGTTTCTTCATTACTGATCTAATTTTTATTTAAAATTTTAGTTTTTAATTGCTATGAGATATAATGACTTTATCATTATATCTCATAGCAATTAAAAACCAAGCAAATATTATGTTTTTATGATGTCATTCAAAATAAAATCAAAAGCAACGAACCGCGTAGTCTATATAAAGAGAGTTAAATAAACCATGGAAATAATAGTTTATTTAACTCTGTAGATTTATCTTTATTATCAATTTGATGAAAAAGAGATGGATGGATATTGTGAAAGATGACATGAGTAAGAAAGGAGTGAATTTTGGTATAACCGATAGAAGAAACGAATGGAAAAAACGTAGATATTGCGCCGACCCCAAATGATTGGGAACAGGGCAGCCAGATGATAATGTTGATGAATTTGTCGTTATTTTATACCCACTCTATTAACTTTAACTGACAATAATTTCTATTTACGATTTTTTAATCTTTGGCACGGTTATTATCTATAATTCGAGCTATAGAAATAACGTGGAAAAAAACGGGTGAACATTTAAATAACCGGTTAACCGGTATTAAAACCGGTTAACCGGTTTTAACTCTAAAAAATAATATTTGTTTTATCTGGATACTAAAAACTAACGGATAATGCTAGACCTAAGTAGGTGTACAATATACATACTCACTTACTTCCAAATTCACTTTGGAGGACTGCTGCTTATCCAAATTTTCGAAAAACAACGTTGATTCATTATCTGCGACAACATCATAAGCTGCCAGCGGCGCTACCAAGGAAGTCAAAAATTATTCTGTGGGTTCTACCATGATCTTTTCACGACTGTAACTTTTTTGTGGAGATTGTTCCCTGTGAATCATAAATATTTTATTTCATTTATAGCACCTACAAATATTATTAATAAAAAGATAAGACATAAAAAGAGATAGTTGTCCTAAGTACACCATAAGAAATACACTGTAAACTGTAGCCTATTTTAAATACTAATTTATAGCACCTACAAAATTTATTAATAAAACTTTTAGGCATTAAAATATGTATTTGTCCATACACCATAATAAATAATTATAATAATCAAATCATGTTATATTTGGTAATAAAATGTAATGTAAAGTAAGAGAATAATAATCCGCAAATATAATAACAAATTAGTTGTTATCATAGTTTTCATGATCTCTCTGATCTCGGACTCGGACTCGAACTTATATATAAGTTCGTATAAATCTATCCGGTACGTGAACGATAAACTGATATGATCTAACTGCAATATACAGGGTGTTGTTTTGGTCGGCGACAAGCGACCCAGGAGCGGTAGTACAAAATATATATTCCCCAAAAATGGACTTAATTCCATTAAATACTGTAAATATGTTGAGAAATACCTTATTCAATTTGAAATAAAATTACCGCAAAGTATGGTTACTAGGCACGTGCACAGTCTAGAGCTAGGCGCAAGCCGCCATCGCCCCACCCCTTTACTCCCTCGTACTCCCGTTGAGTATTATGTCTACACTTTAGCATATTACATGATTTTCAAAAAAAAAAAAAAATTATTTTTATTATAAAAAAAAATAAAGTATTTTTTTTTATATTTTTTTTAGCACCAGTATCATTTGTATTATCGACCCTGAGTCGCTCGTCGCTGACCAAAACAACGACCTGTATAATTACTAAAATAATTAAATAAGTTATCGTTAGTTATGTTATTAACGATTAATAAAAAAATATTAATATGTATTGTTAATACTTACATTTAAATTTTTGTCATGTATCGAGCTTTTGGCTCTCATTTGCTCCAAATGCTGCTTTTTGTTTTTCCTTGGTCTTTATTCTATTACCCATGTCGTGAAATTATATTAAAATCAACTTTAACACTAAACTTGACAAACTATAAAAATAATAAAAACAAAACTACACAACTGACTTTATATTTACAAGCACTATTGAACTAGGTTATCACACTAAACTGAAATTAATACGATATTAAAAACTATAATACTATCTTTGAAGACAATAAAGAATATGCTACGAAAATATTTAATGTTTAAAACTACGAGAGCCGGCCGCGAAAACTAGCGTAGGTCCGTCGTCGACAAAGGCTTCGGCCGAATGATCCTAGCGATGCAAGAGTAGTACAATAAATACGTTCACCGTGATTTCGTATGTGCTAAAAAGAGATGTGTATAGTGCTCTGCCCGGGCAAGCCGCAGGTTTTAATAAACGACGTAAGTACCAAACCAAATATAAATTGTTTATAAAATAACCATGCAATGTATAGAAAATCTGTTCTTCACAGTATAAGAAGAATGAATTACCAATTTTTTGCATTAAATTTCACTGTAAAATTAGCCTGTTTGACGGAGTTATAGTGTAAAAGAGTTTTATCTAGAGGCTACTTTGGAATTAAACTTTATCGAGAAAATTTCTATCAAACGTGTTTTCCTTCAAGGTAACACTCAATTAAGATCTCAAAAATCATATAATAAAATCTCGGATCCCCAACCCTTGTATTAATTAAGATACAGGCACACAAAGATATCATTTTTTCTGAATATAGCACCTTAATATCTTATTCCAGCGTATGATCTATTGATGTGCCAAATTAAATCCCAAACCGTTGAGATGTAATGGAGCGTAACAAACATAAACAAATATAAAATCTTTCGCATATTAGTAGGATATATATATATATATATATATATATATATATATATAGGATATATATATATAGGATATATGTATATATATATAATAGTAGGATTATTTACACTATTACCATAGATTTAATGGATGTTGAACACCTTAGTTTTATTACTCGATAATTTTAAACGATTTAATATGTAGGTACATTTACATATACTTAAGTTTAAGGTATGATTTACATCCCGTAGCCAAAACTTGGAACATAAAACCGAAATACTTGGTTGGTCGCCATCGCGTTCCGAACATCGGTCGCTTCTTTTATTGGTTTATTTTTTGTGGCAGGTCTTTACGCGGCTCCATTTTATTTCGTGCTTGTTCGGCCAGGCTTGTATGGAGTGCAGCCTTCGTTAGCGCGTGCAAGGTCATCGCGGTTTGCTCTCAAGTCTCTCGTTGGAATCGGAGCCTCATTTTTTGTGGTCTTGTGGTCGAAGCACGCAACCTAAATACAAATAAAAAGACTAAAAAGTTCCAAACAAAAAATGTTTTATCGCCCATTTCAGGTATTATTATTTTGATGTAATTTATAGTCTCTCAATAATAATACCTTATCTCGATATCTTATGCATACCATATTTGTATAAACTCCAGGAGTGATAAAATAACATGAATCATTAACGTTTAAAAACAGGTAAAGTGTTAGATATTCATACTAAACCAAAACCGATAAAGATTACACACAGCACGGGGCGTTTGCATTAATTTGTCTGTTATCATATCGAGATAAATAGCGATAATCCCAATGATATCACGTTGCTATAGTCATGTTTGCTCACGACTCAAGGTGAATCACCTACCTTCATTTACTTACTTATGCTAAAACTATACTACGTTACTATAATGCTTAGATAGAATACCACTAGTACCCCTAGTACTAAGACCTGCCTAGTACACAATAAGTTTTTAAATCTTCTGAAAACCTTATTACAAACATAACTTTAAACATAAATCTAAAATAAGGGGCAAAGAGAAAGGTTGTTTTTTTTTTATAAAACCTGAATTTTATTCAGAGTTCCGACAAAATATTTTAGAAGAAACGCTCAATATCACAATTATTTTGTTGCCGGTGTGTTCAAACTCGTATTGTGAAATTAATAGCTTCCAAACTTTCTTGAAGAGTAAAATAGGACGTACAGAAGACATCGTATAATTACCGGGGACCTTTTAATATATGTAGATGGGTAGGTGCATCACAGAAATGTGCGTAAATTACCGGTACACGTCGCAAAAAGCCGCGTGTCTCAGATAATGGGCGCTCGCTCATCTCCACTTCTTCATATTTGTGCATGACACGTCAACTGCACAGTTCCATTTAAAAAGCGATTTACCGAGCCGAGCTCGACACGACATAATATTTTCTCTTCAAATGAGCTGAGTTCCCAGGCCATTGTCGACAGCTCGCCTTTTAAGGACACCATCGTGTAAAGGTGGATCTCAAACCAGATTCCTTAGTATAATCTCTGGATTTTTCGGCGAAACATCAGTACTGATAACTTTATGTTAAGTGAGTTATAAATACAGGAATCCTTGTACACTATTGCCAAAGTTGTTTAAATGAAATTTCCATATGATACGTAAAGTTTGTATGATATCGTGATGTTTATCTCATGCGTGATTTTATGACTACAAAATATCCAATGTTACAGCCTTGGCTGTGTAAGATTTATTGAATTACGTACGTCACAACGTATCATAATAGCTCAAGAGAAAATAGAAGCTCCCTGTGAAGAGCAGTCGATTCTTAAAGGGCGCACATTCCCTCTAATTGGACGTCTGCGCAGCTTTGTCCGTTTATGGTATGGGACCTCCGTCTGTCGAATAACAACCACTTTCGCTAACTCTGTCTGCTTAGGCTTTATAAAATGAAGCTGATTTTATAATTAGGTAGATTTATCTGTTAAGATAATCTTAAGTAACAAAAAAACCCTGTGGCTTATATTTTTGTCTTACTGGTATTGGAAAATTATCATAAGACTCTTGGATAAAAGATTTGTATTATTGTGAAGAATAATGTGGTTCATTTTAAAAATGTATTTAGGTACCTACTTGTATATTTTTCCAACGTTACAAATTATTACAAATTCTTGGTAGATTGCTCCGGCGAGTACCTGCTCCATTGAGCTCCAACCTGCCCGTCTAATCTCATTTAATTCAAGGTCTACCTATTTGCATTATTACCACAAGTCATTGACTTTGTTTATGTACAAATTTGATTTATTTTTGTTATTTTATCACCATCTACTCAAGAACTTTATAATATATCTACTCTTAAAATTAAAACTTCGGGATTTAATGATTTAACTAGTGTAGAACAGGTCAATTTTCTTCAATAAATATCGCTATCCCAGTGGATTGTATGCCCAATCTCTATACCAAAGACTAAATGATCATAAAGTTGAAGTTAAAGTTAAATTAAAGTCCTCCGTTGCGATGATCCCTATCTTCATTCATGGTGTAAATAATCATAAAGGTATATAAATATATTTAATATATACAGATAAGCAAGTAGAGTGCCTAATCGTATTAGAGGATTCTGGTTCACGGCCCACAAAAGGCAGTACATATCGCATCAACTCGTTTTACACCTAGTTAGGCGCGCTTCTCCTACCGACGGCTTGGCCATTGTGTTTGCCCCCCTTGTTATGGAAAATACTTGCCCTCGGGCTTCGGATTGCCTCTCATGTGTTCAATTGCGAGCCACCACAAGAGTGTTGTTAGTGTTTTGAATAGGATTATTATCGTTGCTCATTATGAATTCTACTTTGCTTGGGACTTTAGGTACAAGTTTGGCTAGTCTGTTTTCCTTTTTGGCGTTTTAGTTAAAGCAATATTTAGCCTTCCTTAATCATAAGTATACATTCATGACGCTTAATTTGGTAAACAGAGGCACGATAACATACTCAGTCCAAAAATATTATTAGGTATTCTCTCCTTCCTTATTTGGGAA
The DNA here is from genome assembly GCA_951394255.1 of Polyploca ridens. Taxonomy (NCBI): domain Eukaryota; kingdom Metazoa; phylum Arthropoda; class Insecta; order Lepidoptera; family Drepanidae; genus Polyploca; species Polyploca ridens. Next base: position 9,901,376 of record OX596243.1, read on the forward strand.
GCAGTTCACCTAACTTTACATTTTGGGAGCCATTAAAATACTCCTAATCTGTAGACAAAGCCTTTACTTACGCCTATTTATACTATTATACCAAATATTTTATTGCAATCCAAAAGTGAAATAACTTGTACGTAGAAAATGGAGAGATTAATGCTTTTTTTAATCTTATTTGTGTATGTTACTAAACGTAACAATGCACATACGTGACTTGCAGTGAACGCTTGCAATCAACAAACACCTCGATTCTACGACTGCATACAATAGAGGCAGGTAGACCCTTCACAGATTGATACCGCTCTGGGTATTGCTTTTGGTTGAACGTAAATTGTATTAAAAAAAAAATTATGCTGACTTACTTGCTAGAATCTTCAGTTTAAGTGTATTCCGAAGTGTGCGGTGGTAGAACCAACTTAAACTTAATAAATTACTTTTTAATTTTTGATCAATAGAGTAAAATTGCATTTTGGTGACGAATGAATGAATACTTATAGCTTAGTATGTTGCCTTTACTGGAAAGATACAGCGTAATTCAAATAACTTATAGTTATAAGAAGTCACGTAATTTAATTATTTGGAATTAAATATTCTAAATAAGTAATAGTTTTATAAAAATCATAAACTTGTCTACATAAACACCAATCAAGGATCATTACATCATGCATTTATCTCAACAACAATCACGTATGGTTCAACGCGATACAATAGGTCAAGCCTATATATAATAGATGACTCACTTCAATGTTACCCATGATAAGGGTCACCGTAGACAGATGAGTTCGCGTCCAATTACCCATAACGACCTGTCGTAAGTGATGCGGTCAAACCGACATGCCTTTGCCTCTCAAAGCCTAGCTTTAATAAGCTCTACTTCCTTCGCGGGTGGAGCTTATTTTATAGCGACATTTACGGCGTTTGTCATTCCGTTCTCATAGCTATAGGTTTGCTATAAGCTTTAATTTTTAATCGTTTATTACTCTATAAACAGTTATATTTTATATGTTAACTGTCGTAAGAAATAGGAACTAACTTACGACCACGTAAAATATTGCTTCCTCATTCAAAGCAAGCGTTTAGTGTGTGTCAAGACGCGATCTTGCCGCGCTTAGTTTGAACAGAGAGGTTTCAGGCAGGGGTAGTGTTAAAGAGTTTCCTCAACTGCCTTATAGATTCACTTTTAGGACCTGGTCTTTATGTGAAACAAAGAGCTCTTTAAGAACAGATAATCTTATGGGTTAAAACATGGTGTTGCTACTAAGTCGTCGAAGAGTTCCCTTGACTTCCTTTGTGGTGTCCGTCATAAAAACAAACTCTATGTAATATTTCCTGTCCAACTATTGAAAAATCGGCTCCTAAAGATACATCCATACCATATTTGTATGTTTTTTTTACGACTGCACTTGCAACACTTGGGGCATCACTCACCTATTACCGACACTTCCCCTCCTCAATGAGCTCTGGCGACCTTACTCACGCACAGGAACACACCATAAAGTTATTTGACGACAGTATTCTGTAAGGTGGAGGTACTTCCCGAGACGAGATTTTTTTGAGCAAAAAACTTTTTGCTTTACCTCTCACCTCTTCCTCTCTACGTTAGCCACTAAAAACTATATTATAATAATAATAGCTTTTTCCGCCAACGCGTCAGCTTGGCTATCCTGCTAGCCTTCTGGGAACCCTGCCGCGGCAGACTTGAGGAAATTTTCTATATATAGATTGTATTTTGTACACATTTGTTGTAAATAAAGATCTCATTAATATCTTGGGATTTTCCTCACACACGGCCATCAGATCCCACACTAATAATACATACTATCTTGTAATACTTACTACAACATATGTATCATTTTAGTGAATTTTAGAGATACTTTGATTTAAATTCGGCGCTGCAGCAACATAACCCTTCTTTATAAGATAAATACAGTAAGAATGTCAAGGCAATTTCATTGAGAAGCATGCGTTAATAAAACATATTTATGAATAAATGATAAATACGCACTACGAGTCCTCGTTTCCTGTACAAACAAGGATAGTGCAACGGTGCGCTGGCGTCATCCTAGCCGTGGGTAAACACTTATCTACATCAAATATCGTAGTGATATCTACTGGCTTATCTGATACCGAAGCACTGATTCAGATATACACGTCTACACATCACTTGCATTTCTAGCATATTGTTAAGATAATAATATGCTAGAATTTATTTATAGTTTATAGGTAGGTATATATATAAAACTAGTGTTTGCTCGCACCACGTGGTAAGGCTTTGATTCAGTATGGATATAAGCAAGTAACAGAAGAATAATAAATCGTTTCGAAGGTGGTAGATTGTCTGTCTGAGGTTGGCAAATTGGAAATTATTAAAATAAGTAGTAGAACCTATCGGAGTGCAATACTTCAATTACAAATGTAATTATTTCTAAAGAACAGAAGAAGCTGCATTATATTTGTTTAATTGGACATTATACAATGTATGCACATGCAATGAATACACACACACACACACACACTTACAATTGTTTTTATTCCAGTATGAACTACCTCAGTACCAAAATTTCATTTACATCCGTTCAGCGATAGTGGCATGATTGAGTAACAAAAATTCACGCAAACAAACTTTCGCATTTATAAGATTAGTAGGTAGGTCGGACCTACGGTCAGCGTGAAAAGTAGATTTATTTTTTACCCTATCAAATCTATTGACATTCTCTTGACAGTTTGTATGAAAACTGTGAATAACTTAATGTGACACGGTACTAAAGTGTTCAGCTACTTCTGACGCTGACTGTACCTACCTAAGGTATTATTAAACGGATATGTTAATCAATTTAAAACCCCATTTATATATTCTTGTGGTCGTTTGTAAACTAGGGTTACCAATATTACTAGGTATATGTCCCGGTACACCAGGCCAAGTCCCGGTTTGAACAACTGTTCCCGTATCCCAGTCAGTAAGTAGATTGTCCCGGTCTGAGAATTATTGATTTTGCGATACCATTTCTCAAAAGTTTTGGCATTCAATAAACAGTTGGTTGTTATCGGAGCCTGAGGTAAAGCGCTCTCAACCTTTGGACATAAAAAAAAAAACCGGTCGACATTCCAATATTTATGGCAGCCCTAACCTTAACCTAACCTTCTGGTATGGGTACCTTTTGAGTGGGGAAATCCTGATAGGATACCTGACTGCCTCGGGGGTAGCAGCCAGGTTATGCCGGACTTATACGAGTTAAAACCCCACGGTGGTCGCCATCTGCGCTGTTGAGAGGCTCTCGTGTTGAACGCATACCTGCTCACTACACCAACGTCTTAGATCAGCTCGTCCCGGGGGAAGTGTGAGCCCTCCCCCATGCACTCTCGCTGTGCTATCGCACGAAGACAAACAGAAAAAAAGGACTTGCTGAGTTTCTTGCCGGAGTCTTCTAAGTTCAATTTGTATTTCGAATCGGTGTAGAGTCATTTTTTTGTTAACGTTCATAAGTGCCTTATCAGGGCCTATATTGAATAAATACTTTTTGATTTTGATGAGTCGTGACCATACTGGTATATGTACCTAACCTAACTTAAATATAAAAAAATTACGCATTATAGGTAGGTCCTATCTCGATGGAATTTTCTAAACTGGCTATAACGTCAGAGCAAAAATTCATCATTTGGGTTTTTCATGAACTTATTGAGATAATTAAGACGATCACGGGAATCAAAATAAAATATGAATAACAGATTGTGAGTAATGGTCATTCAAGAATCCTTTCTTGGAATAATAAAGGATTAGTTCACATGGCATAATGAGTCAAGGCTATATATAAGCTGCGAAATAGCTAAGCGGCTGCTGCTACCGGTGCCTAAACGCGTGTATAATCGTACCGGCAACCGCACGTCACCAACCGACTCTTGTCCTGTCTATCCACCGTTAAATACTTGTATACGAAGTAAATAGCACTTGAGTTGCAGCTAAACTGGTTAATAGGTAGCCGCCACATTCTGTATTACCACGCTCGTTTACATTAATGTTAGTATTTGACTTTAATTAACTTCGCCTTAAGGTGCGTTTCAATTTGAGTAGAGAGAAGAGGGGCGAAATATTGTAGCATTACTTCTTGCATTATTGTTAGCTTAGCTCTCCTCTCCATTCCTTACAAATGATTGTTATTTTGCAATAAAAGTGTCTGCAGATTCAATAACTATAAATATGAGTATATTGGCTGTCCCCACCCGGTTTCACTCGCGTTCCCGGTATAAAAAGTTGCCTATGTCTTTCCCGCAATCGGTTCAGCGTTCAGGTATGAAAGCGTTACAAACAAACTCCCATTCGCATTTATGATATTAGTTAGGATTTTTCTGAATGAATATAATAGAGCGTGTGTCTTATAGTTACCTATTAGGGAACTGCAACTTGCTTAGTTATAATACAATCCAATGTAATTGACCTATTCAAATACTTTCAACATTGTACACTTGAAATGCTATCGGTACCTGCTATTCAACGGTCAGAAGATGTGCTGTACACGTATATAATTACGTTTATCAAGATTGATAGCCGAAGACCGTTGGTACAAGTTGTTGTAATAAAAACCTAACGATTTAGAATGTCAGTTCTGTGAAGGAATGGCGGTATTAACTGGTAACACTGTAAGTTGAACGCGTTATGTTTTAATATGCGATGGTAACGGTACACTTTGCGATTCGATGAGATATGATTGGGACAATCATCCTTGAACCGGATTGAACGATTGAGAAGATATTTCGCATATAAGTAACATAAAAAAACGTGTTCACGAAATTGTTATATTAGTCAGCTAGTCGGCGAAAAAACTCTACATTTTCTTTAATGACAAATAGAGTTGATACTTCTATAGGTTTTTTGCAAATAAATAATGTTTATGTTATACAGGCGATTTATATTGAAGTCCGTACAATGTGAACATTTGCAACTCTGTTAAAATGCAGACTAGAGATCTCTCTTCAAGTTTTTTCAAATCTATTGAGTGTGTCGATTGCGGGCGCGCGGATCCGTTACTCAGTGCGCGCCTGCGCAGAACCGACCAGTTTTTAACTTTTTACCACATTTGTACAATGTTATTCGATTTACGTAACTGTGTTTCTAATGGCTCTATGTTTTTCCTGTGTCGATATCCAGGGCACCCATCTATAACTGATGACATGTTAGTAAACGCGGTGAGATTGCCTGTCTTTAGGTAGGTACCGTAACTTATGGAGGTGAACTAAAATGACCAAGAACTGTACGTAAACTATGATACGAAGAAATAAAATAGAAAAGTGTTTCCTTACATTCCTATTTCCACTCAAAATCACGAGAGGAATATAATGAAAACTTTTCGGTACTTATTAGTATTCTCTGCTAAATAGCAATTATAATGCACTGGGGTAGGGAAATATCTATATGCCGGATATTTCTTCACTCCACGCGGAACGTCTCAAGGTTACTTACTTACGGTAAGATTACTATGCATTAGCGCGTGTCTCGTTATTCATAATGATGATTATGCGTACACGCATGACATCATTTTACGAGCCCTAACTTAATGATGCGTAATAAAATGTAGGAAAGAAAAATAAAATAAAAATTATAATTGAATTCTTGAGCCTTAGTAAAAACCACTGTTCATAATTAAATAGTATGTTGTCTTTTATCTAACCGTTAACTGAAGGGATAATTAAAACGTTAGAAGATGAAGTCATCAAATGGGATGACAAAATATATGGGATTTTAGACTTGATAAAAATATCCATCTTGAAATTTTCCAATTAGCAAAGTAGGTAAACGTCTATAAATAGACGAGACGATCTGATCTAAGATTATGCCAATTTTATGTTGTCACTTTATCATAAGTTTTATCAGGAAAACATGTTTACTGAGGCAATTAAGCATAGCTTATCATTTTAATTGAATGAAAGCTACACTTTATAGTTGACTGTATCGTTTTGCCGTAGTTTCGCTTCATGCAGTTCAAACACATATTTTGTACCTGGTTAGGTACACACATTTTATAATGAACGATGTGATTTCTTTCAGCCGCTTACGTAAATATTTGTATTTGAATGAAAATAATCCCTTAATATTTTTGTAAATTCGTCACTTTATACAGTATCTGTTGAAACCGCGTAAGTATGTAGCAGCGCAGACTACTACCTCTACCAACAGTATCAACTAGGCAGACTATCAAGTAAAAAAGAGATGAGGTACATAGACCTGAATCAGGTAGAGACTTTTTTTAAGGCGATGATAGCTCAGTGGTAGTGACGTCGGATACCGAGACGAAGGTCCCGGGTTCGAATCCTACAATGAGCTTGAGCTTTCGGTGAAGGAAAACATCGTGAGGAAACCATAGCACGGTGGTAGGGTACATTGTATTGTACATTGTACATTGTAGTACCCGCCTGGCTGGCTACCACCCTCATGTTGAAAATCTATCGCCAAGCACCTTTCGGTGTGTTCCGATAGCTGCACTTGAGAGCCAGTTCCTTCTAGGCTTTGTGTGCTTACCACCTTCGACCGCATCATCACTTACCATGGTGGGATTGCGGTCAAACACAGGCCTATAAATAGTAAAAAAAAAAAAAAAGACTATCAAGTAAAAAAGAGACGAGGTAGGTACATAGACCTGAATCAGGTAGAGACTATTAAGTAAGTAAAAAAGAGACGAGGTAGGTACATAGACCTGAATCAGGTGGAGACTATCAAGTAAAAAAAGAGACCAGGTACGTAGACCTGAATCAGGTATCAACTCACACCGTTACAAATTGTGGCACTGAACTTGTTCCACTCTCATCTCTAATTTATTTGTGCAGATTATTCACAAATAGATTTTATTATATCTCGTTCCATACAAATGGTTTCATACATAAATATAGGTATCAAGTACCGTTTATTATTAGTGGTGAGTTAGCTTAACTGAGGAATTATTCTCAGAAATAAATAATGCTTTCTGGTGTAATAGATGATGAATTCATACAAAAACAGGTGCTGATTCAGTGTTCAATATACTTGCGGAAAATTCCTGTTCTTAAAATTGGATACCTATTAATATTTATATATGTAATATTTTTGTGTTCAATAAGGAAAACCGCATTGCGTTGTTTAATCATTTGGGTCGGACTTATTTGTGCAAAATATAATTAAATTAACCTACACTTCAGATTATTATTACTAGAGGTCACCCATAAGTCGAAATTCGATAAAGTTTTTTAAGTTTGAAAAATATAATATAATTTAACTACCTATGCGAAATCTCACTTGAATGCCCAATAAGCTTACACATTATGTTTGAAATTCAGTGAGACTATAGTCTATTTCAAATAACATGAGTTCGGTGACACATGGTATTTTATTAAATTTCTCAATGGTTAATGTTCATTTCGATATAATAAAGGAATACTATGATAGAGCTAGGTTTCACGAAATATTGTGAATATTATTTCAGAGTAATCAAATGAATTTCACTAGATATTGGTAAAAAACCCTCGACCTTGACGACTCATCCTATGTGAAATAGAGTATAGACAGAATTTTTTTAAGACTAATAAAGGTAGTCTCAGTTTTACAGAGTATATTATTGGGTGTGTGTGTCAAACGCGTTAGTTTGTGTAATGTTTTTTTTAATTAAAATAATGTATTTATTATTATTATTTAATCGGAAGCAGCGGCAGGCTTGAGGAAATTTTCTATATATAGATTGTATTTTGTACATATTTGTTGTAAATAAAGAACTCACTTACTACCTTAAAAAAAAATGTATTTATAATGCACTATTAAATAAAAATATAGGTTTGTGCACTTCTTCTCCATATAAACGTTAACTATGCTAAATCTCACACTCCCCGTGCGCGCAATAGGAAAAAGGGATCGAAAGCTTTTACTTCACGTATGCCATGAACACACCACACGTAAATAAAGCAGCCGTGCTTGATACATATTCAATTCAGTCGGATATTATATTTTTATTCGTGCATGAATCAGCTGAGAGGTGTTTGACCCAGGCGCGACGGGCTAAACCTGTCAGTATCTTACCCGCGATGTGCACAAATGTATTTGCATAATACATTTCAATTAACCTGCATGTCAAGTTGTCGCAAACTTCATTTGAATATCGACCTCACGATAAGCTCTTCCGTGGCGTTAAACTTGCTCATATTGTATACATTTTTAGCATAAATCTGTCACGCGTTCGTATAATATGACTGTCACGTAAAATGAGTAGCACAAGAGTTCTAACTCATGGATTTTTTAACTTCGATTAGGCAATTTACTGCAGTCAACCCTTACTACGACTGTCATCTTCACGTGTGTGACGATCACTTTTACTCCTAGTAAAAGAGCATTTATTTCTTAATATTCTGAGACATTCATCACACACGCCATGATCCCAAACTAAAGAGAGCTTGTAGGTCCTATGAAAACCAGATAACTGATATATACGACATAAATCTACTACACTTTTTAAATATAATACTTCTTCATCTCCATATACTCCATATTTTTTATAGATACATAATATTGATCTATTATGGTCGGACTTTACTTAGAGACATAGTTTGTCTTAGAATAGACTCTAATAAATTCTATGTTATTTGCAATATTTATTGCTTTACTTACAAGTACAGCTACAGCCCGTCCGTGAGGTTGTAAGCAGTTAAGTTGCTATTAGGGCAGGCAGGTGTGACGAGCTATTTTCTCAGTTGCATCTTGGCACAGGCAATCTGATGTTTGCCCTGCGCGGAATTTGCGTGGGTGACAACCATACCCGTTTGGCGTCGTATTTTTCTTACAATTTCAACTTGAGTGTAGCTTCGTTCAAGTCAATAGTATATTTATTGAACCTTTGTTAAAGAAATCCCAACAGTATGTCGTCGTCATAATATTACTTGGTCAGTTGGTCTACTGAGAAAATTGGATTAACACATCTTGCCTTTATAGATATAACCTAGACGTAATCGATAAAAAAACAGAAAAACGATTTCTTAAAATTTATAGTCTATTCTGACATAATTTCTAACCCATCCCTATCTGATTAACCCAATAACATAGGTAATTTACAAACTGCAATATAATTAACCCACGCATTGCTAGGTACAGACATAATATCTACCTACAGATTGTTGTGACTCAGCCGCGGTCCATAATTACATTTCAAAAATCGATCATATCAGCAAGACGTTTGCGGGAACCGCTATCAAACTTAATTTGACTCAATAACGCTGACATGCGTTCCTCATATCCTTAAATTGAAAAAAAAAAAACTTATGGTTATGTAGTTTATAGTTTTTTTTAATTTCTTACTGTTAAAATTCAGGTTTACGTATAATTCTTGGCAAAGGCAAGCCCGTTCCTTATGGAATTCTCATTAAGGCGCACCTCGAGGCAGCTGGTAGCTTTAATAATAATCGATTGTCGAAGATGCGCCTTCACTTCGATATCGCATAATTAATCACGCCCTTATAAGGTGTCCAGTACAAAATCGACATCCGTAATAAGATTCCCGCGACGATTTATTACGTACATTACAATAGCTATACGTCCAAGTGTGTATTATTGCATGTAGCTTATTACATGGACAATCGTGAAAAATGCAATCAAGATCATAAAATTTTATATTTGGGGCGGGTTATAACTGTAATATTTTACGCTTCGTAGTAATTTTAAATAACACTTTTAAATCCCTTAATATGACGGCAGGGTGTGATTATCCATAAATATTGTAGTCCTGAATCTTATGTAGGTATGAATGCAATGAAGTCTTTTGGGCTCGATGATCAGAATGTGTCGTTTCACTGAAAATTTAAATAAGCCAATTAAATAAGTAAATACTTAGTTACAACGTATTTCTTTGTATACATTTTAGGGATTTCGTAACATAAGCTATGCAATAGTTAATTCGTTGTTGTACATTATTTAGTTTCCAGTTTATAATAGTTATTTATGCAACTGTTGGGGGTATCAAAACGCGAATGTGGGGTTATCACACGAAGCGAACTAGTATCACATGAGGGTTTTTTAATACCTAATTATGTACAGTTGCATACAAGACTTTATCTACACCAATGATCTTTTTTGTAAACAACAATGTAATACATTTCTGCAATTCTAATATCGAACCAAAATGGCGGGATACGACGTGAATTCGAATAACCTCTAAGTTTTTTTTATTACAGCACTGTGGCAGTGTAACGCGCCTGCATGAAAATGTTCTTTTTTTGAAGTTCATATACCACGGAGAATGTGGCTGTTTGATGAGTAAGGAATGGACCGAAATTGCAAAAAAAAGGAGTTGCATAATGAAATTCAGGACAACATTATAACACTATTTTGGATGATATAATGTTTACTATGACACTGGTTGTTTTAATGATAAGGGAGCCGAGAGTGTGATAATCAATGCACACGCGTGTCATACGAACACTTGCGAGAAAAAAACACACTTGTATTTTGCAATAAATGTCACTTTACGAGCGATTGTGTTGAAAAATAAAAAAATATTGTTATGTCATTCCAATTCTCCACTTATTCTTATTCTGAACTAAAAATTCAAAAGTAATCGAATTAAATAGCTAATGTTTATTATGCTTTTGATACATAAACACTTTTGAAAATTATAAGAATCACTTAAAAATAAATGGGAGAACGATATTTCCAATATAATACTTAACTATTACCTACGATTGGACATAATTGTATTTAAGTAATACATATTGTTATTCCATTATCTACGACCACTCAATGTTATTCGAGACCATCTCCAGTAGCGGCGAGTTAAATATAAACGTTAATTAACTGTGCGTAGTTTGGAGTCAATTTATCTACAAGAAATAATTGAACTTGAACGAAAATACCCACGAGGAGACGTCGGCCGTCGGCATTTATGTTTTATTTATACGACTTATTTGCGGTAATTGTCTTCTCTAGAGTTTTTGCTGTGACTTTTGAGGTCTTCCGACGCGTTGAAATTCCTCTGCCGCTAAAATTATGGTTTTAGCGCTTCACAAAGTAGTCAAAGGTTATTTTAAAGTTTATTTTATTTAAAGAAAAAATCAATACTATAATAAAATTTTATTGTTACTATACCAATAAATAAAAAAAAACACGTTGAATGCTAATTAACCGCTGGCTTCAAGTACTCGCTATACTTACTGACACATTGTACTTTAATTTGATCGAAAGACACTTTCTTTTCACAGTTATTGTAAATGTATCTGTAATTTCTTCTTACGTAGTTTTCGTAATTTAATTTTATGACATACTTACTTTTATATCTAAACACGAATTTTATTATGATTTTTGTTGCGTCAAATAACTATGAAATACTTTGATGTTACAAGTCAGTTTTACGGATGTGCAATTCATCACAATTTTACTGTCACGTTTTACGATATGTCCCCCTACTTTGATACAGCTGTTTTGATTGCTAGTGATTTCTTATAGTTGTTTGATAATGATAAAATCATTTATTATACCTATATTATTCGTATACTACGTCATAAATACCATTATACCTTAAATTTACACAAAAATCCTACCTAATATATGGCAACATTACAAGAATATAAGACAAAGAAATGACTTCTAAGTACTAAACCATTTCTCTTCTCGGTGCTTAATCCTTCAGAGGAAAAATAACGTAAAGCATTCCTGTTACAGAGAAGGCGTTGTTTTATTTTTCACCGGCTGTCTGTTAACTTTATTTTCGATTCGGCAACCGCGTGTTTAACACGATTTCATTGTTCCCCTAGCGGACGTAATGAATGCCTCACTAATTTACTACGGTTACGGCCAAGGACCGGACTATTTCTGGTTTACAATGATCGAACAATCTCCAAACAGATATACAGCGGTTAAAGATCGTTAATTAGTCTGAAAGCTTTTTAATAAAGCGATTTAAAGGCTATCAAACGGCAGCACTTTATGAGTTTCATTTAGATAAGAAGATTTAATATGGGCGCTATACAGGGCCCTTTACTTTTTAACTATCATATGAATTAATAGAGTATAAGTTAAAAAAAAACAGTAGTGCCAAATTACAAATTTTGTTCGTGTTATTTGTTTCAATTAAGAAATTCTTGGGCCTCTACCGTTCGAATACAATGTGGTACTTACTGTCGTGGAAAGTTCTGAACAAAGAAACTATTAAATCAGAATGGACAATGAATCCCTAGATTGGATTCCCCCGGTTCATGTCAGCTAGAGTGACTGGCATGAAGTGCAATACAATAGCTTTCCGGGGTGGCCGCGTCCCATAAATTGCTTTCCAAGAGTGACGTCCAATACTTTTTAATTACTTTCATTTTACCCTGTTTCCATGGGGGATTGCTAGTTAATGACAAATGTTGCTCTACGAATGTTTGTTTACTAACATTCGCCTAATATTTTGGCTGTTATTAAAATGTACTTTCTTTGTTTTAGGTAAGTCCTGCCAAGGCTTCGAGTACCTACATAACGCGAATGTTATTCATCCTTGAGTTCCCAGCCCACATGGCAGGTACATTAATATTCATGGCTTATAATTTATATTTAGTCGATCTCGCCAGTGCCTATACATTCTCGGTCCAACGAGTATTGTATTTATTCAGCATAGTGTAGGCTGAACATCGACTCACGAGAGTTATGTGGAACAGGCTGGGCCTTGTTCCTTTTTATTTGATTTGCGGAACAGTGCCGGCTTTGTTCCGATTTGTAAGCAATGTAGTTCAACACCTGGCCCTTGTGAGGTCGCCAATCGCCCATTATCCTGAGCTCTGGCGAAAGTTTCGCCTTTCAATATTATAAAGTTTCATCGCGCTATGAACGAATAGTAATTTTCAACTAGGAAATATTTAACAGTTTTCTTAATGCATATCTAACTTAGTTGGGGTTAATGTTTAAAGTAAACAATTCACAGTAACTTATCAGTTAAAAGTATTTATGTAACCGATAGCTCGCATTTTAAAAGTTGAAAATTAAATACTTATCAGCTAAAACCATTTATTACTGTCATGTGTTAAAATAAAATATCGAATTACTCCGTGGTTTTGTGCTCTAATAACGTTCAACCGCCGTAAACATTATAAATATTCCAAACGCAGATAAATAAGGGGATTATACAAAAGAATCGCGATTCGCTAACATCAGGAAATAAAAGGTGTTTTGTGAATAAAAGTCCTTGAATATTGGCATTTGTTGAATGGAGCTCATATTCATTGACACCACAATGGCCCATTTAGCCGTGAAGAGGCTCTTATGACAATATACCCATTCCGAGAAGTAAACATAAAACTCAAGATGGGGAAGTACACCTAATGGTTTCTTCCCGATTAATTCACACAAAAGGCGTAAGCTGAAAGTCAGCGCTGCTGACAGTATTCAGTAGAACCATGCTGAGCTGAATGTCCTCAGAGTCAAAGTTAAAGTCAAAGCCATTTATTCAATTTAGGCCCCAGAAGGGCACTTATGAAGGTCAGATTTACTGAAGTTACCACCGGTTCGGAACTCGGCCTACCTCCTTTTTAGTATTATTACTGATGTTTTGCTTTTATCTGATTACTTCGAATAAATACATTTTTCTGTCTTTCTTCTTCCAAAGTTTGTTGTGATACTAAATCAATGAAATAAAAGTAATGGTGTAACTTTCATCTCGCACTAAGTATTTGGTACTTTCTCTGACCCTATTCGCCGAATACGCGTCAATGTGCGTATGTCTAAACGAGATACGTTTACGCGCCACTTCCCTGTCACGCTGCGAAGTGCTGTGAACCGAGGACCAATGGGTGGATACTGCTGGCTGGCCCACTTCATGCCTCGTAGAATATAATTATGATCACGATCTCACTCGTGCTTGCTATTGGACACTGGGGTATGCAGTAATCCTTGTTGAATAGGTATTAATTTTAGCCAATAAACATTTCAGTATACTAGTAAATATTGGGACTTTATAAAACGGGTATTCCATGCTGCAAACATCTCCTATGTTTTGAAGTTCATCTTTACTCATGAGATGGTTCAGCGACACAAATCTTCACAGATGTTTAGGAGGTTTAAATTATCATAACTTTCTTTTCACTTTATCCTGTTTACTGGCCGCACGATCCATTCAGTCGGAATAATACTTTCGCAAGAGAATTCGGCCGCTGCGTATCGTTTCTGTTGGCCTATTAAATTAAGAGTTTATGCGTTGTGCGAACAACGTAAATTGACTCGCTGACATATTGCACAAGTTTCTCAACATAACAAAATTGTTTATGTTGCCCAGTTAATAAGAACACGAAGTTTGAATTCCAATTCGACAGTTGGTATTTGTAATTTAATAGTTTTTTTAAGGGTTATAAATAAATTATGAAGTGAATTAAGTTAATAGGAGTAACTTATATATGATGGGATATTTTCTATTTTAATTACTTTGCGCAGAGTTAGAATAAATAGTGAACCTTCAAAGCTCTAACGCGTCGTTACGCAGTGTAAACTATTAGTGTAAAGTAGCTATTAGCTATTTACAAAAACAATGCAATCCTCGTCTACATGTAAATGAACGAGAAATACAGTTAGAGAGGCACCGCATGTAATAATGACGCAAGAGCATTTCTACTACGGTACGAGACTTGAGTTTACATACGGTAAGCAAACACGATAATCGGCGAGACGGTCGTTCGGGTAAATAAACTCAATCGTATCGTGTCGCATAAATTGACTCGACCAGCAACATCTTGTTGGCTATGCATTTCCGCGGCGGGCGGCGTGTCACGGGGCCCAGTGTTTAATTTCACTTAGCGATCGTCTGTTGTTATTGTGCCCTAGATATCGTGGAAAGCGGCCCTGCCCATTATCTACGGTTCTCCGACACGGCAAACTAGTATTTTACAATTTATATATTTTGAAGGAACTCGATGTTCATTCATTTTCACGTTTTTTATAGCTAGTTTGCTTCCTCCGCAGACTTCCTCTGTGGTATTAATTATTCGGATGTTTTGACTGTATTCGACAATCATTCGTTGTAATATACTTATCGTTTCCTCTGTCATGGTTAAATTAACCTATTAGTCAAATAGCTACAGTGGAAACAAATCAATAATACCATGCTTATGTTTATTATAATTATTTTAAATGTTATTTATTAATTTCGATAGCCCAATTAGTATTTAGTGAATTAATTTGGCGTACTTAACTGCTTGTGGAATTTTCAACATAGCTAGAATCATATTAATTTATTTATAACTTATAAGTGATTCACAACATAGACTAATCAATTGACATTGTGTACAAATTATCGAGTGCTAACACCTTGAGCCTTAACAGCCTCTACATACAGTATATTTTATGTTTCATTATAGTTTAATCATTCAAGTGAGCAGATGTACCAGCCCATAGTTGGCTATCTGCGACAAGCACGGCGCTCGTATGTATCACGTCGCATAACCGATTTACCTTGCCATGTGCATGAATTGACACGCATACATTGAATAGTTGCCTCTCTGAGAATAACATATGTGGCGTTTGACTTTTCATTCCAATATGTAGTTGTTTACTTAATTATTCATTCCAATATGGGCACAAGGTACACAATCGAATTAAACGCACGATTATGTTTCAATTTGAAGTGGCTCTAGCTAGAGTTATGGGCTATGCATTCAACGTAATTTGTTTGATTGTCAACGAGTTGTATTTTATGTTCAATCAGGTCCTCTTCACTTTATACAATTTATGAGCATTGTATGACTATATTCATACACACTCATTTCCGATGCAGATCACTGTGTCACTGTTGTCGTGAAAACAAAAGGCAATAGAAAAAGAAAAAATACACGTCATAATAATACCGGGTATTTGAAATTTGAATACAAGCGTTGGGGCGTGAACATGGTCTAATTGTGCGCGCTTCAATTTAGAATTTTGATTGCATGTCCCTTTATTGTTTTACACTCTTTTGACTATTCTTTTGTTGTGGTGCAGTGTTGTGTGCGCTGCGCGTGGTGTACGCTGTACTTAACTAAATTGAAGCACCAGTCAAATCGTTTTAGAAAGTCGATAATGATGACAGATTAAATTTTCTTAAATGTAGCTTTTTAGTAACCTGCCATGTATTTAAATTATTCACAAATAATTGTACGTGTTAAAAATTTCCAGTACTTAATAATCACTTAAAACAATATAGTGGTGTTCATTTTACATCAGCCCACGCTTTTCAGTGTCATTTGGCACTTGTCAGGATAACTGACTGCGCAAATGTTCGGATCGTGCAGTTTTACGAGCGGCAGCCCCTTCATGCTGGAGACCACTTCCCGGTCGATATTTAGGAGTGGTAATAAACCAAACAACGATGCATGGTTCCTGACGTGAGGACTTTCAGACCACCAGGAACACTGGCGGGTTCAAGTGAATTATATAACGGAGCTGTATAACTTTATTATAGACATTTAGCTAATGGCTCCACGGCTATTTTATGGGCTTATACTACCTCATGCCTACTGAAGAACGGTAAACTATACGGTCTGTTTAGTAGTCGATAGCTATAGACAGGATCGGTTTTACTTCCTGTCATTTCGTCAAAAAGCAATTACACAAATCCTAGAAGGGTACTTGTATAAACAAATTTAACAATACGCAAATTAACAATTAGAACATTTATTTTTGTCACAAACACAGCAGTTGAATATGCCTAAATGTGTTTATTAGGTGGATTTAATTGGCATGCGCAAGCGCCGCGCGGCGACAACTGAGGCGGCCGCGACCGCTCGCCCTGTCGACCTCTCCTGATTAATATTCGCATTAATCATTGCCCATATTTTACACAAACGTGACCGGATGACATGGATGTCTCACACACTTCCGATCGAGTGTCAATAGATACTTAATCGCTCCGTTTTGGGACAAAGATTCAACTGTGTCACACAACTAAATATTAGCACACTATTCACGCAAGTGTGATTCATCGGTGTATTACAAATCAGTGGTAGAGAAAATTTGTAAAGTCCACGAGTGCCTCAAAAGGGCCCAGGTACAGAATAAAGAGTAGTAGATATTTGAAAAAATGCGTATTAAGTTTTGGTAAGAGTTGGAAGAAAATCGAGCTCTATAGATCGATAGATGTATGTTCTCCTACTTAAAAGATATATAATAATGGAATAATTTAACTTAATATTCCATTTAGTAAAAAAAAAACGGCACATAAAATAAATAATGTAAGTAGGTACAAGAAGTGCGTGTTTTATAATTAAAGGGCTTATTACATCTTCCTATATTTAAGCACTTATTACACCTTCCTATTTTTAGGATCCTAACTAGGAAATAGGAACGTGTAATCGCAGAAAGAACGGTTAGTGTCCTAAGTAGTGAGATAGGAAGGTCCCAACCGCTCTGCTTCCTTAAACAGGAAAGTGTAATCGCGTCGCTCCGATTTAGGACGTTTAGGGATGTAACATTGTTCTTCAAAACATCGATGTTTTGAAATAATTATATAAGGCTTCTAAAGTCTTGGCGTATATTTTGAGGGATGAATGTATAGGTCATTAGTAATCAAAAAACAATAATAGAATAATAATCCGTACAATATATAATTATTTCAAAACATCGATGTTTTGAAATAATTATATAAGGCCCTTCTAATGTCTTGGCGTATATTTTGAGGGATGAATGTATAGGTCATTAGTAATCAAGAAACAATAATAGAAAAATAATCCGTACATTGAAAGTACTACATTATTTATAAATTAATACTCGGTAGGTACTTACTTACATAAAGTTCAATTTTGTTTTATTTTAACATAAAGGAGCTCATTTTTATTCATTGAAATTTTAATTTGTGTGATCGGTTTGAGAGAATAAAAAACTTAAAACATCGGAAGAACATCGATGTAAGTATAGTTATATTTTTTTTAAATCGACCTTTGTTACATCCCTACGAGTCGTCCGTCCCGCTTTAAGTATAGTTGCTATACTCTTTGCCGCATCCTAGTTAGAAAGCAAGATAGTGTAGTGTAATAAGTAGCTTCCTGCTTCCTTGTTAGAACCATCCTAGTTAGGATCCTAAATATAGGAACGTGTAATAAGCCCTTTAGGATCCTAACTAGGATGGTTCTAACAAGGAAGCAGGAAGCTACTTATTACACTACACTATCTTGCTTTCTAACTAGGACGCGGCAAAGAGTATAGCAACTATACTTAAAGCGGGACGGACGACTCGTGGGGATGTAACAAAGGTCGATTTAAAAAAAATATAACTATACTTACATCGATGTTCTTCCGATGTTTTAAGTTTTTTATTCTCTCAAACCGATCACACAAATAAGAATTTCAATGAATACAAATGAGCTCCTTTATGTTAAAATAAAACAAAATTGAACTTTATGTAAGTAAGTACCAAGTATTAATTTATAAATAATGTAGTACTTTCAATGTACGGATTATTTTTCTATTATTGTTTCTTGATTACTAATGACCTATACATTCATCCCTCAAAATATACGCCATGACTTTAGAAGGGCCTTATATAATTATTTCAAAACATCGATGTTTTGAAATAATCATATATTGTACGGATTATTATTCTATTATTGTTTTTTGATTACTAATGACCTATACATTCATCCCTCAAAATATACGCCAAGACTTTAGAAGCCTTATATAATTATTTCAAAACATCGATGTTTTGAAGAACAATGTTACATCCCTAAACGTCCTAAATCGGAGCGACGCGATTACACTTTCCTGTTTAAGGAAGCAGAGCGGTTGGGACCTTCCTATCTCACTACTTAGGACACTAACCGTTCTTTCTGCGATTACACGTTCCTATTTCCTAGTTAGGATCCTAAAAATAGGAACGTGTAATAAGTGCTTTAGCTGGTGATGAATTTGTCATTGGGCGGACTTGTGTCGTATCTCCAAATACGGATATACCTACTCAGTTTGTCGACGCCTGTTGCAATGGGTCAAATTTATTAATTAAGCTAAGCCCTATCCAGGTCACCCAGTAATTATGGACCAAGCTAATGTCGTCGGCTAACACTCGGTAATTTAAAATGCAACTCGGCAGGTTCTGCTAAGTTCACATGTAGCATACAAGTTGCACGGCTGGCATGACTAGAGAATGAACGTGTGATATTAACGAACATTTTTCAGAATTTAAATTATCAACTATAACGGATTCATTATTTGTGGATTCAAGTTGCTTGTATTTTATTTCATTTGGTACATTCCCTGTTTATGCTCTTTAAGTAAATAATATTTTTCTGTAATAAAATAATCGATATCTGGGCCATGTACAAAATTGCCTACACGTTTACTATAGTAAACCAATCACTATAAATATTCTCATTCTACAAGATTACGGCGAGTAAATAACGTCTCCTTATAAGGGGTATAATTTTATATTTAAGTTCAGTGCATTTATATAGATGACGATAATATTCATATACACAGGTACATTTAATGGCGTTATAAAGAATTTCAACATGCGCAGATTGAACGCATAAAATACCATTCAAACGTAGATTAATATAATTAAATAAGGTATATACAGTATTATTATATGTGTTAACGTTGTTATTAGTTTAAAAGTTGCAAATGGAGTGTCTAAATTCATTTCAATTAACTTCGTGCTTGTTATACTTTATGATTATAATTATTATTAATTTATAGGGTAACAAACATAAAAAAAAAAAAAAAAAAAAAAAAAAAACATTCGATTTGAGAACCTCCTCCTTTTTTTAAGTCGGATCTGATGACAATGGGACCA
The DNA here is from genome assembly GCA_951394255.1 of Polyploca ridens. NCBI lineage: Eukaryota > Metazoa > Arthropoda > Insecta > Lepidoptera > Drepanidae > Polyploca > Polyploca ridens. The sequence goes on from OX596243.1 coordinate 9,921,088, forward strand.
AACGGGAAGCGTACCCTTTCAAATAAAAAAAGAATTTTCCAAATCGGTTAATAAATGACGGAGTTATAGGGCAACAAACATAAAAAAATAAAATTAAAAAAAAACATTCGAATTGAGAACCTCCTCTTTTTTTTGAAGTCGGTTAAAAATGCAAAGTAGTTTATACTACGAGGTAATTTCCTAAACTAACAGCATTCAAGTAATCAAATTGGATTGGATCAGATAGGATGTAAATCATAATAGTTAGATGATTTAAGGCGATGATAGCTCAGTGGTAGTGACGTCGGATACCGAGACGAAGGTCCCGGGTTCGAATCCTGCAATGAGCTTGAGCTTTCGGTGACGGAAAACATCGTGAGGAAACCATAGCACGGTGGTAGGGTACTTTGTAGTACCCGTCTGGCTGGCTACCACCCTCAAGTTGAAAATCTGTCGCCAAGCACCTTTCGGTGTGTTCCGACAGCTGCACTTGAGAGCCAGCTCCTTCTAGGCTTTGTGTGCTTACCACCTTCGGCCGCATCATCACTTACCATGGTGAGATTGCGGTCAAACACAGGCCAATAAACAGTAAAAAAAAAAAAAATGATACCTAGGTAAAAAAAAACTAATTAGTCCATCAGTTAGTTATCAAAAAATATTGGAACGTATATTTTGCTTTACCAAATCATAAAAAAATACAAAGATAAAGCGAGTCAAAGTTCGGGAGTGTTCGAAGTAAAAGTTCAGAAAGTGGAGGCTCGTGCACTGAAAAAAAAGGACTTAAAGTGACTACAAAAATTTATTTAACAGTAACACAAAATTTTGTAGTCACTTGTAGTCCATTTTTTTCAGTGTGACGTCACTTTAGAGTAAAAGAAAAGTGTACTCTAACGTGACGTCACGCGGAACTTTAACGATATCTTTTTTTTTTAAATACGTGTCAAATATTTTTTAATAATGTTAAATATGGACTAAATAGATTTTTTTAATCATTTAGCCTATTTTGGATAGCGTTAAATGTCGCAAGTAATCTCCTAAGAAATCTCTCAAAGAAGTTACTATTCTATGTTTTACTTAGTAACTTTTCATAGCAACTATTATATCAAAGTTAAAAAGCCTTCCGTTAATATTCCTAATGGTACAACTAAACATATTTCTAACTGATAAACCTGGCAAAGTGCTCGCAAACATTTCAGCTTTTGATTAAACTCCTAAATTAAATCGCGTGATTCAACGCTAGCTGGAAACAATTTCGCACGTTACACCCTTAGTATTACCATTAAGGTTGTACCGCGATATTTGTCCCTATGAAAGCTGCAGCTGGGTGCGACTGAAGGCTTGGCTGGACTCTGCACGCAACCGAGCTACCAAGTGGCCGCTATATAATGTTAGGTACTTTTGGTTTATGGTTTTAATGAGTATACGCGGAAAAAAATACACTTTAAAACAATCAGTTTGTGCTGTTCGTATATCCGGTCTAGACCTTGTTCTGATAACAATTTTAAGATAGCGGGTATTTATTTTGGTCCAGACTGTGGCATGGTTGAATATAATTAATATTTATTTTACTTAGGTATGTTATATTGTTATTAAAATCAGTAGGTATAGCAGGTTCTCTAATTAATATGTGTGAAGGATCTGGTCCTCTGGTCAACAAATTTTTCGAAATGTTGTCGCCGTCATCTATCTCTTTACGTTTGGTAATTTCAAGCAACAATTTATATAAGGTAAGTGACAATGTCAGTATGCACAGGATACAGCTGTCACCGACTCAAGTGGACTGTCCATAATAAATAAACATTTCAATACTTTGTGCCTTCGAGCTTCGTACCGACTATCGACTGCGATGTGAGATACGTGCATTAAACTTTTAAATGATACACCATTGCAAACGAAAACTCGATATACAATGGACTGAGATTTTCATGAATGAATGGATTTCATTAATAGTGGGTCTGCAGACACATCACAATATGATGTCAATTTGCAGTTGAAGTTATTGCAATGTTTACTGACATCGAGTTTTTATTTTGTGTCAAGAGTGTCTAATGAAAATAAAAATTGTTTTGACATCCTTTGAATGTTTGGCGATTCGCACGGGCGAGGAAAACAATACAAATCAATTATTATTTTTTAACCGCAAGTCAAGGGATTAACATGTAATGGATAACTAACGTTATTCTTAAAAAACAATAGAATATCTTCTATTAAAATAAAAACATTTTATCTAGCTAAAAAGCTCCAAGCTGTATGACAATACAGGAACACGGAGTACAGGAAGCTAAAACTGTCTCATGAGAAATTCACACTACTAATGATACAGCTTCCACGAATAAAGGACACCATATAATGATTAGCGTCAATGAACATGTGTAGATCATCGAACGAACAATGAACCTTTATAATAATTGCCCAGCGGTAGGTATTAGCACAATAGATAATGTTACTAAGCGGAATATAGCATCAGCATCAAATGTTTGTGTCGGATCTAATGTTTCTTACACATGGACATGGACGGACATAGGGTCGTGTAAATGTGAATGCATTCTAGAATCTTATATGTTATTATACGCTAAATAAATATCTTTATCTAACATATAGTGAATGCCATCACGGGCAACGTGATGGGGAAGCTCATTCCACATCCCAATGACCCACATAAGATTCAGTTGGTAGTTCCTATTGCAGACAAACTAATAAAATATTCCATGTAAGAATGTGATATAATAATAGATTTTTTAGATTTTTTTTTTCATTTAGCTCAATGCGTTAACTTTTGGTGTTAATTGTGAAGTAAGCCGGACTGCAGATTTGAATTAATTTTTCAACATACCATCCCCAATTGAGAGTTACTTTACTTTTGTTTCTAAATATTTGTAATCAATGTAGTGCTTAGTACCTATGGTACTGCACATGAACTCTCCGGCTCTACAAAACTGTATCGATGATTAGTGCCGCTGCCAGAGATATTTTCCTCATAATCGGAGGCTGCGTTCTTGTGTACCCTTGTCGTTATTTAGGTCGTAGCTATACAGTTAATACTCAGTCCGGTTGACTAATTGACACCATCCTGCCATTTGCTGTCACTGAATGAACTCCGTTGGAGGTTCTAGTACCGTTTCACTAATAGTTTGTCTTTAATACGCCCCACTTTCCTAATGTTCTGATGCCTAAGGGCGTGATCAAGTCACGGGCTTGTGAACTGTCTTTATTTTACAATACAGTATGATTCAACTTCTTTATGTTTACAATGAAATTATTGATTTGCTTAGTAGAAAAATACATTAGCGTTAGTTGATATTCTAAAGTTTGACGATCATCTAAATTGAACTTAATCTCGTGACGGCATTGTTAATTCATACGATAATCAGGAAAAAATTATACAGGTATTTAATCCAAGCTGTTTAAATAAAGAATTATGAGAAATTATATGTTCGAATTTAGAGTTTTATGAAAAATTCTGGGAGTTTAAGAGATGTATGACCGATTTCTAGAAGCCTAACCAATGTTCATCTCTTGTTAAAAATATACATGTCATTGTCAGTGTCGTCTGAAATGACAAAGATGGCAACAGTTTTGATTATAGATTAAATTTTGATTTGCCTTGCAGAAATTGGCAGGTAATGTATTGTATATCTAGAATAGATATTGTAAGTTTCTAGCTTTTAGCTGGATCATAAATTAAAAACAAACATTTCAAAAGTAGAAAGAGTACGGTACTCCGTTTGTCGTAACCTGGCAACGTTTGCATAACAGAGTAATCAAAGTCTCACCTTTATAATAACTCTCTCATTTTATCGTCCTGCTATTCCTCGTATTCCAAAACAATGTGGACACAGGTGTTCTAAGTCTCGTCCCGTAATATACAAGACGTTTAACTATTTCACTTTATACACCATTGTCTTCAATATAACAATGGTTAGTAATTAAATTAAAGTAAAAACTTTCAATTAACTAGTTATTCTCACGAACGCCCACAAATCATTTATTGGTAATTTAATACTTGTAATTAGTTTTGATATGAGTCACGGACTATTTGTATAATTATTTTTAATTGATACAGCTACAGTAGGTATAAAGAGTTATATTATGTATGTTATTGGATGAATGAAAGGTCAATTTAGCGATAACAATATTGTTACGGTTGGGAAACTATAAAAGTGCTTTACTCCAAACAATTATATCTGTTTATCATCAATATCGGTTGCCATCAGTTCCCGATGATTTCATTATATATCATTGTAGTCCAAATTGCGCTGACGCATTATTGAGGCATCGAATCAACAGGTTATCAAACGTGAATGAGCCACGAAGTGTATGAAATTGAGGGGTCTGTAAGGCACATGGTAATTACTGAGTGCAGCGATCCGCGAAAATGGTTTGTACGGTTGCATCGGCCGACGCACGCGCAGCCGTCGACGCGCATTACAATGGTCGATACGCTCGGTAACATGCAGCTTTACAAATAGCTGTGAAATAGGACAATTAGGTGGATGCTTTTAAAAGCTTCATTTGTTTCATGTTACTGCTTTATAACATGTGATCTTTTCAGTAAGAAATGTAGAATTATTATGTTTTTTCCGATAGATTACGCTCGCAGCTTCATCTGATCTCTCGATAAAGTTTTGTATAAAATAACTACTTTATGCCTTATACTTAGCTATATTAAGTTGCACACACACACACAGGTCCTTGTAATTAATTACTGACTTTATTATTAATAAATCAAATCTCCCACATATTTTTATTAATAATGATAAGCACGTTTACAAATGGTTGAGCCGTGAGGCTAGCAGAGAGCTCGGGGCAGTGTGAGTACGCCCAGAGAAAATTATATCCACATGTGTGGTCACTTGCAATTATCTCCGTAATGTTGGCTGCACTGCACGCACATGTAGGCAACATTGTCATTAATGTGCTGTGATATATTTTTTTCTTAACGGGAAAAGAATTTTAATTAGAGCTCACAAACGAATAAATATAAGACACAATAAAAGTGCGTAATTATTATATTAAAAAGAGATTGACAGTTGTTTTTTGACTTAATATAATTACAACATAGGATAGTGAGAATGAATTAAAAATATTGGAATAAATTGAGCTCTTGACTCTAGCGATTAAGGCTAAAATAAAACCACCTGTGTCAACATTTCCCGACTGTGTTCCTGCTTGTATGTGTAAAGTGTAAGTAACCGACTTATTCATAGACAAATACGAGCTTTATTATGAAGATAACTTATTTCTTTGCTATGACTTGCTTTTATAGTGTTCTATCGAATAAAATCTGCATAGCGTATTCAAACTACGTTGAAGACATAAACTTAAAAGTCTCAATATGAAGACTATAAAATATGATAACGATCTCACGTTTCATGTGTTCATCATTGAATAACAAAAGGTATGCATTTTGTATTCGATTTGTGAGCTCATTGCTAGTAATCAGATTAGCCTGAACTTTGAATATAATATAAACAGTCAGCAACACTAGGCTTCATATCTGTCTGTAATCTATGCTTAAGGCGGCCCTCTGTGGCCGGCGCAACTTCAACGCAAGCATAGTCTAAAAGCTTGCTGTTTCATCCAACGTAATGTTTGACTGCGAAAAAAGAGAGACAGCATCAGAGCCGTCGGTTATCAGTCGGTAAATTCCGCTGATCACTCGGCCGCTTCGCTAGGTCGTCATTCATGATTTCGCATTCATAAAAAAGTTAGTTATTTAGAATCTCCAATAAATTTGCAAGCCTGGTATCTAAATGTTTTTTTTACTTTTACAATTTATAGGTACATTAGATATGGCCAAAGTTCAGACAAAAACGCTGTTTTTCGGAGGATTTGACTGAATTTGTTTCACATTTTTTTTAAATTACGCCTAGTTACACGGCTAGATATAGTGCACAAGATACTAATTTGTTGAAAACATCTGACGAAAAATGTTTAACAACGCCATAATAAGTACAGAGGTTTTGTATGAAAAGTATGATGAATTGAGTCCTCTTAATGATTCTAGGACTAATGCAATGCAAGCTGTGCTAAATGTGTTTCTTATGTTATCTTTATTATGTTAGATATCATGATCTTTTTTGCAAAGATGTAATTTGCATTTTATGTACATATGTTTTTGTCATGAAATAAATTAACTAACCACCTAACATTTAGCATCTGTTACCAAATGTCGACAAAAATGATCACTAAATAGAAATCGGTCAAGTGCGATAGCCATTTAAGTCCCCAGTACCCAGAGAAACGCGTGGACAAACTATTTCGATGATCGATGAGTCCATTCGCTTAAATAACTAGATCCATTAATAGCAATGGAAAATAGATAAAAAATTTGGTTTTTTACTCTCAGTACATAAAGATAGATCTCCGTATCCAAAGTGTTAATTCCAATCATTAACTAAAACATAAAAAGCGTTAAATAAACAATCAGAGATCATTTACTTTTATTTACAAACGGAGAACTGATTTTGGCGAGTAGCGTAGAATCATGAACTTTGAAATGGGTTCGTTCGTTCGTAGTAACAGGAAAACGTTGGAAGTGTTTTCGATTGGGAACTATACAAAATAATGATGACTCATCTCCTTCATCTGAAATAGAGCTTTGTGTCTAAATAAACAGAGTTTGTTCTCCAACGGTACCAATTGACCGCAGTTTGTTTTGACTGCGAATTTTACCGATCGTAAGTTTTACAAGTCGGTAGGGTCGTTGTCCGCGTGACGTCACCGCCTGAAACGGCAGCATCGCATCTTACTTCAGGTGAAGCGGTATGCATTATGCAGATTATATTCATGAAACAACTTACTATGAAGATAAACACGGGCTATTTCCACTCGCTTCATATATTCTTGTTTACGTCAGTTGAATAAACTTGGATCAAATTACAATGTACAATGCATGGTAAATACATGGATGTTATACGAAAGCAAAACAATACATTAACGTAATTTACAGCCTGTTTATAGAGCTATTTATGAATAAAGTTTTCTTCAAGGGCAAAACTCAGTCACATATTAATACATAGATACATACATAGACTACGTTGGTAATAAAATAAACTTATGCACATAAATAATGCATTTATATTTACGACGTTATTATCAATGAGAATTAAGAATCAGAAAATAAAAATAATTTAAACGTTTGGTAGGCAAAGTAGAGTTTAATTTGTCAAAAATTTTTATGATTTTGGAGCAAGTCACCGTCAGAAAGAATGAATCGGTCATTTCAGAAAAAAGGATGGGATGTAGTTACCTACTTAGAAATACGAGTATCTTGCTTTAACATAGAGTTCTAGTCTAGAGATATCTGTAAGATACTTTCTCACGACTATTCCCTACATTAATTGATATTTGCTTAAATGTGATGAGAAAATACTTAAATTAAGTATGTTTATTATAAACAAATAGTTTCCTTCATGTTCGGGTGCGGTAACTCTACACCCGGCTGGTCGTAAATGTTGTCTTTCATCCCGCTTGGCTTATTACGACGCCCATAATGCTTTGGGTGTTACAAAAAAACCAGAGTAATCCAACAGGATGTGAAGATGAGGTCGGGATTTGAGGGACAGCTATTTAATAAGCTACCGTAATATGATACCGTACTTTGATTCCGCTTTACTGATCGAGTCAGGAGCCTAAAGTGAGATACAGGAATGGTTTTATGCATCGTAAAATTTATAATAAATTGATATCGAGTAATGTCGGACATCGATTTCTCGAATAATATCTTTAGATAATGTGAAGGGTAGGAGATAATAATTTTATTTTTTAGATATTATAAATAACGTATTTCTAGATACGTAGTAATATAGTAGTATTCTTTGGTATTACAGTGCAATAAAAAAAATGGTAGCGGCTTATTAGCTGTCAGATTATAGATAAAGCCATGTATTCACTGAGAAACGTGTGTTAATTGTATTCCGAACCGGTGGTAAATTCAACTGTATGTACAACTTAACGTTCATATGTGCCTTACTAGGGCCTAAACTGAATAATTTACTTTTTGATTTTGAAACAATTGTTTATAAACACTGTTTCAAAAACAAAATCTACGTGTTTCTGAAACATGTGAAACTGTTGCGATCGTAAGATGTGGACGGCCAAGACCCCGAAACATTGTTTCTGTAAACATCTACGTGTTGTTCCAGAAACTTTGTATCTGAAACATGTTTCTCAGTCAGTGGCTTTAGACGCATAACAATGTTTAAACAACATACAATAGTTGACTATGCTTCAGCTGTCTACCCGAGAGTCTATCAAATAGTTTAGAATGATGGTTCAGTCTCCACCTGTTGCTGTTGAAATTGGTGTGTAATTTATTAGATTTACGGGTTACCAAAACTGCTTATAAAAATACATTATATTTAGTACACTTTCCAATTACGCTGTTTACACACGATCAAATCTCCCGATACGATCTCGGCGGCCCTGCCATTATTATATTTAAATCAATTACTATAATTATATTTGGAGTAGGTACGCCCGGCCGGCGCTAGCGTAGTTACATAGAGTACACTCGTAGGCGTCAGAACCGACTCAACTATAAATTAATGGTTCTTTGATAAGCGGTAAAACACTTTAGATTAAAAATAGAAGGGCGTATCATATCAGTAAACATTTCTCTTACGCAAATGTAAGTTAATCAAATGCCGCGTTCAAAGAACTTCTATTCTATACTTCAACTAGTTTACAAGACAGTAAGGTATTATGTTATAACATAATAACTATTTTTATTTAGCTTAAGAGTAACTATATAGTGTAAAACGTAGTTATAATGTACTAAACTAGCAAAATCAATTGTAAAAACGGCACTGTTCAAATGTCTGATAGTGTTAATTTATAGTGCCTGCTCATTTAGTGCACTATTTCCAATACGAGGTTGAATTCATTAGATGCTACTAAACAACTCTTCGTTAACTAATAATTAGGAATTTGGGCCTGGGTATTTGCCTTGTTAACGTTGATTTAAATTTTAAAGTCAAAAAGGACCCTGCACAAAATATATGGAAAAAGCAGTTCGGTCGATTTGGCTGAAATTTCGGGAAAATATGGTTTTATGCGCTTTGGGTCCTTTCATTTGATATATTCAATATAACAACAACAAAAAATACGTATTTATCCTAGATGTCACTAAATCTGTATTAATATTATATTTTATTTATTTTCAGGTAAGTTCCGTTGGCTTTATCAAGTACCTACGTTCTAATAATATGCGACAAAGGTTAGTGCATTCAAACACATAGACGAATCAAAACTATATTGCGTAGAATGTGCGTGGGTTTCTGGTTGCGCGTACCACATCACAAAGTGGATAAACACGCCGTTCAAGTCTGCAGAGACATCAAATCAAGATCAAGGCACACTATTCAACATCTACCTTTCGTAAGAAACAGCTATGTTCAATGACTGTGAACTATTAGTGGGCATTATAATTAAATCTTTGTATTATTAAATTCCTGATTCGTCATTCCATGTAATTTGTGTATCAAGCAGATCAAATGATGGTGTGTCATTACAGTGATGGCGCCATAACTTCGTGGAGTCGGTTCGTATCATCGTACAATAGCAATGCAATACATATGTAGATGAGATGATGCCTGCTGCGAACAATGTCGCATTACTGAGCTATCTCATGTTGCTGAGTGGACAAGTTATTTTTACAATGAAATATATCTTTTATGATCTTTGGAGGGTTATTATTCAGATCATTATTAATTGCATCAGATACTAATTCTTTGTTTCATGATTTTGTACGTCAACAGTCAGCGTTAAAAATAGTTAAAATATAATATAACTTAAGTACACGACTTAAATTAAATTATGGAAGTTTACTGGGAAACGGCTCAGTACTCGGAGTTGGATGGTTTAAACTTTATTGTATTACAGTAGATCCCACATAAATGTTGTCAAGATCCGACCATGGACTTTGAAGATATGATGGAATTCCTCAACGAAAATAGCATGTATCATTTTTACAAAAAATAAATAAACAGCCTTCAAAGTAGGTACCCTTAAAAATATGAAATAAAAAGTAGGAAATCTAATGGGACACTGTTCCGAAGACAGCAAAAAAAATATGCATATACATTTTGGTAGAATTGGATATTTTTTAAGAATCACGACGTGCTCTTTCGCTATTACAGTTTGTATGAAAACTTTGTATAACTTTGTGACATATGATACTAACATTTGTCGCTGAAATTGTACTATTTCTCAATAGGTAGGTGTACAAAAGCATACCAGAAGTCGACATACGTTATTTAGCATAGCTGCATTATGTGGTGTCTTATTGAAATTCAGTGCAAAAGCGCCCTGACACCGGATCAGTGTGAGAACAAGCCCATAAACGTCGTAGTTTGATCTTTACGACTTCTTGTTATTTTACACGACCGCCACTGCGCCCGCTGCGCTGATTGCCTTCAGTACTGGCTGCATATTTGCAAAGCGTCATACATTGCTGCTAGAATAATTAATTTAGTTATCATTATTTTAGAATACATCACTTCTACTTCTCAATTTCTAGTTATTGGGCCCTTTTATACCAGATACGTAGGTGTAACTTGTAGACTTGAGGTGCTGCGGAAACGAAAGTAGCAAGAAGTGTCTAACGTTTGCGCAGCGACTTGTATTTATCACACTTTAATAATTAACGTTCAAGCAAATAGTATAGCTTTTCATAATGACAACACAAAGTAGATAATGCCAATCAAAATGTAATGCACGTTTGAAAATAAGAATACGCCCAATATAAATGTTATAGAAAAAAATCACAGCTCAAGTTACAGAATACAAAGTACAATACTAAGCCATAACATAGTTCTAAGCTCAACATACAGAGGCATGTTTTATTCAATAAGCCCCTTATCATAAAAACAAGAATCCAGATCCTTAGCTTAGAAGCTATTCCATCTTTCAAGTGGTTAGATAAAATAACTTAAAAGCAACTAAGATCAAATCTATTTAAGGTGTTATAGTAATCTCGAGTGGTTTCTGTAGTGTGGTGTGGTACAGCTACCAGAGTTCAAGTGTTTCCGGTCAACTATAAGTCTATTTGTGCTCTATGAATGTTGAAGTTAGCACCCACAAACAAATATGTCGTATTTGTATGAATCAGTCGTTGTATCACTAACTTTGTTTTCTCTTGCTATGTCTCTTTGCTAATGTCAATTGCTATTATTACTTATAGAATTTCTGTAGTTATATCTAACTTTAAGATACTTTTTAGCCTAAGTTGATAAAATTATGTCGGGTCAAAAGAAATCATACTATGTAATAAAAAAAACGTACCGCATAACTAAGTTTGTTTGTAAACGAATTTTGATAATTTCGAAAAACTGTGTTGTTAGGAACTTTGTTCAATTTTTCCTGTAATATTGACATCAATGTTTATCATTTATAATAATTTCAGATTTTTCGCTTTGCACACTTCGGAGATAAGGCCTCTCTTTATGTAATGGTATTTTTAAAAGCTTTTATTTAAGTTTCGTAATTGTACATGTCAAAAACTACGCATCATAAAATATAATAAAAACGTGTCTTAGAATGTACAAATGCCCTTTGAACCCCATTTAAACTTATATATAGATAGCCCTTCTTTGAAATTTCGGTCCCCCATGCCGGTCACTTTTGCAAAGAAAGTATACTTTTTTTTTTCATTTGCAATAAGTTTGGGTACGCAATATTTAAAACTATTCCAAATGTCTCGCTGTTGCTGAAATATAGCGCTGTGACAGACGGACGGAGTGACAGCATGAGGGTTCCTGTATTACGTTTTTGGTTCGGAACTCTAAAAACACCCGATAAAAAATTCAAGTTAAATTAAAATATCACATGACTTATCAAAGAGCCATAGCTCATGACTTCTTCCTATCGACCACCCACTTGGGTATAAGATACAGTTTCCGTGTTAGTTTGACGAAATAAACAAATCCATTGTGTACTGTTGTGATTAGAGCCGTATGTTTGTCTGTCCATCGCTATTCATATCCGTTGCACGCTGCACTCAGTATTGTACTAATCTGGTAACACGAGTTACTGTATTTGCTTACTGTGGGATACGTAAAAAGGATTACAATACAAAAATATTTTTATAAAATTTATGATTGAATTTATTTATTTCAAATGAAATTTGGTACATTATAATCATTATTTTGGTGAAACGATCACGTTATGAAATGTATGAATAAATAAAATTAATCTTATCATATTATAAAGTACACCTATCCATTTCTAAAGATAAGTAAGACAAGACAACGAAAATAAACTTTCTTTGAATATTATTCATTTCATCGGTAAATTAGTAGGCAATTTGTATCTTAGGGCCCGATTAATATTACACATAAATGAACTGATTAGATAAAATCGGAAGAAACAAATTTATTCGAAAATTATCTATGAGATCTACCGACCCTTATCGCATTAGTGTAAATCTGATAAATGTAGTTTAATTTGCATTCAGATATCCGGAACAAATTCTTAAACTGAGAGACTTGGAGACTTTAATCTTTTAACGTCGGATTCTCCGAATCTCTGTGGTGTACTGTACCACTTTTTTGAATATCATTAATATTGATCAAGTACATTTCGTTATTTGTTTGGTATGTGAAACTCCTTGTGAATTCGTACATACAGGGACCATATGCTCCATGTGATGTACTGCATCCTTTCGTCAGTGACTCATGTGCGAGGCAATCATGAGAGTAATTGCCCGTTTTCTCACATCGTGATTTATTAATAAAGAATCGAGACCCGACGCGGCACTTAACTTTATTTGTTATGTTACTTTCAATTTGTATTGTGATACTTATGATGCCTTCTCATAAACTGCTCGCGAGTGGACCACGAACCACCCTAAGCATACCGATGATAGCTCCGACCATCGTCCGGCTATCATCGGCTGTGGTAAGGATACAGCTCTTTGAGGCTTATGACGTGGACGCTAACTTACGATTAGTCACGATAATCATGAGCCATGGTAAGTAACATCTCACAATAAACGCTGAGAATCCACTTTTAGCGTCTGGTGAATGGTTTGTAATATATCAACTTCCAAAGAAATCGATGCACTTTTTTAACCTGAAAAATTCAGTATGCATTTTATTTCAAATAAACTGTGAACTCATATACGCCACATGGGTGTGTTACATCACTCTATGTATATCGAAATTGGAGCGGATAGCTATGAGCGAGTAAAATTTTTAACACGGAACTGACACGGTTTTTTTTCATAACTTTCATATATGGATACGACTAATGGAAGCCATAATAAGCTATTTATATGACATCAAAACAAGGGTTTATGGTCGGCTATATTAATACGACCATAAAGAGGAGGTAAGCCGCGATTAACATCTGTATAGTAGATACACGTCTCGTCGTAATCTGCCGCACTGCTTGACTCCGTACAAGCGGGCCGGAGGTCGGAGGTCACCGTGTCCTCACTACCGACTGAGTTCCAACAGTTTTACAATTCAAATGTCGAATCGATTCTGTTTATAGGCCCGTGCGGAGGTGTGGACGTGATTATGTCGTTTCATTTCTTGAATTTCAATGAGAATTCAACTTTTATTTTGTCTATCAGCGACAAACCGGTTCCTATAATTTGAAGAATCAATAAGAAAGTATTTTATAGTATAAACAACATAGTAAGGTTTTATTAACATTTCATTCAATAGAGTTATCTTCAAACCTATTTTATGACATGAATAAATTAAGTCATGGTTTCGAAAACCAAAATAGAAAAGGTAATGCTCAACCCTAGTTTTTATTACTCTTAGCCTGATTTCTTATATTGATGTACATTACAAAACGAAATCCTGTTCTTATTTTTCTACTGACCAATGTCGCCGTTTCTACAAGCAGGAAAAATATCTGCGCCGACGCAAGATTTATTTCATTGTTTCATAAACACGCAGGTTGCCATTATTGAAAGAATGCCTCATATTTATTCAGAAGTGTTTTATTCTATATGTATATGATCCAATAAAATATTGCGGAAACACGTACTGAAGTCGTTGTTACTGAGAAGTACTTATCATTTACTTACAGTAATAAATGCGTCAGTCTGACTCATTTTGCAGGCTCCCAAAAAGCTTGATACGTTGAATCACACAATTTTAATTTTGTAGTAAGGTAATTAAACAGTATTATTTATAAAGCTGACCTCATTTTCCGCTAAAATTAATCAAAAATGGTTATTTTAGCCAGACTTTAATCTTAAGGAAAATAAACAATATTTGTTAAAAAAATATGTAAAGTAAGGTAATTAAACAGTATTATTTATAAAGCTGATCTCATTTTCCGCTAAAATTAATCAAAAATGGTTATTTTAGCCAGACTTTAATCTTAAGGAAAATAAACAATATTTGTTAAAAAATATGTAAAGTAAGGTAATTAAACAGTATTATTTATAAAGCTGACCTCATTTTCCGCTAAAATTAATCAAAAATGGTTATTTTAGCCAGACTTTAATCTTAAGGAAAATAAACAATATTTGTTAAAAAAATATGTAATAATTAATTTTAATATAGTGTTTCATATTTTAGCACACAGGAGTGTTTTATAAATACATACATTTACGAGGTAGTCGACATTTCAGTTGCATTGTTATTTCCCTGTACCGTATGACATTTAGAGTTAAAGGTTAACAGGAACTTGAGGATTAATATTACCAAAACTTTTGAAGCTTCATCCATGCTGCTATAGGTACCTGAGGGCGAACCACAAGCTCATAAAACAATATTATTATAACCTTATTTGTCTTTTGTCCTTCTTTGACATCCGACGTCAAAACGGGACAAAATACAAATAAGGTTATAATATTATTGATTTAAGAGCTTGTGGTTGGCCCCCTGAAGCTGTAATAAAAATATGCTTACCCAATTAATATTATCACGTCGTACATTGTAAGATGAATACGCAAGTAGGTACCTATAACATCAAACGCATTCTTCGACGGCTCTACAGAGAGAACACACAAGAATCATCAGTCTTGTTTACATTACATAAGCGTCACGTTACCTTAACAGCTATTATTTCACGTTTACGTGTAACGTTTGGTAACGTTAGGCTATTTTCTATGGAGACAGGAAAAATACTGAGAGCAAATATATATAAGATGATCATAATTCTTTGTCATTTATATTGATGAACCAGTCGTTAGCCGAATCAATCAGATGGTACACCACAGTTGACCTACTTAAGTCTAGATAAAAGTGGGGAAAGCGGCCCTTCGGTAATTGATGGCTTTCTATTTTTCGATAGCGAAGTCGATTCGAAATTCGTACGTGGGCGAACGCGTTTCGTAAAACACCATAGAGTTGGTCTATTTGAAAATGAGAAGAAAACTTGATGAATCATATTGTTTACCTTGTCGGAAACTAAAGAATAAAGGTATTATAAGCCCTACAGCTATATATCTAGTGGAAGATTAGAAAATCGGCCAAGTGTGAGTCAGACTCGCACACAAAGGGTTCCATAAAGACGTTACTTGTTTGTTGTTCTTGAATCCTATATTTTTTTTGTCATTTTTGTTATAGCGGCAGTAGAAATACACATTCTGTGAAAATTTCAACTGCCTATTTATTACGGTTCATGAGATACAGTCCACTGACTGACAGACGGATGGACAGCGAAGGCTATCACATGTATTAACTAAAACTTTTTTGGGAGAATGTATGTCCAAAAATGTTTCGAGTATATTTACATAAAACGAGGATTAACAGTTGGTTAGTATAAAAGTTGGTGCACACGTGTTCGAAATATTTTATCATTAGTAAAGCGCCTCACAAACAACCACCATACCAAAACGTAATTAATTAAAATCAGATAATGATGTAAGCCCACTTACGAACAAGCTACATACATTCATCACCGGCTTACTTCCCTTGTTCGTGATGTCATCTGTACACTTCGTTAAAATCGGCAGGAATGGAACGGGGCATACTGCCTGGGCCGATAACATAATAATCTTAAAAATATATTATGTTAAGCCATCGCCCATTTATTATTTTCAATATCAACCGATATTAAAATTCTTGAGGAATAAGCTCGTGTACAAGCCTATTTCATTCTTTGAACGCAAAACTTTTAATGATGTTGATTAAATGTAAGTATGAGTATGAGATATAAGGAACGTGAGCTATCTCCGCTATGAACAAAGAACAGTTAACTGTAGAAATTAAGAGCGGATTCCGATTGTGTTGCGATGCGAACGCGCAAGCCAATAAATCGTGTCCAATTAGCAAGCCGCGCCGGTGTTATCTGACGACAAAGCGAAGTGGAGCCACTTAACATACCTCGCGGGTGCTACCTAACGAGCCAACCCCGCTATGGTAATGCTGATATGAATCGAAAAAATAATTATAATGATATGTTTATTAACCATGCAACCAGACGTTTTGCAAACTTTATTTTGAGTGCGGTAGGTAGATAATTAAGCATGATTTCCCTTTTCAGAGAGTTTTCGAAAATTGTACACATACAACAATATGGATACTGTTGATATCCGATGATTTTAATATCCAGGTTTTAATAGGTTTGTGTCCCTAGTCCTAAAGTTGTACACGACATGTATCGAGTCTACAGCAATGCGCTGCGGCATCAGCGGGTCAAGGGATGATATTTACGATTATGAAACTGAGCAAACAAAAGCTAAACAATGGGGAACACGATACACGACCCATCTACTTAATTTCGAGTAGACACCTTTGTCATGTGTTTTTGTTCACGGTCATTTCCATAAATTATAGAGGATGGCACCGTCGATGTCAGTGTCTTGTAGTGTTGTAAAGATTGTACCTGCCATTGTTATGGTAAGCAGGAGACGTGACGAACAAGCCTTTTCGGGGATTCTAACCGCCAGCCGATGGGTATCTAACCTTCAAAGTTTTGATGGACGTGATTTGGTAGAAGGAGAAGGCAATGCTTAGCTAATATGTTAGACTGAAAATAAAAAACAATGGAACAATATTCTATAGTCTATCGTTCGTTACCTATTTTACATAATTAATAACTTAGATAGAATAAACAGAATCATTAGTGTATTTAGAAGCATTATGTCATGAAGTGAAATTAATCAATTACCTATGCAACAAACCGTTGCATATCTCAAAACCCCTTAATGAATACCCAAGTTTGGGTCCAATTAGGAGCAGTAAACGCCTCAAGGCTAATTCTTCTTAGCCTCCCTCCGGCAGAAGAAGTTTGTATTGTTCAGTCACGTCCACACCCAATCAGTTTAAATTTCACCCGATATGGAGGATCCTTATATGGTATTGGGTCATATTATTGAGCTTGACTCCAACATCGGAGCACAAAACATCCACTAATTGGCAGAACCGTCATATCATATTTTAAATAATTCATGATCACTGATCGGGGTTATCTTGAAACGACACCTTAGTTTTTGTAATAGGATTGTTGAAGAATTTTCAGCTCTATGTTTTTCTTGGATCTCTACTATTACATGTAACTCAATATATAACAAATATTCTTGTACTATCGAAATGATTCATGTCTAAATTGAGATTTTCTACAAATTAATTTGTGATATATGGTAACAGGTGTATGCAGTGCAGTTGTTGGCTTTTTTGTGACGTCACATCTGGCGTCAATCTATTGATATCTTGGTGACATTCCCTCGTCTACGGAGGTCGTTGACTTAGCACAGTGGCCCAGTTCACACGTGATCGCTTGTCCATTGAACGATTTAGATCTGCGCTCGCAGACCTATTCACTCAATTGCCACTTCCTGCTGACAATGTTGCTAGTCCAAGGTCGAATGTTTAAGTAACACTAGAAAATTGACAAAGATATTTCAGGTTTGGTCTTGACATATATTTTATTTAAAAAAATATGTTTTTAAACTAATGTGGGATGTTTCATTTTCCAGAGAATGTATGTCGAGAATGTTATTTTTTTAGGATAATGGATTTTATGAACTGATTGATGTAAAGAAATGTGAATTTAGCAATTGAAGATTATTCTATAAAATAATTGTATGCTGAAATGGCTTGTATGTCAGCACAAACAGTTTCAAGCTCTACTGTTCTAAACCTTCTAGGCTTATTTTTTATACCACTGGTAAACAAGAATTTGGTAGATTATACATTTAAAACAAATACTAAAACTAAACTGATAGACGAATACTGCATCCATATCAACCGATTTTATTATTAGCTGACCATTAGGCTTTCCACTAGAGATATGCTAGGGTGTTTTGCGAGGTATGTGTGTGTAATAGAGGAGTACCTTACCAACTCCTTCGCTCAGCCACCGCCTACTGAGCGTCGGTGGAAATAGTTTTCAAAGTTTAGCGTTCTCTCGCAGAGCTTATCTGTCTCGCATCGCACATATCTGGATGCAGAAAATGGAACATCAGACACCCGTAACCGGAGTAAGCCACACACATTACAAAACGAATCAGTGGTGTGAGCAGACGTGGTTTATTTCGGTTGTTCGGATGCGTGCAATGTGCAACACGCAGTCGCATACGCTCAGCTGACCCGAATCGCGGGTTCATTCCCAACTCCCAACACTTGTTTCTAAAATAACTCTTGACGCAGAGGGATGACGTCGCCTTCTTAATCCGCCAAGTATTTTTGTCACAGCAGAGCTGTCATGGCGCACGCTGTATACATGCGTTGCCGAAGGCTTCTATTGCGGCATATGTGTATAGATATAGCACTTGAATCCAGCATAATTTAACTCAACAAAAACAATCTGATAAAAATATTCAACTTTTCCGGCTCAATATGTCAACACAATAATATATACGAGTTCTAAACTAAGCTCTACAATTTTATTATTAAAGGCACATAAAAATTTAAGGTCTTTTTAATGATGATATTGTTTTTGATAATAATATTAACAAAGCCGATTTGTTCAGCAGGATGTCCAATGACTCACTCTAATTTACTTCTGGCATTAAAATTTCATATTTTTTTATTCAAATTATTTCAATCTATATATATAAAATTCAAAGTCCTGACTGACTGACTGACTGACTGACTGATATATCAACGCACAGCCTAAACCGCTGGTCCTAGAGACATGAAATTTGGAGAGTATATTCTTTGTGAAGAGTAGGTATCCACTAAGAAAGGATTTTCCGAAATTCCACCCCTAAGGGGGTAAAATAGGGGATGAAAGTTTGTATGAAAGTCCGTCAGTTTCGATGTTAGGATCTTCAAATTTTGTGTTTAGGCTAAAGACTGAAAATTTATTCATACGTGTCTAAGCGTTTTTGATAATCCACCCTCGAAGGGATGAAAAACAGGATGAAGTTGTGTACGGGAACTCACTGATTGATATATCAACGCACAGCTTAAACCGCTGGTCTTGGAGACTTGAAATTTGGAGAGTGTGTTCTTTGTGAAGTGTACGTATCAAATATGAAAGGGTTTTTCGAAATTCGAACCCTAAAAGGGTGAAACGGGGGTTGAATTTTCTGTGAAACATATTATTACACACGACAGTTCTTGGTTTTTTCATGCGTTTTTATGATTGCATAGGTATTATACTTTATTTTGTGAATAAAAAAAAAGTTTGAAAAAAAGGCGAATATTATAGTAATCATAAGAATATAAAATTCAAAGTCCTGACTGACTGACTGATATATCAATGCACAGCCTAAACCGCTGGTCCTAAAGACATGATATTTGGAGGGTGTATTCTTTGTAAAGAGTAGGAATCCACTAAGAAAGAGTTTTTTGATATTCCACCCTTAAAATAGGGGATGAAAGTTTGTATGAAAGTCCTTCAGTTTTGAAGTTAGGATTATCAAATTTTGTGTTTAGGCTATAAACACTAAAAAAAGATTGAGAATTATTTTTTAAGTGTCACAGCGCTTTTGATAATTCATCCTCGAAGGGATGAAATGCAGGATTAAGTTGTGTATGAGAACTAACTGACTGATATATCAACGCACAGCCTAAAGAGTAGGAATCCACTAAAAAACAGTTTTTTGAAATTCCACCCCTAAGGGGGTAAAATAGGGGCTGAAGTTTCTATGAAAGTCCGTCAGTTTTGAAGTTAGGATCATTCAATTTTGTGTTTAGGCTGAAGATTGAAAATCATTATAAATTTATAATCATGTATAGCACTTATTTAAATTATATATGTATTGTTTCTTCTCAGTATTATTATATTTTCTACATCTTTTATATTTATTTATTATACTTATCTTGTTTTAAATCTAAGTATATAAGTATATTATATTTATACAAAGACTTATATTATTGTGTGTAATTTATTTACCGAATTTTATTAAAAAGTACCTACACCACCGTCTATTAACGTGTTTAAATGTCTCTCCATCCTATGGTTGTCTGGAAGAAATCGCTTCTTAGCGATAAGACCGCCCATTGTACAGTATTTTTAATATTTAGAAATTATTGTTATTTTTATTTTATACTTTTTAGTGTACAATAAAGAGTTATCTATCTATCTATCTATCATTTTTTACGTGTCTCAGCGCTTTTGATAATTCACCCTCGAAGGGATGAAAAGCAGGATTAAGTTGTGTAATAGAACTAACTGACTGATATATCAACGCACAGCCTAAACTGCTGGACCTCGAGACATGAAATTTAGAGCGTGTGGTCTTTGTTAAGTGTAAGTATCCACTAAGAAAGGTCACGTGTATCACAGATTTTCCGAAATGGGATTGCCTAACAGAGTCAATAGGGCTCACACAAGAAAAAAAAACAAATGAGAGGGAGAGAGGGCACTTATAATGTTTGTTTTTGAAGAAAATATGTCATCTGTTTCCTATAGGCCACGCGGGCGAAGCCGCGGGCAGAAGCTAGTCGTTCTATATTTCTAGTATTACTAATTTAATTTTGTTTTTATTTGACTTTTTGGATGTAACTGTGATATAGTATTCCTCATTTTATATAACACCAATGTTATATAAGCCCTACATTGATTGATGTGTGACGTGAATATAATAATTCAACATTTTTAAAATATTTTCCCACTCGGCACTAATAATCACGTACGCCAACGAAATTGTTACAATAAACATAGAATATTGACTTATTCTGATCGTTGAGTTGGCGAGTATCACCAAGTAGGTACCTCGTGAGAACGCTCCGGCCCTGGGTAAATATTGGGTATAGTCGGCGCATACCAGACGGATGGCTTCCACTGTGTCGGCACACCGCTAACGTCCACTGTACACCTATATACTAGGAAGTATTAAACAGTCCAACTTGTCGGCAACAAAATGAGCGTCCAGACTAGTTTTCTAAATTGACTCAGCAATCAGTCAAGACTCTGAAAATCGATTCGAAATCTCCAATTTCTTTCATTCCTTCTTTTATTGCTTCATTATAACCACAACTGCAGTTCTATGTGTAACTATAATAAAATTAATCGCCCCTAAACTAAGCTGGTGTGTGGCTTCATGTTTGAAGAAATCTTTGATTCACATCGAATGTAGGCCTTGTTGATGTTACAAACCATTTTGAAACATGCAATTCTATGTTAGCTTTACCATTAGATGTTTGTTAAGACGATATCCCACACAGTGCTGCACTGCCGCGGCCACGCCCACCACGTTTCCTAATGTTATTTACTGCACATTAATTTATTTTAATGTTCCATTTGTTACAATGTTCTAAGTAGATTTCGACTATATTCGTTTTATTATCGTTCATGGAATTTCCAATAAAATAAACTATGATTATAGTGAGTTAGCGCTTATGATGTCAACGATGCAGTCCTAAGGTTTACTACTTATACTTTATCGTATTAGCGGTATACGATATTAATAGTACATTATGATACATGTGTGCAAAGTTGGTTAATAACACTCGAGGCGGTATTAAGCTAAGATAAGTGAGCCGAAAGTGTAATAATCAATGCAGACGCGTTTTTCAACACACTTGCGAGGAAAAAAAGATTTTTTTGATAATAATCAACCATACAATGAGAACGTTTACAAATATGGAGCGCAATATTTTTTTACATCAGTGAGCTGTCAAACTATTTTACCCGTTCAAAATATGAATGCTTGGTCTACACACATATTACTTGCAATGAGGTACAAGCGTACTTACTCAAGTAGCATAGCCAAATAGCTGTATAATTCCGGTTCGATTAGCAAGAGTGCTTATTTAGTGGTGGTGAAGCTTGCCCGCGCGCAGCTCCGCCCACACACTGGGGCCTATATCTGACTAATGCACACCACCGGCTATTATTTACTCTCAGCAGCTTGGCAGTCGGAACAGGTTTGTTATAATCTGCACGAAGCTTCTCTACCTTTCGTTGCGTGTACGGCTTTATTGCCTTCTATTCGGTTTTGATTTACTATCTTATGGCACATCTCTCGTGAAGCTTTTATATGTTGTATAGTGTTATTCTGCGATTATTTGCAATCTAATCTAGAGTGTCATGCTTTTTAGATGTGTTTCAAAGTCTTTCTTTAAATATAATTTCGTATAATAAAGTGAAATATGGTCCAAGTTATTTTTATTTCAGTGTAAAATGCAAATATTTAAGGTTATTGACTTTAACCGAGCTTTTACCAGGAATAAAGTGAGTAAAGAATGATTATTTCACGTTTTATTGTTAAGAGCAAGTAAGACGTTATAGCAAAAAGCCTTCTCTTTCATACGTCAATGTAAATAGTCACATAAACTTTACATAGTGATAAATTTACTTTCAAAATGTATAGCTAAACGTTGAACAAATAATAAAACGGCAAATGTGAGTTAGCGAATGGTTGCGTGTGAAAGCCGGAGATGGCCACCGGCCATCGCTTTGCCTTGTAATTCCGTTTGTTTTGTTTTCTCTTCATATGGATACCAGTGGGATTTTCAATTTACTCTCCTTATTGTTACAGACTACAGGGGTGCTATAAAATATGCAACAAGCTTCGATGATAGATTTTTATATATCAAAACCTATTTTCAAAATTGTAAAATAATTGGTTAATTGGTTCATTAGGATGTGGAATGAACTCCCCGTTACGGTTTTCCCTCAGCGCTACGATATGGGGTTCTTCAAAAAAGGCGTAAATAGAGCTCTACAAGGTCGGCAACACATCGGCAATCCTCCTGGTATTGCAAATGTTCATAGGCGGCGGTGACCACTTACCATCAAGAGGCCCGTCTGCCTGCTTGTCAACCTATTGACATTAAAAAATAAAGCCGATGTAGGTAGCTTTATCAGTAAATTAAAGCTCAAAAATATGAAAGAATAAAAGTAACGGGTCAAATTAAATACAAGATAATAAAGAATTAATGAAGACGTGACATGTTTGTAGTGAAGGTTTGTCCACAGCCGAGGTAAAACATGTCTGTGGTCGTTCAATATGTTACGTACGTCTACGACTTTACGTGTAGATTGCCAGATAATGAATTACCGCTCGCCCTTTAAACATGTTCCTGTTGAACATTTTCCAAATTGATTAACATGTCCCTTTTGATAATAAAAACGTAAAAAGTTAGTACAAATGACGCCTTTAAATATTATTATCTAGACCACATCTTATGATATATACTATATATATATATATATATAGACTTTCGATTTTGTTGTTATATCCTAACTAATATTATAAATGCGAAAGTGATTTTGTTTGTTTGTTACGCCTTCACGCCTCAACTACTCAACGGATCATGAAATTAGGCATGCAGATAGCCTATGGTATGGAGGACATAGGCTATTTTTTATCCTGGGAACGCGGGTGAAACCCCGGGGGACAGCTAGTTGGTTAATATAATTAAGTTACATAAAATAAATGCGAAGATAATAAAATTCACGAGCGGCAACAGCTATCACTGATGAGCTAATGAGAGATTGCGGCACTTGATAGGGTTGCACGCATGTTGCTCGAGAATCACGAGGGTGCGCGAGCGCAAGCGAGTGGTCGTTGTTTTGTTGAACATTATTTTCAAATGTATTTTTACAAATTATTGTGCAACTTGATCTTGTTGTTGATTAATACCTATATAGAAAATATAAAAAGTATATTCTGTTGTTATTGATTTTATTTGCGGCACATAAAACCTTCAAGTACAATCACTAAATAACTGGCTGGTTTACACGAAAAAAAACCCGAAGCCATTTGATATTTTTTCTTTCTTTTTTTACAACTTTAAAGTTTCGTTGTTTTTTTTTGTATTCATTCGGCCAGTTATAAACATGGATTTAATATACAAACAGGATTGAACTCTCCAAAAATTTTATCATACAAAAATAAACCATAAGTCATGCACGTTAGGGTTTACTTTTGTTAGTTATCTTAGCCGAGGCAAAACGAGCCGAGAGAGATAGCCCGAACCGAGGCCGTTTGTCCCTTTTCCTCAATTGCCAAAAGATAAAAATGTTAAAGATGGTAGAAAATATTTCACCACAACAAGTAAAATATATTACGTATAAATATTTTTTTGCTATTAAACTAGTTTTAAATCATTTTATTTTGTAGGTTTACATCTGTACATAATAATAAATAATTGTATTTAAGTAAAATAATCAAAATAATATGATTGTTTGGTAGCTATCATAAAATTATTCTGGTAGCACTGAAATCTGATATCAGTGGTGTCATGGCAACATGGCGACTTTTTCTGTTGTTTTGTGGAAACGCATTTTGTTTATACTTTTTATCGTGAAAATGGTGAAAAAAAATTGTATCAAGACATGTAAAAGTGAATCATGTGCTGGTTGTGGGATTTTATTTCACAAGTAAGGAATAACGATGATTTTATTTACTAACAATGGTGAGTCATAAGTAGTTTGACCATGGTTTATTAAAAAAAATTGTAGACGGAAGACACTAAAGTTAGTGTAATTCTTTTTAAAACTAAGTATAATGTTTATTGTGTGTTGTAATGTGTACCTATTGTATAAATAATTTGTACCTATGTATCGCATAATTGAAATAGCATTATTTTTTATGTTTGTTACAGCTTTCCATCGAAAGAAGAAATGAAGCAAAAATGCAATTTTGATGCGATTAAAACAAATGTTTTCCACAAGATTGAAACATCTTATTATTCCACCGCATCCTTTCCAATGCATAACAGATGAAGAACCGCAAAAACTGTAACTAGTAAAAGCATTGGCTAATAATTCGTACCTATTCACCACGCGAAATGTAATGCATTCAGAAACTTAGGCAGTGAGATTGGCCTAAGGCAGAAACTAAATAAAACGATTTTGTTTAGCCGTGTTTAATTTTAATAAATACCTACTTTGTCAAGCACATTCGAGTTTTATTTCCCTTTGCTATATTTTAATTCCCAAATAACAGCTCTGTAGAGCAAACTGAAAAAAGAGCAAGGGGAAAAGCCGTGGTCCCAGAACGAAATTCTGCATGCACCCTTGCCTATTCATACGTAATATTTGATGATTCGACACAAAACGTAACTCAAAAATTAATCATAACTTTTCTCAAAAACATGGGTATACACGGCTACACATCAAGCTATACATTTCCAGTATAAACTGATCTCGCATTGTATAGGATTTCTGTACAATGAGAGGTCAGCTAATATTGGAAATTTATATCTTGATTAATCGTGCGTACACGATTCAACACCCACATAGAACATAACAATGTTCAGTTTCAAATAATGGGTTTTCGCGAAAAAGTATCTCGATATCTATAGTTTTTCATTATGGTTTTATCTCTTATTTTTTCTATAAATTATTATTTCACTATTTTAAGTAACATAATGTTAATATTTTTGTAATACAAACAATAATTTGAAATCAACTAGTGTCAAAACGCCACAAACAGACAAAATTGGAGGAACTTTGCAATGCAGCGATTGTGCGCGAAAGGGACTAACAATGACCACGACCACTCTGCCAAGAGTGCACGACTAGGAAGAAGAAGTGTCAACCGGACACAAATTATCTCTCAAATCCAACTTTCCTGTTCGTTATAAAAATGTTTGGTCACCCTATTAGAATGGGATAAACAGCCTCGGTATGCGTTATCTCTCTCTGCTCGCGTTTTTGGCCCAAGAGCTCAATCCTGTTTGTATATTAAATTCATGGTTATAAACAAGCTAGCCCTTCTTTTTTTTAACTAGTCTTATTAACGTTGCGCTTTAATTAATTTTGGAGGGAATATTTAATTTCATCTCGCTTCTGATTTACTGAAAAAAGAACGGGTAGGGCTTGAGTAATAAACTAAAGTGCCCGGCAAGATTATAATTTGACAAAGAAAAATGAGTGTCGGATTAACTACAGCATTGTGAAGGTACGATGCAATGCAATTGTGTCGTGATATTGC
Source organism: Polyploca ridens (assembly GCA_951394255.1). Classification (NCBI taxonomy): domain Eukaryota; kingdom Metazoa; phylum Arthropoda; class Insecta; order Lepidoptera; family Drepanidae; genus Polyploca; species Polyploca ridens. The sequence goes on from OX596243.1 coordinate 9,947,318, forward strand.
GATTTGCGGCTTTCATACTTTCTTATGGGTTTCGTCATAGATCTGTGCTCATGTTACTACACCTCCTCCATCATTCAGACACCGGTAATAAATTCTAAATGTCACAGAAGATGATGCATAATGGATTCATTGCCGCGAGGTGTCATCTCGGAGAGCATCAAACGGTTTCATGCCGTATAGTGTTTTGTTAAAGCTCTTTGTCTTTTGTTATTATTTGAGACATGTAATGTTTTATTGCTGCGTTTAGAGATAAAGCTTTCGGTGACAAGAGTGGCCGCTTTGATCAGTTATAGTTGGTCAACATACTCCAAGAGATTATGTTGGTAAGTACTTGGTAGAGACAGACCTAATAGCGTCGCTGTGTTCATTTTCGTGGCGGTACTCTTTTTAATTTCAGAACGCGTTTAAGAACTTTTTACTTTTTTTAAGAGCAGCATTAATTTATTTAAAGAATGCTTGCACGTACAATTAGTAGGTAAGAAAACTGTTATTTCGCTATACCTTTGCAATGATTGAAGTGGGTAGTACGTGCGTAAAGCTTAAATTTAACTAATATATTTGTGCGCATTCAACTCAGGTACGTTTCGTTTGATAGTTTTCCATTCAAATGATCAAAGTATACAATAGTGTATAATCTGTTTGTAGATTATACGGAATCCGCAACAATTTGTATCAGCTGAACGCTTTTGTCGGACATTGGACAGGCTGCATGCACTTGTCGGCTTATTTCCATACAATTTGAGCCACACACGTCGCGGTCGGGGCGCGTGCCTACTCTTTCTGCGAAAAGCTCGTATGAAATTGCAGCTTCATTTTAAAGTTATTTATTGAAATACTTGGCATTTTATGAATATAATTTCTACAGAATGTAATTTGTATGGAACTTATATTGTATTGGAAAAGTAGTAGGTATGCGTCTATCTTTTTCATTGGACCACACGCATACAAGCTAATATTATGCTTTCCCAAAACAGTCAGTATTTAAGTAGTTAAATACTGACAACTATTATTAGTCTCTTAATATCACTAATTTCAAATATCATAATGTGAAAGGGTTTATAATTTTTTTACCGCGAGGATTCCAATTGTAACCATTCAATGCGACAAACAATACGGCCTTTCTGACCACTACTGTCAAGTTGATGGTTAATATCCACGAGAGCCGTTGGGCGGTTTCTTATGTTGGTACCTACTTATGACAATAAAGTTTGGACAATGGTCGCGGCCAGTGTTTGCGGTGGACCACCGGGGGCGAGCCTGCCCTCGACTCCTGTCACCGTCGCGTCGCATATCTTTACCAGTTTCAACGACATGAGAGATTTACGGCCAGTCAGAATGTAATACCTACGGACTGGTCGACAGGTGTTTCGGATTTCATGCGTTTATTATTTTACGCCATTTTTTACGCCTTATAAAATAAGAATGTATAATACTAATATGAAATTACATACCAAACCACATTACACTTATAAAGATTCGTTTTGAACAAAGTCAATATTGTCAACTAATATTTGCTTCCGTTTTACCCCTCTACACGTACCTAATGGCATGTATTAAACTTTGTTTTATTACAGAGAAAACAATGACGAGTTTCAAGAATCTATTAAACATTCACTGCACCTAGGCCCTTAACGATGAGGAAAGCTAAGGGAAATAGATTCGGGGAATGGAGAGCCCGTAAACTCTACCAGACTCGTTTACCTACTTTAAACAACTTATATGCATATTACCTATATAGTGTATTAAGTGTATACTTTAATTTGTTGTATTATAGCGGTACCGCTATGCTGATATATTTTTAATAAGTAAGTACTACCTATATTTTAAATGACGTAAAATACTATTTATTCCTTAAATCATTACATATATTAACTGTTCTTTGAACACCATTAGCAACGAATGTTTAAAGATTCATGAGTTACCGGTAACCAGCGTCGGAATAGGTGTCGTAAAATTGGTATAAAATATACCGAATAAACATTGCAATGCATTGTCGGTTCGGTATGAATCAATTTATGAAGCTATTGACATATCTAGATATTTTAAAGTGTGTGCTAGTTCCGTAGTGAATGACGTAGATATACGCACGTACCTATCGTGCGTGTTGGCATTTCATTCATCGCTATCATATCATCTTGATATGTGCCGCTGTGGCCACCCGCTCTTTGATCTCAGCAATTGACTCAATCGAGTATAGACCCTACAATAGGTTACTGTTTTATCGCAGATTGTTTATAGAGACGTTACAAATGAAGGGTGTTGATCCATGCGGTCAAGTTCAATCAATTGATTGGATTGTTTCAAATTAATTTTGTTTGATTATTGCTTTTCTTATTTAGCAAATGTTGTTATTGAATAAGCGTTACCTCGATAACATTTAGAAAATGCATACACTACACGTTAGTAAAAAAAAAATGTGCAAACCATATCCAGTAACAGTTTGAAATGATTATTTATGATGTGTCTGGTTATCAAACAGATGGACTGAAAGGTAGACAGGTCGTTATCGGTATTTCAAAATACCACATGAAAAGAATAACAAACACAAAAGCCATTCTCAAGGAGTCGAAAACCTGTTAAACTCACAAGATTGATGGCCACCCACGAAATGCATTTTTATTGTAACGGTTATCTAAATGGTTGTGCAATATGGCGGCACTATCGGCCGATGTCAAGGATAGATAGTGTATTGATGGAAATTTATCGCCCTTTACTGGGTGTGGCGCAGCGCAGCCCAAGGATACGATACACGAGACATCGACTAGGAGCGGTCTTTGATACGCGATAGATGATGTTTGCATGTCGGTTAATGGAAGGCGCAAGTTTCGCTCACAAACGTATAACATTACTAAAATAATTTTAGTATTAGATTTCTATGAAGTAATAAATACGAAGCGTAGGCGCACACTCGGGTAACCCCAATGAGGGCACGATCGATGGCCGCGATGTGGGCGCGTAGCACCGTTTCACCATAAATGAGCCCTTTGTACTGTAAATTGATCATGAGGGTTTGACCGATTGCCTTTTGCAGTTATAAAAATCAAACTGCTCCTCTGCCCACGAGGTAATGGCGTTCTAAAGCCTTTAGTGCTGCGTCGTGTTGCGCGGTGCAACGCGTGCACTGCGGCTGTGCGGTTCTATTTGCTTAACTTTAATTTAAGACCGCTTTCACGGGACTCGCTTCTTAATGTTTAGATAAGGTAAATGTCGCAACATCCACGGAAACAATGAAGTCTTAATTGTATCACGGTGCTTTCTTTACGTTATTGTAAGAGTACGTCGACCTTACCGACGACGTGTGGGTGTTATAATATTCTTAGCACTGCATTCAGAAATCAGAGATCATAAACAATGGCGGCGTGATAATGATAAGCGAGAAATAGAAAACAAAGGATTAATTCGGCGAAGGCGGTGCTACATGTTAATGATGAACATATAATGAGTTCCCGCACACATTTATTTAATGTCGCAACACTTGATAGACTATTAGTGTTCTTTGAGCATGAGATTTACAAGTTTGCGACTTTGCGAGCCCTAACATAGCGCGCTGTGCGATTGTTACTTTCAAGCGAGGGTCGGATGGCGGCGGAGTTGTTATGATTTATTTAATTTAAAAGCATAAGAGTATATTATAGATACACTTACATACATTCACTGAGCACGCAGCCCGTGACCAATGTTAAATTGAATAGTTATTTGCTATCCTATGATCGAACACCGTGCGCGCTAGTAATTGATTAGTCGCGAGATAAATTATGGGATTTACTATGGAAGAATTATTGAACCTCATTTTTATAGCGATGTGATACATTCTTTAGATAAAATAAAAGAATAAAAATCCAGCTAATCGATTTAGTATTAAAATGTAGAATGTCCTATTATATTAGTCTCGACCAGAATGAATATTCTATGAAACAGTCATTAGAAGCCTGAGGGTGCATATAGCCGCTGCAATGTTAACAAGCCTTATCGGGAAAACAATGAGTGTTCCACAAACATTACGATGCAAATGTACCGGCTCTAATTAAGCCATGACTTGCTCTGGAGGGGAAGGATCGAACCCATAATCATTTACACAAATTTACTGCCGTTCATTCCATGTTCATTTATAGCTTGATTATAATAGAAGTCCCATTAAAATGAATGTGTTCTTATTCAACTTCGTGCATATCTAGCTTTAGTGCCTTTTTTAACCGACTTCAAAAAAGGAGGAGGTTCTATTGAGAACCTCTATTATGTTTAGGTTATGAAGTAACAAACATTAAAAAAAAATACATTCGAATTGTCGAATGTATTTTTTTTTTATGTTTGTTACTTCATAACTCCGTCATGTATAAATCGGTTAGATTTGGAAAATTTGTTTACCGTTTGGTCCCATTGTCATCAGGTCAGGATTTGATTACTTCTTAGTGTACTTTGAAGTCGGTTTAAGTTTTTTGTAAAACAGTCCAATTATGTCTGTCTCAATTGCATAGTATATAGTAAGTAAGCTTTTACTTATCTATTATGTCTGTCTATTATAAATTAAAAAAAATGTATGCATGGTTACCGGTTTACTGAAATTTTATCATTATACAATTTTGAAGAATCTGTATGGTATGATTACACGATGCAGTTTGTTATCGTGTTATCAGGGATCGTACTATAATTAAGTAAGCAGTGATCTTGGTAAATAATGCAGTTATATGTGTACACAGGCGGTCATTCACAGACTGGGTATCATCATTATCAATGTATGAAAGCTTCACAACCACAACTACACTGTAATCATGTTCATCTCGTTAACGCTCATACTGAATGGGGGAGCTGATTATCTAAATTATACCGCTTCATTTTGTATATTCGTAGATGCAAGGATAACTTTAATGGCAGTGATTTAGACATGTAGTATAGTCATTAGTGCGTTTCCTATACTTAAAGTTTCGTTTGTTCTTTCAGGTTGCTGGTAGGCGCACCTCTAGGTCAAAATCTGCAACCAAACACACAGAAGTCGGGGGCGCTATGGAAGTGTCCACTCAACCCGGCAGTGCAGAACTGCGAACAAATCATCACAGATGGCAAGAGAAGTGAGTAATCACACCGGTATATATAAAAGAGACCACTTCGACTGATATAAATTTAGAAATTTTCGACAGTACAAAGTTGTTAAGTAAAATAAAATTGTGCATATTTTGACTGAACTGCATTTGTGTCACATCATTATCTGAACCATTTTATAATTCATTTCAAGTTCTTTCTTACACTATTTTTTTTTTTCATATTTTCCGAAATAAAATTATAGTTTCAATTGAATTTAGAAAAAATAAGTAAACATCTTAGGGTTGGTTCAGTCAGTGTGGAAAACTACTCGAGCATTTTTTCACGTTAGAGTACCTAATACCCGAGTTAATCAATATCGGGGGGTGTTTTTGTTTCTTGTTATAGCATACCTATTTGAAATAAGACCATTATTACTTACCTACACTTGGAAAATTACTCGAGCATGCACAAAATTTTTCCATTTGATTGGAACGAGCCTTACATTTCTATGTCATATTTTTCAATAATAAATTTGAGTTATATAATAAGAATTAGACTTGAATCACGTTTGTATATTACAGAATAAGGTTAGAAAGCACTTTAGTGTATAGTAAGTACACGAGATAGTAGCAAATCACGACTAGATATATAGAAAATGGAAGTAGAACGAGTCAATAAAAATGTGTTCTCACAGTTTAGATACACACGCAAGGAAGGAATCGCTGGAACGTTTTTGTCGTAATCTAATCATTCAATATAAGTTTTAATTAAATTGTTGTCTTTTGTCGGTGGTGCCCCAAACAGCGAAGTTCGGCTCGATAGACACGAGTAAGTGAGCTGTGGTCTCAACCTCCTTTTTTCTTAATCATTTTGCTCTTCGACTAATACTCACTAATCGCTGTAATTTATTTTTGATTATACTAATTGTTCGATTTTTGTCTTATTAAGTTCCAGCTGGACCGTCATTAATGAATAATGAATGCAACGCATGCGCTAACTTAGTGGTTTGAAATATTTTTATTTGCGACACATTACACCCATGAAGCTTTAATATTTGGGATACATTTTTTTACTTTGTTTAAATTACCGTTGATAAACATAAACCAGCAAGATTTTTCAATTTCAATTTGATATGTTTATTTAATCTTTACTGATCGAAGATGTATCTCAGATATAGAAAAGCACTAACTGCTTGCAGAAGCACCGATCACCATGCTTGCGTTATAGCACCTATAGCAATATTATCCTAAGAACTTGTATGATAATTTATAAGGAATACAAATCTGAAACTTATTAAAATTGTGTAACGTAGCTCTGGAGAGATTTAGAGCTTTATAGTGATGTTATGTAATGTAGGAGCTTTGTGAACGATTCTAAGAGAATAAAGTAAAGCAGGTACCTATGTAGATGATTAGCGATGCTATTAAATAACATAACTATTGATTAAGATTGTAGTTTTTCGAATGAAAAAAGTGCGATCTATTGAACGCAAACGATCTAATTCCAGGTGACTGGTTAATTGTAAGGCATAAACCTATTGACACAACTGTACTTAAACGTAACAATAATATAAATAATCAGCAAGAAATAACTTTATTGCACATCTATTGTTAATAATATGTAACCGTCAAAACCAAAGTATATCTGGTTTTGCATTCAAATAACGTAGGATTAATTCACATCGTCTAACAAACGAAGCACCAGGTAACACTGGGCCGATTAACATTTAGCATAACAGTTAGGCATACTTACATTCAATTAAATATATTTGGTGTCCTTCTGGTGTATTAACGAATCGGCCATCGATTAATGACCTCAGTATTAGCTCGAAATTAACAACACGTAGACTTCGATAACGTCCATTAACCCGAGACCACACGTTTAAAAAAGCCGTATCTTCACATTGATTCATTCCAGGTTGCAGAAGTATATCGTCACCTTAACGCCTAGCCTAGTGCCCACACATTTCACCGATAGCAAACATAATAATAGGTCGAAAGAATAAATCAGATTTGTTTATTAGAACTGCATGATTTACTTCCTATGATATCTATGACAAATGCTATTCTATATATTTGCACGATGATTGTGCAATATGACACCGAAACTTATTATGTTCTGGCATAATTGCAAGATTTTATTATTATTTGCTCTTAAAATGCAACTTTCCCGATCTTGCATCATACACGCCTGGTTGCAATGCTTTGCATTTGCCGAAATGATCACCGAATCTGTTTGTTACTGGGGATTGAATTGGAGCTACAACTGTTTTTAAAGCAAGAGCAATGACTGAAATATGTTGTTGTCGCTTAAAGAGTTAATAAGATGTTTTATTACTTCAGTTTAATTTGTATTAATCTAATATGTTTGGGTTGAATTTTAAATAACATGGTATACAATTTGTAAGTGCTAAAATGTCTCATAAGTTGTGTCTAATTGAAGCTTAAACATAAACCATTTTTTGCAGTATTAAAGTAATCCTTGCCACGTTGAAGTGATTAATATTTATTTTTATTTATAATTGAACTAATTTTTGTGCTAAGTTATCCTAACTAACATCATTTTATAGAATTTTATCTTACTATGTATTTATTATATGTAGATTTGGATTCCGATCATCTTGTGGGTCCATACCCTGAAGAAATCAAAAATGGCCAGTGGTTGGGGGTATCCGTGAGAAGCCAAGGTCCTGGGGAAAAGGCTGTTGTTTGTGCACATAGGTATGTAACTATATATTTTTCCAATTTTGTTTCAGTCCCAATACATAATCTTAATCACATTTCATGCTTTACTTCATAGTTTATAGAAATTGAATGTCACTAAGCTATAATTTTATTTATGTTACAGATATATTCGTACAAAGGGGGAATCACAGCTAGGTCAAGGGCTTTGCTACACTTTGACCAACGCGCTCGACCTACAAGGAGCTTTAGAGCCATGCAGAGGTCGACCTGTTACAAGGTACCTACTGTTTATTTAGCTTTTAATTATCATCTCATTGTTATTTGGGTTTCATAGACTTTTCAAGACTAAGCGTTCTACATCTTCGGCGTCGTCATAACTCCTTCTGGGGTCAGTCGACGGCCAAACGTAAGCCCATTTAAAAGAATGTAGAGTTCTAATACAGTTTTTCTACGGTATTTGCTGTTACGAGATATACTTTGTTTAGATATTGGTGTATTGAAATAAATGTAGTCACACCTTCAACCTACATAATATTATGCCAGATGATATTTATTCGATTCAGTAAATTTTTGACTAAATATAACATACCGAAAATACTTATTTTTGAGAACCAAAGATAAACCTCATGAATGAATAAGAGGTAAATGTTTATTGGTAGATCTGTTACGCAACAACTTATGAATATGAAACCTTGTTCACGGTATCGATAACATACAACAAAAAAACCTAATTTCAGGGAACACGAAGAATATGGTTTCTGTCAAGTAGGAACTAGCAGTTGTCTTCTTAAAGACAATACTTTACTGATGGGCAGTCCGGGACCTTACACGTGGAGGGGAACGTTGTTCTCTCAAGATATAAGCGATGATATATGGGAGCGGGACAGCGTGGTCTACATGGCACCCGTTGAAGATGGTGCAAGCGCAGTTGCGAAGTATAGTTACTTGGGTAAGTTTCTTAAACATGTTCGATTCCCAAAATCCCGAGATCGAGCATAGCATAAAAATTGTTTATCGAAGGCTACAATAACAAAACGATTTCAACGTAATCTAGCGGTGAAATATTAAAACCTACGATTTTTCACCATAATATTCTTTTGATTGATATATTACTGGTGTAATTACTTAATTCCTTTTCACAATTGAAGACTAAGTTAGTGTTTATTTTCAAAAAGCACTTTTTTAAAACAAGATGCTATACATACTTACTCTGTTTTATGAAACCTATGCGATGTGTTGATACTAGTCTAAATTAAAAAATATATATTTTCCAGGAATGTCAGTAACTGGTGGTGATTTCTTCGGTCCTATGCCAGCCTTCGTGGCGGGTGCGCCGAGAGCAAATGGCACGGGTCAAGTGGTGATATTCAGTAAGCCAGTGGTGAAGGACTGGGATAAAACCGATCTGAGTTTACTCAATTTTACGATGCTGCTCAACGGAGAGCAGTTTGGCTCTAGCTTTGGGTATGAAGTTGCTTCCGCTGATGTTAATGGAGACAAGTAAGTGTGTGACATTTATGACATGGCTATATCTTAGAAGGGAAATATTCCACTAGGATATGAGCAACAAACTATTGCTACTATTTTTTTTATTGAACCTTCCATTAAAATAAACACAACAAGAAAACCTACTTGACCTAAATGTACCGAACAGTAGATATTTTTTCACGGTTTGAGACTTGATCCAATTAAATAAATAAATATCGTAGGATATATTTGATTTACTATTCACATACGGATCTGAACCCAAACAAAACCGAGATTTTTTATATATGAGTATGCACTCCTCAAAATTCCTCGGAGGAATGAAATTATTATAATTAACAAAATATCATTTCACTTTGCAGATTACCTGATTTGCTTGTAGGAGCTCCATTTTACTTCTCCCGCGACGCTGGTGGTGCAGTTTATCTATACCTCAACGTAAACAATAGTCTACCTGACACCTATAACGTTAAGCTGACTGGCAAGCAAGAGTCACAGTTCGGTATTGCCATAGTAAACGCTGGAGACTTAAATAAGGATGGATGTGATGACGTAGCTATCGGTAGCCCATATGAAGGAAACGGAGTAGTATACATTTATATGGGAAACAGAGAGAATGGTCTAAACACGAAGCCCGATCAAGTTATAACAGCTGAGTTACTGCCGTCAGTCTTGAAGACCTTCGGTTATTCGCTCTCTGGTGGGGTTGATTTGGATGCAAATGGTTACCCTGATTTATTGGTCGGCGCTTATGAGAACGTGAGTTGAGTTTATTATTATGCAAGACATAATAAAATAGTACAAGAATGAGTCATCTTATTCTTTAATGAAATTTACTATGAGTGTCACATTATCGATAGCCAAGATTAAAAATGGTGCTTGTCTTATTCTATATGAAAGGTGAATATACAAACTTAACTTTGTTTCTACTTTAATTTACAGAGCAGCGTAGCGTTAATACGAACCAGACCTATCATCGATATAAGGACCAGGATCAGCCCATCGAACACGATCATCAACATCGATCCGGCCATACACGGCTGTGAAAAAGATCCCACGTCTAACTATACTTGCTTTCACTTCGAAGCCTGCTGCATCATCAAATCTTTAGTCGAGTCCACACAAACGAACACACACACACTTAACTATGTAATAGAAGCAGAAACTTTTCCCGGAGGAAGAAAGTTCTCCAGAGTTTTATTTGATGTTGAAAAGGTTAATATTCTGAAGGAGACCATTGTATTAGGAAAGGATGTCGAAAATTGTCGACCGCATACTGTTTATTTGAAGAATAATACTCGTGATATTCAAACCCCTATTAAGGTAAGAAAATCAATATTAATCGATACTTAACCGTTCATCATTCATCTTACAGCTCTGTAGCCTTGTAGGAATCTGGAAAAGTTCATGAGGATTTATTTAAGGAAGATTTAAGGAATTTCCCTTAGTTAGATTTTTGTTGAATATAAGAAATTTTCCATTAGACGCTAGAATTACATGCACTATTTTAATTTTATATTGGCATAAGAGATTTTTATCCTCAACACATGCATGATGTAGGCTTTTCTGTTTGTGACATGTGCTGGTGGCGCCATCTATGAATCGTTTTGCATTTCTTTTCAAATGTTTTCAATATGCCCCGCCCTCTAGGGGCTGTAAAACATAACAACAGGTCCATCAATTCATTCATTACGGCGTGATTGAGTAAAACATAGGTATGGTATAATGGTACTTAAAGTATAAACACAAACTACACAAGAAATTTCGCGTTTATCGAATTACTAGGATCTCAAAAAGTAACTGAAATCACTCCCGCAAATAATAAAATTTCTTAAATTTCCGTTTCAGTTCCAAGTGACCTACAAACTAGAGAACATCGAGCCCGTATACTCGACAACAGGTGATCTTCCAAACATCGACAACTATCCGGTTCTCAACGCGACAGCAACTACCACCTTTAGTGCAAACTTCCTTAACGACTGCGGCAAGGATGGCGTGTGCACCAGTGATTTAGTTGTTAACCCTGTACTGTTGCTGCCTTTTGGTAAGAATTAAGATTCTATTTTAAATGCTAGTTGTCCCCCGGGGTTTCTCACAGGTCACTCACATTCCCGGGATAAAAAATTAACCTATGTCCTTATACATATCATATGCAGGTGGACATTCCGTTTCTGCATTCCAAATTTCATCACGAATGTTCAGCGGTTTAGGCGTGAAAGCATAACAAAACAAACTCCCATTCGCATTTATAATATTAGTTAGGATAAAGGTAGACGACGATATCGACTGAATCAATAATATAAGGTTAGAAGAATTTACAAATCTTGGATGAAAATGTGATCTAGAGAAAGCCCGGGACTGCACCAAGGGCCGTATTATTTAATCGTAAATCAAAGCCTCAGTCAAGTTGAAACTTTATTAACATAAAATAATCAGTCCTAGAGAGTTGAGACTTGAGTTTTAATTCTCGTTCTTTAATAGAAACCTAAGAGTCCGCGACTAGACCTATCTTATTATATTATTGACAATATTGGGCAAAATATTTTTTTTTTGTGGAAGATCTTTTATTAATTGAATACTACCGGTGGCCGTATAACCATTTATTCGATTCAGATATGAAGCTGCAAATGTGGCAGAATTGACTCACCCAGATCTGTGGAGTAACCAGAAAAGTCTGAAAGTAGTGCTAGTGCCAATGTTGAATGAAAATATTTGCTAACGCAGGGACATCCAGAGTGTTATATAGAGATCCTGAATCCAATGATATATTTTTCTATAAAACTATTTTCAGCTGAAGACGGCAAGTATGCATTAACTTTGGGCCAGGACGAAGAAATAAAACTATCGATATCAGTTGATAACTACGGCGAGTCTGCTTACGAAGGCCAGCTGTTCGTCTTGCACCACTCCAGTCTGCACTATATCGCAGCTGACATTAGTGTTTGTACCTATTTATATCAAATTTTTCATAATCGATAGCTCAAAAATATACAACGTTATTGGACCTCATTCAAACATCTAAACTATAGTTAGGGGAGATTACGATATTTTCCTTTGCTAAAAATCTAATTCGAATAGTTTAAAAGTCTTATGTTCGAATCTGTATTATCGTGCATTAATAACTATCCCACCTTAGCTTCTTTTGCTTAGATTTGCCTCTGTGATTTACAATTTGGATAAATCAATTATGTGCATGTGTATATTTTTTGTAACGTTATAATACAATTTTCCAGGATAAGCACGTGATCTGCGCAAGCATGAACAAGACAATAGTATCATGCAATCTTGAGAATCCATTCAAAAAGCAACCGGACGATACCCTTCCTATAGTACTGAGGTTTGACGCAAGAGCTTTAGAAGATAATGAGCCATCTGTAGTTTTCACCATTTGGGCTAATTCCACCTCAAAAGAACTACATCGAGAAAAGAAGCCTGTGGAAGTTGAAGCATTGGTTATTAAAAATGCTGAATTGTTGATAAAAGGGTAATAATAATTACTACACTTTTAAGAAATTATTGTGTTATCAAAGTACTTTTATAGTCACTTCGTTTTTGTTCGAGTAATACCTGACTATAAAAGTACTAAACATTGAAGTTCCTAGTAATAAATTACTTGGGTTAGTTGACAAAAACGTATTGTCTGATGAAATTGGCTATCTTTGTTCTAGTGCCGCCCATCCAGAGCAAGTATTCTACGGTGGAGAAGTACACGGAGAATCCGCTATGAAACATTTCGATGACATCGGAACGAGGATAGAGCACACGTATCAGGTAATCTCAACAAAGAAGTTTTATGTCATACGCACTCTTTTGCTATATATTTCTATATATATATATTTTCGGTCTTCTCGGGTCTTTTATATAAATAGTTTGACTTTTTTGGCGGGAACTTGCAGAGTGAAGTTGCGTTTTCATTTTTATTTTCATAAATTCGTGTATTTTGAGTTTTATAGCATATTATCGGTGGTATTTTATCCAATAAAGATCAATCCATGTGCACCAGTGATGTGAAATGAAATGAATCATGTGTATGTGACCTTTCAAGTTGTCTCAAAAAGTCCGTGAACAGTTTTAGTACAACTACCATTGTACTAAAATATGACTTTTATGGACGGTGACTGACTGAGGACTATGTGAACGTGATTTATTGTGACTAGAACTTATAATATAACTGAAAAATGGCAAAATACACAAGCCGTGTGACGCCCACATATTAAAAAAGTAGTTTAATTTTAAATTTTATCTTGTTCGTGTGTACTACTAATTAAGTACCTATGTTTGTTGTATGCAGGTGTTCAACGAAGGGCCATGGCGCGTGTCCCCCGTGCAGGTGGTGATCTACTGGCCGCACCAGGTGGCGGCCGAGGGCGCGCAGGGCAAGTGGCTGCTCTACCTCGAGGACGTGCCCACTGTCATCGGAGAAGCTAGTCAGTGCTATTCCGTTTTAGTTTAAGATGGCTCAGCGGTAGTTACGTCGGCTACCGAGACGAAGATCCCGGGTTCGAATCCTACAATGAGCTTGAGCTTTCGGTGAACGAAAACATCGTGAGGAAACCATAGCACCGTGGAAGGGTAGTTTGTAACACCCATCTGGCTAGCTACCGCCCTCTAGTTGAAATCTGTGTGTTCCGATAGCTGCACTTGAGAGCCAGTTCCTTCTAGGCTTTGTGTTTACCACCTTAGGCCACATTGTCACTTACCAGGGCAAGATTGTGGTTAAACACAGGCCTATACACAGTAAAAAAATCAGATTCATCAAATTTTCACCAGTAATAAAAAAGACCTCGAGTGGCCACCGTTAATCAAACACTAAATGTAGTGGTCTCCCACGAGTTGGCCGGTCAACCTAGTTAAATACACATGTAACCAAGATATCAGAACCAAAAGCAAGCTGGGCAATGTCTCACTCTGGCCTTATTTTTAGAATAAAATGGGTCGATATGATTTCATGGAAAAATTGTTCCCCAAGTTCAAGCTTACTCAATAAATATTTCAATTTTTCAGATCAAAGCAACGGCGAATGCATTATAAACGAAAGAGAAGTAAATCCTCTAAATTTGACAACGAGAGCCGGCACCACGGAATCTTACCCCGAGAACTTAGAGCAAAACCCATTTGAAAGCTCGGGAAAGCTTAGTGTCAGCTCAACCGAGAAAATTTACAACGAAACGACCAAGAGAATCATGGAATATTCTAGTGCATCCGAAAACAAGATTAGAAGAAAAAGAGAAAATGAAATTGTGAAGCCGGAAGCATACACGGATAAGGATGGTCTTAGGAAGCAAGTTGTTAATATGGTAAGACGATAAATTATAGCTAAAAGGCTTTTGCCACTTTCACTCTTTAGTTAAACAATAAAATTTGTGAATAAATGGCCAATTTCCGTATCTTTTAGTGCAAAAACTGAACAAATGGCTTCCAAGTGTACATTATGATACATGTGTGCAAAGTTGGTAATTACAGATAAGGCGATATTAAAAGCGTAATGATCAATGCACACGCGTGTCATACGACGTTTTTCAACACACTTGTGAGGAAAAATACAGACTTATATTTTTTAAGTAGATTTTTTGATAATAATCAATGAGAACCTCAACAAATATGGCGCGCAAGTTTTTTTTTTGACATCGATTCGCCGTCAAACTGTTTTACTCGTTTAAATTAAGAATGCTTCATAATCGGGATTATATGTCATAAAACTGTGCGGTAATGTAAAGTAAAAAGCACTAGTGCGTAATAACCTGCATTAAGATACTAAAAACGGTGCCATAAATGTCACTTTGAGCAAGTGTGTTGAAAAAACATTTATATTTACAGAACTGCCTTAAGAAAACGGCCAAGTGCATTCAGCTTCAATGCCTGATATACCGGCTGGGGCGCATGCAGACGACCACGATCACGGTGCGAGCGCGGCTCTGGAACGCGACCCTCGTCGAAGATTACCCGAGGGTCAGCCACGTCAACATTGCATCCACCGCCGTCATACGCATACCTAGCCAATACAATATACATCAAACCAAGCAGTACGATGATACTGCTACTGTAAGTTCTTATTCATGTTGATAGTAGCCTCCCAGCAGAAACTCAATTACCTTTGTTAAAACACTGAACAAGATAAAAACTATATAATAAAGAAATAAACTATATAATACAACAGGCCCCCTAAAAAGGAAGCTAAGCAATACTGCTAACGCAATTAATTTTTTCACAGCAGAACTTAAGTAATTCATCAATTCCGAGTCTTTTAATGAATTGAATTGTACATAATGAGTAACTATTTTACCAAAACGTATTGGAATTACTTAGGATTTGTCGAGAAATCGAAAAAATTAATTCCGTAGCAATATTGCTTTAGCTTCCTTTTTAGCCCCCCTGATCAGCAATGCCGCCAGCATTTTTGGCACGTTCACACAGGGCAGTGATCTGGCACAACTTTTTTATTGTAAATATTTTGATAGGATGTGCTTTCGATTATTATGTAAGTGTTGTAAATATAGTATAGTTTATTTATAATATAAGTAGCATTACTGTTTATATCTTTATTGTAACTGTAAGTTATTCCTTTTTTATTTTACCGTAAGCTCTCTACAGAAATCTTGTGAATTTTCTAGGTTACAAAATGTATATCATACATTCTGGTCAATTCAGGATAACACAGTTGAAAAAATAATACTTGTACTTTATATGATGCTAGTCATCGACAATAATGTGTTCTTTAACTAAATGTGTATTAAATGTTTTACAGGTGGAAACAGTAGCGTATCCAGATTTGAATATTAGCGAGTCAACAGAGGTGCCGCTATGGGTGATCATAGTGTCGGTGATAGTGGGTCTGCTGGTGCTAGTTCTACTCATCATAGCTCTGTGGAAGCTCGGCTTCTTCAAGCGAAGCCGGCCCGACCCCACGTTGTCGGGTAATCTCGAGAAAAATAACCACGAGTCAAGCCCATTCATTGGAAATAGTATTCGATAGCTAAAAACGTTTTGTTTTAATGTGAACGGAACTCTTGAGAGAGGGACTGAAGTGTAGAATGTACAATGAACTAATACGGAAATATTGTTTATGCGTTACGGGCAAGGAGTGTGAGGTATGAACTTCTGATCCAATAGGTTGGCGTCGATGAAAATGGATCATTTTCCTAGAGCAAATTTTCAACCTGTGCATTCCCAATCAACAGATTTTGTGTGGTATTTATGTTTTTTTATAAAATCCAGAATATTTCGACTCTGCCTACTTACCGCATTTTGCCCGTACGATATGCACGTTAGTAGATATATCTTTGACTGTGATGTCTTCTTAGAGGAAAAATATAAGTGTGTATGTGATGTTCTAAACGGTAAAATGGTTTTTAAGTTTTGTTGATGTTTGCACGAGTCCATGATAAATGTATAATTATAATATTGTTTTACAAATGCATTTCATTAGTGTTTAATGTGAAAGTTTTAAGATTGTTTATATATTCGAATGGATATGTATTTTTTCTGTAAATATGAACTTGCCTTTATTATTTATGAATAGTGTAAGTGTCTACTTAATTTTGACTAGATTGTTTACTAGTCACAAAATAATAAATAAAATAATTTTGTAGATTGTACAAGTCGCAGTGTCTGTATGATATGAACGATTGGAAATTGGTCACAATAGATTGTTACGTCACTTCTTACTAGATACGTTAAAATTATTCCAAATGACAAATCTTTCTTAAGTTAGTTTGAGGTAAGTACTTAAATAATTATGTAATATTGTCTACTTACTTCTTTATTAAATTTTGTAAGATACAAAATAAAATTTTCCAATTTCGTTGACAATTTTAGATGATAAAATAATGATACTATGAGACTAAGTGATGTAAATATGTATAATTTCACCATTTTTAGATTTTGTACTAATTTTGATGTCAAAAACGTCACAAAAAGGGAGACTCAAACGTAAACTTTATCCTGTAACACTGCCAATGATACTTAGAACCACATTGTTCTCACTATATCTTATAAAATTGACCACCTGTATAACACTGGTTGTGATTTTTTCTGTTTATTATGTAGTGTTGTCTACATTAAACACTACCGAACGATACTTAATAGTACATTTACAGTTGGTTTAAAATAAAATTGTGCCATTTGAACAAAGGTTTTATTTATACCACAAAACCCTCCTAGCACATACCTAATTATATTTAGATTTCAAGTGAGAAGATACATTTTAAAATAATCCTTTCCATTTTGCTTAAAGCCGTAAATGCTTGCATTTATTTATCTATTAGTGACGGAATTGACTACATGCTACATGGCGACTAAAACTGAGGACTTGACATATAGATAGGGCATCATTTCGCGTTTTAATCTTAGTTCCTTTAACAACTTTACAATGAACACGTATATATAAGCCATAATTAGAATAGGATGAACCGCCATTTATGTAGTTAGTAAAATGGACTGGGAGGATAAAAAAACAGTGGCTGACCCACAAAACCTTGGTGAAGTATTTTCAGATAGCAGAAAGAAGTAAAAAACTAAATATATGGTATATCAGGGGGGATATTTCATAAAACTTTTAAGTCCAAAATAACATTAGTAACTACCTACATACCTACACTCCACCATGGATTACCAGCTATGCTATTCTCTAACGTTAGTCGTGGTGAACGTAAAAAAATGAATTTGACTGTTCGGATTGGTACAACAAAATTCAAAACATCTATCATTACAGATAAGATCAGAAAAAGAAGTAATGCGATATTGTTGCCTAAAGTACTCATCTAAAAAATACGCGTCGAACATAGAACTTCCTCCTTTTTTTGAAGTTGGATCAATATATAAATAAACATGAACATTTAATAATAAGAACATATTAAATAAAATAATTGACATGACTTGAAAGAAATATTACCTACTTGTTAGTGAGATACAAAATGAATACAACCGAAACCTTAATCAACACATTTTGAATTATAAAATGTTTAATGTCATTTTAACTATTAACAAACTTATTTATTATTAACTTATATTAATATAAGTACATATCATATTATATTATTATTATTAATTAAGTAGGTCTGTAAGTGTGCAAATTATACTGTTATATTATTATTATAAAATAATTTATAATATCCATACATAAATGCACGAATCCGTCTTAAATAAATGTCTTTTCTTTTCAACTATCTAAGTAGCTATCGGAGTAACATAACAATCGCTGGTAGTTGGACTAGTATCAGTATGATGGCTTATAGTAGTTAGCAACCGGTGGAGCGGGTTTCTGAAAAAGGTTGACATGTGACGATTAATAAATCCATGTACTATTATCGAATATTCATTTAAAATACATTCTATCACAGTTACAATGAAGCAGGTAGGTAGATGTTTCACATTTAAAGTTAACCAAGCAAACAGCGGGGGTACCGTGTAAGTCAATCTTTAACCGGCTTTAAAAAAAGGAGGTTGTCAATTCGACACTTATGTTTGTAATATTATTAGAACTGCAATGTATTCACGTATGATAAAATCTTTTAGGGCTTTCAAATAAATATACATTATAGGTTTATGCATATCTGTCCACGCATTTCTTCGAAACTTTTAATCGGAATGTGACCATTCTTTTTATTGTACTACATTTACTTCAGCTGAACGAACAGTGCAAGTTTCTTCAAAATCGGATCAGTAGTTTTCAAGATATGGACTGTACGTGTAAGAGTGACGGCCTGACTCTCAAAACCTTGGTCAAATTCTAGAGCATGTAAGAAAAATTATGAAATAAGAAGTAATTAAAATAATTAAATACACTAGTTAGAAATAACTCTAATCTGAAACTGTTTTGAAGTCAGCGAAGGAGCACGCAGAGCAAGCACGATGGATGAGCAGACTTCAAAACAGTGTCCGATTAGAGTTATTTCATAGTTTTTAGTGTATTTTGAAATCGATTATTATCTTATTACTTTTTATTGACGTTCTTACATTTACATCCGCAGCGATTTCGTACATTATTGTCACTTCCACTGCTTCTACTACCGGCACAGTAACTCCTCTCAACCCCTTCAAACCCCTTGTAGGTTTGAAGATGCAGGGTTGCCAACGCGCGAGCTCCCTGGTATTGCAAGCTTTTATAGGCTTTGGTAACCGCTTACCCTTACCATCAGGCCATATGCTTACAACCTACAATAAATTATGAATAACATATAGTATGATTGTAACTTACATCTTTTTTTATCGCAGACCAGCAAAAAGTGCATAACGATCTATTCTTACTATCAACTTCATTCTTATGTAAGCAAGGCTGTTCCATGTCACCTGAATAAAAAGTGATAGTTAGTTTTTATTATCGATAATAACTCACAAAAAACAAGTTTTCCTTATAAGATTTTTTAGTTTTAACGCTATTGCCGTAACTCGGGTGCATAAGAGAACCTAGTGCTCGGAGATTACGAGCTTACACAGATTAAAAAAATGGTTAGTGGTTAATTTTTGCGTCACTTTATCAATTTTAAGTACCTGTGAGACGTAGGAATGGCAATAGATTATTAACTATTTTTTTAAAGCTTTTCCGTAGAATACATTGATTTATTTATCAATGAATAACGGGCATTAGAACCAATGTATAAGTCTTATAAAGTTTTAAATGCATACATCAAATTAATGTAGGTATTTTCTTTCTTTCTTCTTTCTATAAATTGCCTAATAAGCCCCATGCGCAAATCAGAAAATTATATGCCATAGGAGATTGACATGAATAAAAAAGGGTAAGTAATGGAAAAAGGGATTTATCTTACCCATATAGAGTTGATTGTCGAGATGCGTGATGTAGCTGCCGGCGAGGCGCAGGATCTCAATTTTGCTGAGCTTCCTATCTGGTGGCTCCGTGGGGATCAGGAGCCGCAGCGTGTTGAACGCCATGTTCACGCTGCTTGGAGATAAACGGTATTTTGATAACAATTCTATTGGCATAATTATATAATGCAAATTATTTTATGGGAAGTAAAATATCATTAAATTAAAGCCTCATCCCCATTATCTTTGAAGGGTAATTTATATTATTATACAATTATTTTTTGGTCTGTAATTAAACTTTATATTAGCCAACTTCAGGAATTCGAGAGCGGACGTTTTGAGAAGCGGTTCGATAATTTGGTAGGTATACAAAATAAGAATAATTAAGTATGTTTAATTACTAATTAAAGGATGTGTATGATTCTTTAAACTCTGTATACATATTTAACAAAGGGATACAAAGAGTAATGGAATTACGTGCAATTTCAATAAGTACTAACTTTTGTGTCCGATCCCTCTCCCGCGCGTTTGCTTGACACCTCTGTTTTGCTGCTGGCACCAAATCTGTATTGTTTTGGTATGGAGGAACAGAAAAAATATGCTGTTCCCAACTATCCTCACTACACTGATAATTTAGAAAGTTTTCCATGACCTTTGCTTTAAATTTGGTGACTAAACGTGGTATGCAATTTCTATTAATATGCTTATGTTTGTTATAAGTGAGTGTTGTCAGTGGAAGCCGCTGTGTATTGTTCGGTTGCGGGATGTGTACTAATCCGGGGGCGTATGTCGGACCACTAATAAGTATCCCGATGGATATCTCTCATGAAGGAGTCATTTAGGAAGAACAGCGCGCGCCACAGACTCGCCTCCTAACCGATAATTGTATAAACAGATGGTTCCCGATGACTCAGGGGTGTACTTGGGTGGGGCTACGAATTTAATTTTTGTTTAAATGTTATGAACCTAGTATCTGCCCCGTGGTTTCACCCACGTTCCCGGTATAAAAAGTAGCCCATGCCATATGCTACTTGTGTGTCACATTTCATTGGTTGTGCCGTTGAAATAAAACAAACAGACTCACTTTCGCATTTATAATGTTAGTATAGTTAGGATGTGTGACCCTACATGATAGTGCACCAACGGCCAGTGGGCTATTTATTGTTAATGTCAAAGTCAAAGCCATTTATTCAATTTAGGCCCCAGAAGGTCAAATTTACTGAATTTACCACCGATTCTGAAATCGGCCTTCAACTGAGAAGAATGCGGCAAGAAAGTCAGCGAGATTAGGTACACTTTTAAAAATTAATCGATGTGAAGATAAAGATGGAGGAATGTCTAAACTAATAAAATTTACCTACTGCTGATTAATGTGTTGATGAGAATGGTAAAACTAATTTTATGATCAGAAATAAAAATAAAAAGATAATATTAATTAAAATTCGTCATCGAATACGTTCCTGTAGTGGCGAATGGCTGACTTGTCATCAAGAATGTAAAACGCGGCTTGCGCCCCGTGCTTTGTCTCTGTTTGTTTAGGCTAACTACCGCAATAAATATTTTTAATGCTTTCCTTGATTTGTCAACGAATCGGCTGGCCATAAAGCCGCCTGTTAATGAAAACCGAACTATTTCAATATTTTGTTAAGTTAGTAATTCTATGCCAGAAAGGTTCACATATTTTTACAATGTGTGTTCACATTCGCGTCTCAAGGGATGCGTTTAGTTCCGTGGGAACTCTCACTAATTGGTTAAATTATACGAGTTGTCGAGCGGCGCGGGCGCGGGCGCGGGCGCGTACTCATTCGTATTCATTTGTAACTGTAACGAAGTTCACATGAAAAAACAATGGACGACATTGGCGAGCCGAGCGACAAATTACTTTGACGATATTATAAATTGTTCCCTTAAGTTTTGAACAGTTTAGATATTATGGTCTATTTGCAATTTAAACTTTATTTTATTGGTATAATAATACTATATAATTACAAAATTTATAACTGTAAATAATATATCATTTTTTTATTACAATTAATTATCTCTCTTTCTCTCTCTGGCAAGTCAGTCAGTTAAGTAAAATAAAAGTCTTATGTATAGTTTTGGAATGTGCAAACAATGCCAGTTTCTAATCCATACTATAAGCTGTAGTAGGACCTAACTCCACTTTTAGATTTCGACTCACCATGACAGACCCAATTTCCAAGAACTATAAACATTGGTGTATCAAGTTTTTTTTCCGATGTAATGTAGGTACGCGAAAGTTATTTAAATTTGAGTTGTTCAGCCATATTTTGGCCATCGATTTTTGCCAATAATATGCCAATGACTATAATTACGTTACATATAAGTCTCATAAGGGTTTCTTTTTACAAAAATTACGTTTTTTTGAAAATGTACATACGCTACCAGACCTGCTTACCATCAGGCGGGCCGTATGCTTGTTTGCCAACTTAGTGGTATAAAAAAAAAAAAAAGTTAATTTACTAAGTAAAATTGGCGTATAGAGGGAGAAACCGGGTGAGCGTGGCCACAACAGGATGTTCATCAACACATCAACCATCGCATTTAAGAAGCCCTCCCTGGTAAATAATTCTAATTACGCCAATGACTAAAATAACTTTGATTGGTAAAAATATCGATCATGATGTGTTTTATCAAGGATTCAAAGCAAATGGCAATGGCTGGTGATCGATGAGTGTCATGCAAGCTCACCACAGATGAGTTGCAATGACCGGTGAAGCAAAGTGGCTGATACTCAGGTTGCTGTTAGTTTAGTGAGGTACGTCACGCACGTCCCCTCCACGGGCACTGCGTGCGGCCGCGCGATGGCAGCGGCCAACCGACGCGGGCGCACCACGGCCGAGACTTTCTCCTCGCGACACCTCCGCTCCGCCGCCGGTGAAACGAACGTCTCGTGGAGTCGAGTCGCACACGAAACCGCGCGCGAGTCGACCGCCTTCGATGCTGGCGCGACATCACACACGTTCACCACACTTCCGTGTACAAATCACCGCTTTCGCTCCGTAAACAGTCTTCGTGCGAACAGTTCGTGTTTTCAAACAAAATACCGATATTAACAACTAGACCGGTGGATGTTCATCGTATTTGAGACAACAGAGCGTACGCGAAACGCTTTAGTGATGTTTTATCGTAATTAGAGGTAAGTGGAATCGCCTTTCTACTAGCCGTGGTCCATTTGGTGTTAGACGATGACATCGGTGATAAGGTGGGCGCAAACTAAGTGTCGCGGTGAACGCAAGGACGCTCAACACGTTGTCTGCCTACTGGACATCACATACACCGGCTACTGTTCTAATTTGCGTCCAGAGTGGTTTAACCCACTCAACATTATTTTATTATCATTGTTTTAGTTCATATGCAGGTTCTTTGCATTTATTAAAATTGTAGCTAAACCTAATTTTGAGTCGTGTACATCTTCGCATAAGTATAATACAGTTTTATTGAACAGTTACATTCATACATTAGATTAACAGTTAAGTACGCAGACCTGTCTGGGTCTTGCCGGCATTGCATAAATCAGCTGATTTGATACTAAGAACTATTACGGCTATTGTACAGGTATAATATTTGTTACAATATTACTATTTCAGTTTTCTTCAACCAACCCACAACCAAATCTGGAAAATAAAAGATTTTGCTGTTTATCAATTTTGCACTCGACAATAATCAAGCCCTTCTAACCAAATTTAAAGCCAATACTTACCAAAAGATTTATAAATTGAATGAATAAACAGTCTTGTAACAGTGTGCAAAGATAGCCCAAGAAAATTATTCAAACATGACTATGGTATTGAAGATTACGAAACACGTTTAAGTGACCATCTCTTATACCTACCAAGGAAGTGTCATATCGAATATTACGTGAGGTTTCTGAGAGGCAAATTGCAAAGCCGCGTATTTCCACAAGCGTTCATCGAAACAAATGAAAGGGAAGATCCAACTTATTGTGCCGTGATACGGACGTACAAAACGATTGACGGAAATCCACATGAATCACGCAGGATCTTACGATAACATCCTGCCAATGACCTATTACAATACTTACGTTAGTGATGGTAAAAAATACTTTGTTATCGATATCCTTGATTTAAGTATCCAGTTATTTAAAGTTGGTAAAATTTTATTTGAAATTTCTATAAGTATGAATAAACCATTGCCAAAAATCATATTATATATAGTATTTTCGAAACGCATTATTAAAATAACAATTACAACTATGGCTACAAATGGTAGAACTAGTCAAGTTTTAGAAAAGGAACAGCAACTCAGAAGTTAAGCAATCTGAAGACAATCTGAAGAAAATAATTGGTCAAATGCTGACATAAGAGACTGACATGTTGAGTGATTGCCGTAGTCGTTTTTGAAGCTAATCAGAGATGGTATTATTAATTGACAACAAACTTTGAAATAGGTTTTCCTACACTACGGCAGACTACGGCTGTAGGCATATCCTGTATAAATTTAACATGACTTACGATGCAAGAAAGACAAGATGCGTAGTATAAATAATAGGCATTGCATTAGTATACAATTGTGTCAAACTGCGTAAGATATGCTATTCCAAATTATAAGTGTTATAATCATTGTTATAATCGATAAAATCATTGTATTCGCGTCGCGTAGTTCTATGAAATTGGATATGATTATCAGGTTATAGTCTTACAACTGCAACAATTATAGGACTATTTGAAACATCCACATCTAAGTAATAAGTAATAACAGCTTTGGGAAAATAATTATCTAGAACATTGCGTTTTTATGCGCAAGATAGGATTCCTTCATTCGGCTCGAGGTTCTGATGCGGAGAAGATAGTCTTGCTTGATGCGCACACAATACTGGCGCAGCTGCCAGTTCGGCAAGTTGGCCTTGTGGGCAAATGGGTCAAATTCACGCGCCGATTGCCCAAGCGCAATTATACATGACCGCCCATTATTATATATCTTAAATTCAAATGCTTATCGGATAATCATGAGGAGAATTTTGTTACGAAATTTTTTTTTGGATGGCTCCGTTTCAACAAGAATTGTACAAGTCTAGCATAAACAACAAAAAGATTCATTCACAAGACACATTCATTGCCTCGGTTATCCACGTTTTTATGGGTAATATAGTAGAAAATGTGAGATGAGAAATTTTATCCCATGACAGTCAAAGTCCCATATTTACATAGGTACACAATTATAATCTATGACCATGTTCTCTCTATTCAAAATTATCAAAGCATGGTAACTTTTCTCAGGCATTCAGAGCATGGTACCTTTATGTAACCTGCACTGAATGACAGAAACGTTACTCTGAGACACAGAATTTCGATTTAAAAAATATTCATGCCATCTTTATGGACTAGAAATAACATAAAATAAAATGCAGGCAATAATAATATTTAAAACATACGGAAGTATTCTGCACAAAATTACCAGGAATAGATTTATAATAAATTGAATAGATGCTTTGTATCAATTTGATTACTTACGATTACGATTGAGTAATGATAACCTTTAAAAACTATGAATGACTCAAAAGGCTTTCAATGTCTAATAAAGCTACTTTATTCATACAAATTTTTATATGAAATTAATAGATAATATTCTTATTATTTGCACACATCTTGCTCCTTCAATTTACCGTAAATATATTTTTGGGATGCATGGAAACGGATTAGATTACATACATTATTAAAATAAAATAATAAAATAATATTTATTAGTTTCAAAAATAACTTTTACAAATAGATATGCGGTCTCCAGTCCCCACACTAGGATTCCCTGTGTCGTAGGGACTGGTCCCTTCCTGAATGTTTTACACTACATTTGTTATTTTCATTTTTACATTGAAATATAACTGTGGGAAAACAGAATGTTATCTCTCTGTTAATTAAGCGAGTGAAGCTGAAGGATGTTTTAAGCTTGTGAAAATGTTAGTTCAGTAATAATTTAGCTTTCCGTCGCGCGGTTTCACTCGGGGTGCCCTTTCTTAGTGGATACGCTAAATAAGGAACTTGTGTGGAAAATGTCAAGTTTCTAGAACCTGAGGTTTACTTGAAGGTCAAAGCTACTGTAGTTACCACTGGCTATGAAGTCAGCATTCAATGGAGAAGAACTGGCAAGAAACTCAACAGGATTTCTATCTACGCTAAAGCCACTTTTTACACCGGGAACTAGAGTAGAAAATATGACAAAATGAAACCGGACTGTTTCATATTGTCATATTTAAAAATTTCGAAACAAAGAACAAGAAACGATTGAAAAAAGTTATGGCAAAACCAGTTTGATTTATAAATAAAATACAAGATTACATTCTTAGGTTACCAACAAATATGTACCAAATACAATATATACCTACTATATAATGTCTTCAAGTCTGCCGCTGCTACGATCGAGGCCTCCGGCGGAGATCAGGGGCCCAATTCTCACTTCCCTCGAACTAGCCTTCGAATCGAACTTGCATTACGAGTTCTAGTTCTACCGTAAAATTTCGAGGGGCGGAGTCAATTCTTCGATTCCTGTATTCTCGGCACTAATCGAACTAACCTTCGAAATAAGTTCGAGTGTAAGGAGTAAATGTTGCCATTATGATGGATACAAATTGCACGATGCGTTTCGTTTCACTTGATAATTGCGTTTTGTTAACGTACGTGATAATGTTATATCTTAAATTATAATTTAAAAGATTTTAATGAATACAAAATATTTAAAACAACGTTTTACTCTTATTATATCCTAATATAACCGGAATTCATAAGTTAATCAATTTTATATAATAATTATAAATTAATATGACAAAATATTTTCTGTGCGTAACGGAAATTCTTAGGCTTATCTGTCATTACGTTTCCAAACGACAACCTAACTGTTTGACGTTTGATAGTTCGCATTCGAAATACGTTTCGAACGGTCCCGACCAGTCGAAGCAGTTCGAGCGCTAGCCCTCGAAAAATAAGAGAAAATGGCGGCTTCGAAATTGTCAGAATAGCCTAACTTGATTTTGACTCGAAAAAAGTACGAGTTCGAACTTTATTTGGAACGAGTGGTGAATTCGAGTGAATGAGAATTGGCTCCCTGCTAGCGGTGAGCTTGGCTGGTGTGGCTTAGGTTATATTATTCTATCTTATTCTTAGATTTAATAAACCACAGCTACGTATTCGTCTTTATATGATCAAATCGACGCGTTTGCCTTTTTGCGGAGAGAGCTCTGACAACCTATCAATACTTACATCATCAAATGTTGATAAAAGTATTCTACACCCTGTTTCAGTCCCGCCGTTTTATCCGAATACCCGATATTATCCAGAGCATGATCTATTTATGTGCCAAATTTCACAATAACTTTCGCATTTCGATTTAGTAGGAAGCCCTAACCAATATTCAGCAGAATGAGTCAACTAAATTCAAAGAGTCCGTGGTCAATGCATTTTGCTACAATATACCTTTATAGTATATTTATCCTCATATAAGGCACCGTTACCGATGGTTACACCACGTAGGATGCTACGAGTGGATCTGTTGCACAACATCGCATAATAATGTGGGCCAGACATCTCGGAACATCGTTCCGACCGTGTCCTTGCGATATCTTACCCATTATAAAAGCTAATGAGACAGGTACAACTTGTATTATAGTACCTACATATGTTAAGAGCTAATTAAATAACTTAGCTCATAAGGTATTCAAATACTGCAAGGATAATCACTTTTCTATAATAAAATCGGTTGTTAGGTCCTGCAGATCGCCTTATCCTATATAAAAGTTCATTATAATATAATAAGTCCTATCCAGATATAGATATAGGTACTTAGATAACGCGAGAGCGCCTATTTCGCGTGCCCCTATTTAGAGCCATGCTTAAGAGGAAAGGATGGCTGCAAGAAATTTTGAAAAAAATGGTTTTTAACATATCTATTGCTGTCGCGCTGTACCTGAGCTATCCCGTCCGAGGGCGATAGAGACAACTACAGCTTGGACCAATTGTACCTATTTAAATTAGACGAAATCGCTATTTCGTAATCCCCGGTTTTCTCCTACAAAACTGGACCGATTTAAAAAAAATATTCAAGAATCATAATAAGAAGGGCTTTAGCTATGTCTGTCGATTTTCCTTTGTTTTTACATATTCGTCAAATTTGTTCGCTGGACGTCTGATAAGGGCGTTAAAATTGGTAAGTTTTTGTAATTTTAGAAGGCTCCTAATTCTTATAATAATTAATTTATGGAGAAAAACACAACCGAGGGACATACAGTGGTACCTACAGATTGCATGGTAAAATAATCATTGCTCTAGTGTCATTATCCAGAGAGGAAACTGAAGATTACGTTTGTATGGAACAAACGCCACCAGCATTTCCTTTTAACGTGGCCTCTTATGTATGTGAAGCACGTCCACGATATTTATTTATGTATATAATTTTATGTGAATGTAGTTATTTTTACTGCAATAAGGAATATGGTCGTGAAAATCATAAATATTAATAAGTACCTTACTTAAAGAAAAGTTAGTACTTATTCAAGTAATATATATTCAATAGCGCCGTCTTCAAGGTGTTAAGTGAAAATTACTCGAATACTTTTGCGAGAATTTAATAATTTACCTTAATTTATCGGCACAAAGAGCAAGGTTCATTTCGACCGAGTTTCCGTGAACGAACTTCGAGTTCATCGACTTCGCACATTTGACTTTGACTGATTAATGCCATTATTATCTCATGCATAAAAAGTTATGTGTACCCATATTGTTATAATTTGTAAGCTTATTGTATAAAAGTCTTAGTTTATTATTTGGATAGGAGAACATATCCCATATGAATATTTTTTATTTGAACTACTTACTTACAAAATAACCGTATTTAGAAATTATCTCCCGTAGTTGCACCCACGTTACCGGGATAAAAAGTAGCCATGGCCTTTTTTTTATTTCTTACTGTTTATAGGCCTGTGTTTGACCGCAATCTCACCATGGTAAGTGATGATGCGGCCGAAGGTGGTAAGCACACAAAGCCTAGAAGGAACTGGCTCTCAAGTGCAGCTATCGGAACACACCGAAAGGTGCTTGGCGACAGATTTTCAACTTAAGGGTTGTAGCCACCCAGGCCGGTACTACAAAGTACCCTACCACCGTGCTATGGTTTCCTCACGATGTTTTCCTTCATCGAAAGCTCAAGCTCATTGTAGGAATCGAACCCGGGACCCTCATCTCGGTATCCGACGTCACTACCGCTGAGCTATCATCGCCTTCAACCTTCCTTCGTCCTTCTCCGTACCATAGGCTATCTGCGTGCCAAATTTCCCAATTGCTCAGTTCGTGAAAATGTCTATTTATTGTTTCGCGTAAGCTAATAAAGTTACCACCTCGGTTCAGAAGTCAACTTTCAACTGAGAAGAACTAGCCAGAAACTCATCACATAACATTTCTTGGATAATCTGACAGGTATCTTGGCTACAGTTTTATTTTTTAATTATAGTAATATATCTATTTATATATCACACTTGTTTCTTCGTATGAATAGGTATCTACAGATGGTCTAGAGTGTTGATAAAGCTTTATACTATTCCCTTATTCATAATAAAGTTATCAGACGTTGATTAGCTAAAATTCCGAAGTCTTTATCTGACAGGTGACATTTTATTTGGTGATTAAAGAGTGAGACGGGGCACACTATTACACTGATTTAGTTAAAAAGCGATTATGAATAAGGGGGTAAGTATTTATTTAAAGACATCTTGCGATAGACGATTAGTGACTTACTAGTCCCCTGCGTCAGGTTTGTGAAGTATATTTTGTTAAAGTCGAAAGAGTTCGTGCCGTGGCTGCGTTGACCGTACTTGTATCACGGCACATCTACATCTACACTAATAATAAAGAGAGAAGATTTGGATTTTTGTATTTTTGTTTGTAATGAATTAACTCGATAACTATTAGCCCAATTTTAAAAAATCTTTCACTAAGATAAAGCTAAATTATCACTGAGTAACATACTTAAATATTAATCATTATAAAAATAGGGATCTTTAGGAAAACTCCAATAATAATGTAACCGAAACCGGGCGATGCCGGCCACGAACAGTACACAACACACAGTACAGTATTCTAATACAATCACTCTAATGTACTACCCAGTAATACATACATTTGATAACGTTTTTCAAATAAATACACCCAAGCACATAAAATATAATAATAATAATAGGTCTCAAGTCAATTTGCTAACAAAACAATCTCACGATGACTAATGCCAGAACCCCAAGAATGTTCATAAATCATCTTCACCACCATTCCTCTATCGATATGCCGAATTATGCAAAATACTGTGAAGTAGGTCTTTAGAGGACATTACCGCCAGACTCTAAAGGTGCGTGTATATTGTCTGCACCGGACTCAACGCACGCACGGCACGCAACGGATTCAACGGAATTGCCCGTGGCATGCGTTCATTCACTCGCACCGACCGAAACGCATGCGCGGCTCGCTATTTAGTTTAACTTTGTTATTTTTGTAAGTTGACGTCTTATATCATTGGTTGCTTGTTGGCATATGAAGAAGAACTTAAAACTTAATAATAAACGCCAAACGTAACAAAGCAAATGAAAACCCGCGGGTGGCGCGATGGCTGCTAGTGGTTCGATTGATTTGAGGTGGTGGGCCCGGGCTGATGCTGTGTGTGGTGCTGCTATAGTGAGCGACGACCTTAAGGCGTCCGCTCGTCCGCAAACGTTTGGGTTTATTTCATATTATTGTTGCTATCTCAACCAGACGTGTAGGGAGCGCAGGCGCATCGATGTGAAGATTGGTAAAAATCGATAAAAATCAGAGGCAGTAGGAAACGAGTTATTGAGCCCTTGTGATTTTGGAACTTTATTGCTGACTTGCCATAGTCAATATATTTTCATCCAAATTCATAACATACATCGTATTGTATGTAGCCTGGCTCGCGGTAAAATCCTCCAAACTCGTATTTAATAAAGTCGATATAGTGATTATTGATATTGTTGCAGGGTCTTAACACACAATATGGTCGTGGCAGCGAGCACGAGATGTTGCCTCATTCTGGTGTTCGTCACGGTGCTCAGCACGATCGCACCCGTCTACTGCAATCCTGGTAAGTTATTTTTTGTATATTCCTTCGTCGAGCAATAAATCCGCGAGCAAAGGTAAACTGCACTGATTTTTGTAAAATATTAAATACTTTCAGTCATTCCGATGTGAGTATACAGACCATTCTGTAATCTGAGGTGATTATGTAAAAAACATCCATTTAAACTAAATATTTATAATAATGATTCTCAAAAGACGACTACCAGACTAACCAGTTGACAATGTCACACTTTCATTCGCCTTTTTGGCTCTGCCATACTGAAGAAGCTGTTGCTATGTATATAATATATACCTTTATATATACAGGTTGCCGTAAAATTATCTAATCCACACTATTCAAAAACAAATTTAAAAAAACCTATTCAGTAGTATTGAAAAAAAAGAATACCAAAGTCGATTAGTTAAATTAAGGAGCGCGTCTGTGAGGTGGCATGTGCAGAGATTGAAAGCTCCATCATCGTATGTGTATATAGACCTCCGGCTTCTGATTTTTCTTTGTTTTATTCTATAATAGAAGAGATTCTTAGTAAACTTTTCAAATCCAAAAAGTCTATAGTAGTTTGTGGTGACTTCAATATTGATATTCTTGTTACTTCATCAGATAGAAACAATTTTATTTCTTTATTCAAATCATTTAATATGGATCTTTTGTTTTGTGAACCGACACGGGTAACAGCCACATCTTCAACATGCATTGACAACATTATTACAAATGGGAGTACTTTGGATAAGTTCTTAATTCCTGGTGTTCGCTCGGATCATTTGGCTCAAGTTGTTAGATTGCCCTCTCAAAGCCAAATATTATATGAAGTAAGTAGGGAATTTAGACCAATCACAAAGTACAAGTTAGAGAAATTTAATAGTCATTTAGAATTGAGTCTTGCTAATACCTATTTCGAATCTGATAATCCTAATCATAACTATGAAACATTGTTTACTGAGATTTGTAAAGGATTTAATAAATATTGCCCGATTAAATCTACTAAGGTAACTGATAAACTAAAATTCTGTGACTGGGCCACTAAAGGAATAAGATTGAGTAGAGAAAACATGTATGAACTCTATCGTAAAAAATCAAACACAACTAACGAAGAGTTTCATACATATGTTAGGAATTATTCAAAAATATTGAAATTAGTTTGTAATAGAGCAAAAGCCATTTTCATTGCCAAAAAAGTTAGTGATTCGACTAATAAAATTAAAACGGTGTGGAAAATTATAAACACGGAGACTGGTAAAAATAAAAAGGAAGAAGACACAATTAACCTTAAAATTGATGATAAGCTTATCTCCGATAAATTTGAAGTAGCGAGTGCTTTCGAATCTTTTTTTTCAACAATACCTACTGAAGCTACTAAGTATCTTGCATCTTCACCTAAGAAAGCCGAGTGTCTCCTTAAAGACAATTTCCCAAAACATATTCCCAATTTTTTATTTAAGTTTATTGATGCTAGTGAAATATTAGGAGCTTTCAAGTCTTTGAATATAAAAAATACAGAAGACTTATGGGGCTTATCAGTTAAAGTAATCCACTCAGTTATAACTAGTATAGCACCTATTTTAGCAGCAATTTTTAATCAATGTATTGTTCAGGGTTCTTTCCCCGATTTGATGAAACACAGTAAGATCATTCCTATATTTAAATCTGGGTGCAAAAATAATCCTTCTGATTATAGACCCATCTCTATACTTCCAGCGTTAAGCAAAATCTTTGAGAAAGTTATACTAAATCAATTGTTAACTCATTTCACCAAAAATCAGATTTTACATGATCATCAGTTTGGATTTACAAAAGGCCGGTCTACGACAGACGCTGGTGCTAAACTTTTAAAGCATATTTTTGAAGCCTGGGAGAATTCACAGGATGCGGTTGGCGTATTTTGTGATCTCTCCAAGGCATTTGATTGCGTAGATCACTACACACTAGTTTTAAAACTCCAACACTATGGAGTTCGTGGAGTGGCACTCGATCTTATATCATCTTATCTATCAGGTCGCCAACAAAAAGTAGGTATTAGCGGTACTACGTCCTCAGGGTCTTTAGTGAAAACGGGCGTACCGCAAGGATCAATTTTAGGCCCTTTTTTGTTTCTGGCATATATTAATGATCTGCCCTATATGGTAAATGAATTGTCGGATATAGTTTTATTTGCTGATGACACTTCTCTAATTTTTAAGGTCAATAGGAAAGATACAGACCTTACGCAGCTCAATGACACATTATCAGCTGTATCAAAATGGTTTGCCGCCAATAATCTTATGCTTAATTCCTGTAAAACTAAATGTATAAGGTTTTCTCTCCCTAATGTTGTTAAGAGTGACACTCATATCTTTGTCGATGGTAAAAGACTTGCACTAGTGGATAAGGCAGTTTTTCTCGGCGTTACATTAGACAGTAAAATACAATGGGGTCCTCATATAGAAAGATTAGCTAGTAAACTGAGTTCCGCCGCCTTCGCAGTTAGAAAAATTAGACAAATAACAGATGTGGCTACAGCCAGGTTGGTTTACTTTGCTTATTTCCATAGTTTAATGTCCTACAGTCTTCTGCTGTGGGGCTCAGCTGCAGACTTTGAAACTATATTTATTCTGCAGAAAAGTGCAATTCGCGCAATCTATTGTTTGGGTCCGCGCGAATCACTACGAAGTCGATTCAAGGAATTTAAAATTTTAACGTTACCGTCACAGTACATTTATGAAAATATTATGTTTGTCCGTAAAAACTTAAATTTATTTGAAATTAATAGTAGCCGCCATAACTTCAATACAAGAAATAAAGATAAAATTGTGACACCTAGATTCAGGTTATCTAGAGCTAATAAGTCTTTTCTCGGAAATTGCGTTCGATTCTATAATAAAATCCCACTCGAAGTAACTAAAATGTCTTATGATAAATTCAAAGATTTCATAAAGCAGAGGTTAATTGACAAAGCCTACTATAAGGTGGCTCATTACGTGGAAGACAAGAATATATGGTTGTAGTAGCTTCTCTCTGCACTTGCATCCCCCTGGCTAAGTGACAATTGTACGAATAAGCATAAAATAATAATGTATATATTGTATAAGTATTTGGAAAAAAAGCTGTAATATTAAAAGATATTCCACAAAAAAAAAAACCTTGTGTGTATTCCGAACCGGTGGTAAATTCAACTGTATGTACATAACGTTCATAAGTGCCTTACTAGGGCCTAAACTGAATAAATGACTTTTTGATTTTGATTTGATTTGAACGGTTAAGTATATGATTTATGTTTATCGAAATACCTGACTTTTATATTCCTTTACATTGGTAATTAAAATTTATAGAGTCGTTCGACAGTCAACCAACACATTATTATTGCTAAGGATGTAGAAGCGGATGTATCAGACACGGTTGTACTTGAAGTTCATACAACAGACCTCATAGTAGTCTTTACTCGACTAATACATTGTATATCACACATTACGCTTTATTTAAAACTTATGTCTCATTTAAGTAGACTTAAGGTACGTTATTTTGCTGAGCAACAAGGATGTGGATGTTGCTATGTGTTTTTACCGATACCTCTTCATCACAGCGTGTTGTTTAGTCACGATTTACTACACAGCTCTTATTCAGTCCAGAATAAAAAGTGTCTTTTCCACAGATATACATCTAAATAGATGACGCAAGTCTATGTACTTAGCGTGTCAAAATCTGTGCAAAAATGGGGCAAAAGTTCTTTTGAAACTGTTTCGCGCGGTCAGGGAACTCGCATAAGGCTGCATGTCCACCAGAGATTTGTAGCGAGGGATATGTTTAACAAATAGGATAGCTTCATTTTCATGTTAAAAATCTAATGCCAGCCTAACTAAATCAATCTAGTGACATTATGGTAGGTACAAAAAAAGTTACACGCTTGGTTTTTAGGTGGATGGAGGGACTTGCGTTACCTATTTAGATTTATGTCCGTGCCCTGTGGTATTTTCAAATAAGAATCCTTACAGTTATTATTTGAAAGTCATAAACTCAAATATAAACTAGCTGTTCCCCACGGATTCACCCGCGTTCCCAGGATAAAAGTACCCCATAACAT
This sequence comes from Polyploca ridens, assembly GCA_951394255.1. Classification (NCBI taxonomy): domain Eukaryota; kingdom Metazoa; phylum Arthropoda; class Insecta; order Lepidoptera; family Drepanidae; genus Polyploca; species Polyploca ridens. The sequence continues at coordinate 9,982,433 of OX596243.1, forward strand.
TCGGGAATTATGTAGCTCCCTATTGGTGAAAGGATTTTTGTGGTGACCCTTATACGTTATTTATAAAGTACCTTCTTAAACTCTTAAGTATATCGTGACTTGTTTATGAAGTCTAATTAAAATGTTTTAAACACAACCTACAGTATTTTAAGAACAATCGGTTCTCTAAAATCTGTCAGAGGGATGAGCATGCCATATTTAGGTCACAGGCATATAAGAACAAGATTTAGGTATAGGTATATTCCTTTGTAGTGATAACGGATCTCTTTTGACATATGATTCGCTAAATATTTGTTCATAAATCCTTGTTCGCTATTCAGTAGAGTTACCTCAAAGTTAAATATTTTATCTGGCAACTAGGTAGACAATCATGAGTAGATATGCCGCCCCCATTGGCACGGCGCGGCGCGGCCTAGCTATGTATAATCAGCTTCATAAGTAATCTATCGGTTTTATTTTATGCTCTTTAATATGTTTGTAGTCAATTGTACGTAAAACTCTAATTACTTACAAGCTACTGTCATAAAATGGGAAGAAATGGACCTGTGTACATATTTTTTCATATTGTATTACTAAGTCGAGAAAATGTAACAACAAATAAGTAGTTAATAGGTTACCTACCTACATTAACCATATCATATATCTCTTAATAGGTTTCCGCGCCCCATTATTTACCCCTACTTACATAAAAAATTTAACATCCCCTAAATCCCCTATCAGTGGTAGTTTTGAACAACTAACAATAAAAATCGTATTATTGATTAATGTAAATGTGTCGTGCTAAGTTTCAAGTAAACCCAAGGAATAAGATTTTTGATCAAACCAAATCTCCCTTTTTTTGCTTACATAAATGGAACCGGAGTGCAAAATTTCAAGTTCAAAATTCAACCCCAGCAGTTTGGGTTGTGCGTTGATAGGTATGTCAGTCAGTCAGGACAATCTTGTCTATGTTTGTATAGAGATAGATGGGTATACGTAATACTACGTAATACCTGTGGTAATACCACAGATTACTACAATCCTCTGTGGTAAGACTCCAGTTGTAAAACTATTCGGGTTGAATTTATCGATCATTAAAACTTGAACTTGTTTATGTGACGTCGAGATCTTGACATTTTAGGCGCGTGCGCAGCGCCACGGCACAATACTTGCCGTGATACATTTCCCCGTGACCTTCAGTGCACTTCCGCTTCCGATGGGTCAAGGTTGGGTCTACATTAATATCATATAGGTTTATAAATCAGCTCCTTGCTATTTCGATAACCACGTTTACAAAATAAAATAAAAACCGGCCAAGAGTCTTAGTCTGACTCGCGTACCGAGGGTTCCGACCTTCTTTAGACGTATATTTCTTGGTTTATGCCAAAACTGTAGAAAAACCGGCGCGCATAACTGTGATGGAATGAGTCAAGAATGAGTTTTCTTATGATACCTCTATGGTCAAAATACCTATCAAACTGTTGATAATTTGAACAAATTATCATAAGAAAACTCCTCATTTTGATAATTTCGAAAATACGGTGCTAGTTAGACTTTTGGCTTTGGGAACTTCGGAGATAAGGGGGTATGGTAAAAAAGGTTAAAATTCTTCATTTGCTATAAGATTGGGTAAACAATAGTTATAACTATTTCAAATCCATAACATCGGTTGTTGCTGAAATATACTGCTATGACAGACGGACAGAGATGGTCGGAGTGGTACCATAATGTTCCTTTTTGGTTCGGAAGCCTAAAAATACAAAGTCATAATTACTTCGCAATCTTTTTCTAAACTTACGTTTATAATATTTTACATAAAAAAAAATACCGGAAAGATCCTTGGAGATCACGGCCGAGGTTGCGGTTGATTTAATAATTGCAGCCTGAGACCCCGTGACTTCATCTGAACCTGTATAAAAACATGACAAACTATTAAGACTTTTTTCTAACCATTGCATCATTGAGGAAGACAAATCCATAGAAATAAAAATATAAAATATGTAGGCATATTAACTGATGTCAAACCGTTATTGCAGACCAAGTACTAAAGATGACGTCGATGACTGTATATCTTAGATCAGTGCAGTACACACAAATGTATTTGCCACTGGAAGTTGCTGCTACGATCGTTAATTCCGGGACAATTTTTGACATTTAAATTGACATTTACTACGAGGTACCAAAGTATTTGTCTACGTTATAGTATTGTAGGTATACAGGTACATTTTATAATATAATTCAGACCAGCAGTATGTCATGGTACCTCATAAATTTTTTGAAAGATTTAGGTCATCTTCATAATAAAAAGCGTCTATAATTTTAATATTTCCATGATTTGATAGCGTATTCTTAGTAGTCGCCTCATGCTAAGTCTGATAGATTAAAGTTTTAATAACATTATAAAACTTAAAATAAAAAATTACAGCTTTATCTTATTACATACAAAATAACGTAAAAGGACAAGTGCGAGTTGAACTCGCATGGAGAGGGTTCCGTACAAACTTAACATTGTAGTTGAAAAACAAGTTCTCCCATACATTCTAACTGCAAATATAAGTTTATACGCACATTATTGACAGATTTACCATGTTGTTTGAAGATCATAGTCAACTTATAGGTTTTCCTGTAATCTAGAAGTAATGAACTAATTTCTGTATTTTTTTTTTCAAATATTAGGCCATGTTGTTTGGAGTGGAGATAATGTAAAAAGGTAAATTTTCATTTTTCAATTTTCATCTAGTTTCTTAAATAACTTTAAAAATATTTTTTAAACTAATAAAAACAAATATTCCCCTCACAATAAGCCCTTTCATTTGATATATCACACGGTACGGTTTGCAAAACTTTATTTTCTGATTTGTCCTCCAAACGTGACCCCCATATTCCAAATTCATTTATTCACGATATACACGTCCGTATTTGGGTCACAGAAATGAAATGTACCAAATTTTAACTCAATCGGTCCAGTAGATTTGAAGCAAATCGGCTGTGACAGGCACACGAGTGCTCCTCTTATAGAAGCACTCGTGTGTCTGTCTGTCTGTGTTCCTTTTTTTCCTTTGAGGTAGGTACGGAACCCTAAAAATGGATGAAACCTTCCGTGCGCAAGTTAGATTTGCGCACATCAGTTAAATTTATTTATTACGGACTACAATGTTTGCGGGGGGCGGTACGCGGTGGCGCAGGTTGGTCGATAACAAGAAGTATGTCGATAATAATCGTTTACATATTCTCTCATCGAGGCACATAGAATAGAATACGTCATGTCGCGAGAGTGAAAGCCGACTGAAGGCCGCTTTTGTAACGTAACGACTAGGTGAATCTTTACCTAACTCATTATTTTTTATACAATACTTGTTTTCTTTCTTATTTCGTAATTCTGATAGTGACTAGAGTGCGATGACGCAAATTAAATTATAGTACTGACAGATTCTGCATGATTTCGCCTGGAATTGATATATGTCATCCTATATTTTAACAACATATTGATAAATATGTATTTTATTTTTATTTATTGACATAAAACATGTAAAAGTTTCAATAGGCTCCCGAACTATTGAAAACTGTTTCAGGAGCTAGATGCTTTCTTCCATATTATTATGCAAATATTTTGTATTTTCAAACAAAAAATATAGTATTATTTTACTTAAAATATTATTATATTATAATATTATTATATTATTATATTACTATATTATAAAATATTATTAAATAACATTTTAAGCCCCATTTCAAACATGTGTTGACTATTAATGATATTTTAAAGCTAGACATTTAAAAATGTTACTTGCGGTTAAAAAATAACAATAGATTTCTTTTGTTTTCCTCGCCCGCGCGGATCGTCAAACGGTCAGAGATGTACCAAAAATATCATATGTTCTGTAATTTTATCTGACACCTTTTTAGTATAATTATTAAGTATCTTAACTATTTAAATTACGTCTAAAAAGGGCCTTCGTGACTTTTAAATTATATCAGGGTAAATAAATAAAAATAAATAAATATTGACTTGGTCACAATTTAGTTAAAGTTCGCATTTGTCAAAATTTTATCCTAAACTGATAGTATTAAATTTAGTTTTGATCTCTAAAAGGTCGGCGAGGAAAGTCCCAAAGTCAAAGTCAAAGTCAAAGTCAAAGCCATTTATTCAATTTAGGTCCCATCATGTATTAACGTAATCTGTGATCATTATGATGAATAATGAAGATGTTAACATTCTCAACTGAAAATATATGATTAATTATTGATGTTGTTAAGTAATTCACACAAGAAGCTTCAATTGGACTTTTTATGGAAATCTGACAGGTAATTAGTAGCATGACAGAAGAAGATTGTTTTATCAAAAGCTCAACTGCCACGCGTAGGCGTGAACTAAATAAAGACGTAGTCGATAAAATAACTATAGTAGTCATCACAACCTTGTCAATGATATACCTATATGATATATATCCTATTTATTTACTGTTTAAGACTTAACATTATCAATCATAACATAAAAGTTTGTATATTTTAAATATGACATTTATCAATTAGTTTATATGTATATAATTATTTCCTGATATTTGTTTTAAAGTTATAGACTTAATGGTTCGAAACAAAGGAATTAATAATAATTATTATAAACATATGAGCTTGTCCTCAAACTTTGAAACTATTCAAAATTACATTCGTTCCACGTTTTTTGAAATCTTCTCAAATTATTCACAATAAGGAAATCCGCCAAGGAATTAGGAATTAGGTAATTTTATTTTGTGGTGAATCTGTCATAGGATTATTACTTATTAAAACTTGTATTAGAATGTAGTAATAACATTATTTTCAACACACTCGCTCGTAAAGTGACATTTATTGCAAAATACAAGTCTGTTTTGCCTCGCAAGTGTGTTGAAAAACGTCGAATGACACGCGTGTGCATTGATTTATTACACTCTGGAGTGTTAATAACCAACTTTGCACACATGTATCATAATGTACTATTAAAAAGATACAGATATCTTTTTACGTTATATATAAAGCCACATTACAGATAATCCATACTAAAATAAAATATAAAAAAACTAACTCTCTAACTTATTTTAAGTCGATAAGTACTTACGTAATTTCATCTCTATAATTGGGTATTGTACGTTACAGTTTAAAATTATACCAAAATATTAATTTGATTATTTTAATATCGTATTTAAAGATTATCTCAATCGAGATACAAAGTATGCACACGTTATCTACCTACTGTGAAGACTTTATGAAGCAGTAATCACTTCCTTGTTACTTTTTTACATAAACACTTAGCACTGATAGGCAAGCCGTTAAGTATTATCTCATACTAAAAAATATACTATGGACATAATAAATAAGGGGAATATAACTTATTATTTCATATTAATTAAGTAAAATCGCCTCAATGATTAATGTAAGGAGAAAATCTTCAACTATTTTAATGAAAACATATTCTAGGTCTATTGGTATTACTTACAGGAATCTGAGTTTGACTACTATTTAGAAATACTTTAAATAATACAACATTATACACACATACGTGCTGCGATGGATTGTGGTGTCAAAATCGGTCACGTTTCAGAGTTCAGTCGCTGCATTGAGTTTCCAAAAAACGACATGATCGCCACGACTTGAGTTTGAATGTGTACGGATTAGAGTATTTATAACTATTATTTATCAAATGAACCGCAATAACAATGACATGTCACAGCCTTTTAAAAAATCGGTTAGATCCTGCAAAAGCAATTAGTTAAATCATGTCGGTTAAAAATTAGTTACTCTGATGACCGCAGGATGAGTGTCATGATCTCATTTCATAATAAAAACTTTTATTAGTGCAAAAACACGACATATTGTAGTAATTGCACGATACCGGATCCGCTTTTTGTTCCAAACGGAACATCGTGTCCTAAGATAATTTACAAGAGGTAGGTATATATGGTATAATGATATTGCCTAACCAAATACCAATCATCTAATTGGCCGAGTGATGAGCTCACGTTTTCAGTCTCTGGGCTTAGATTTAATGGAAGCAATCGCCCAATTTTATTGATCAAATGTTTTTGCTACCTCTTTTTATATTTTACTATAGTTTGAGTTGCTATCGGCAGTTGTAAAGCGAATTACAAAATTGTATTCCCATTACTTAGTTGCCGTATTTTTACATACACAACATTCACCTTAAATAATAAAGAATACCCAAAAGAAGCATGTCATTATCACATTTTAAGTTTTAAATAATGATATTGACCACTTATTATCTGGAATAACTAAGATTAAAATAAAGAAAGACATTCATGCATTTATTAAATATAAGATATAGCGCATATATAATACACACAAATATTAAATACGTTACCTACTATGTTTAAAGAGGTTAATTAAGAATCTATATACCCGATAAGCTCTTAATCAGGATTGAATATTTTAACCACCTGTCAATACTACCAATATTAACTTAAAATTGATCGATCGAATACTGCAGCTTGACCCAAAAATATTATCAACTTAATTAATTATATCTAGTATATAACTCTATCATTGGGGCGATCTAAGTTATTAAAATAATTAGAAACTGAATCAAGTTACTTGTATCGGTTATACGGTTTACAGCTATCTCAAATCACATAATTTACTATTGATTCCATAATTACAAGATAGATAAATCTACATACCATCTCATCAATTAAAACATTTATAACGTTCGTCATGCTGAACAACTTTTAATATGGCAACACTGAAATCTAAAAAAAATATAATTTCGTAGGTCAACCTTCTAGAAATTATCAAAATGTACAATATATTTTATTTCGTGATTTCAGAATGTTTCTTTTGTAAAACTTGTTTGCTGAAAAAATAGACAGATGTTATTATGTTTTAAGCAGTCATAAGTGCCATAACTCACATCTGTAATTGCTTAAACGTCGCGATTTGATGAATTACGCATAAATAATGCAAATTCTTGTATGTCACTTTAACCTACATATTTATTCAACATGTCAGCATCTCTGCATGAGACCGTATGCGATTTATTGTCTTTAAATGTTATCTAGTTCTTTACCTAAGCTATTGAATCGTGCTCAGCATATAAAATAGATGCACATTTTTTTTATCTTTTGCGTTAACATTATTTACTCTAAAAATATGTAAGTACTTGCACAAAAAGTGAGATACTAATCTTCTCTTAATTCAGTGAAATTTTGTTTGTTTTTTTTTGTATATACTAAAATCTGAAATATAATCTATTAGATATTCCTTCCACTGATCGTAATTAATTAATTTTATTCTGTTGGTTGAATAAGACCTATCTGATCTTTATCGTCAATACCGGTCTTTACTGAGAACATCACAGCGCGTGGTACGCCTTGTTTGCACTTGACCGACACACTCTCTCGGGCTTTCAACATTGTCAACTCTTGACAGAAGCCGCATTCCTGATTCGAATTACGAAACTAGAGCACCCACGAACTCAACCAGAGAACTCACAAGTTCACTTACCCACTGTCACACCCACTGATTGTCATATTGAGGGCTACTGACAGAGTCGTTGCATTAATATAATAAACGCCTTTCTTTTTATTAAGTTACCCTTTAGTTATCTTGATTCGACGTCGCGGACATCTATCAATCAATAACAATCAGTCGATGTCCATCTGACCAATGACATTTTTAGCTTTAGTTATCAGTTTGTCAGATCATTTTGAATTCATATTACATTAATTTTATGTAACTCAACCGTAATTTGTCAGCTCCTACATGATAGATAATGCATGCAATATTTTATTAATTACATTGTTTGCAACTTGCCTTCTCGTGACATACCTTACTAAACATATTTGTATCAAAATACCTAATGTTTTTTTTGATAGCAGCAGTATTACTCGTTTCTAATTGATTTATGGGAATGATTCGGATTCGTATTATCCATTGCATAGGTAGATACACAGAGGTAGTACCTACATGTATGTTAAATTGTTGAAAGTATATACATACATGTACCGTGAGGTAACCTTTCAATAGAAGACCAATGCTGGCCTTTAGAGTAACAGCACAAAAGTAACAGGTCTGAATCATATGTCCGCATCGTTTCTTTAATGCATCGCTTGCGCGAAAAGGATTCATGGTGTAAAAAGGATTCATACATTTATGGCATCAATATTTTTGTAAAAAGATATATATAAGTTGTTTTTTTTTTTTATTAATTTATAACATTCATAATAGTACCTTATGATACCTATCCAAACAGCCTCACTGTTTGGATTTTTATTTGAAGTAGGTACAGTCATTAAAATCGCAGTGTAGTCAAAATTCATATTTGGGTCGAATTTCCCACAATATATTAATTTGACAAGTTACGAGTGATTTATTGGTTTACAACAATAAATAAATGACCATAAGAAATAAGTATGTCATGTCTAGGAGCTAATAAAATAATATCAGATACATTCAGTGGGTATTTAATAACAATTTCTGAGGTATTGCCGCACTATAATTGCTCATGAAACATACATGTAGCAGAAATGCGTACACGCAGGTGTTACAGCTACAAATATTCTATATCTGTTTCTATTAAATGTATTAATTGCTGATATTTATAAAGTTAAATAATATCTAATAAGCATTTTAGCTAGAATCTATAATTGCTCATAACTTTATAAAAAATATCGAAGTGACTGATTACTTTTCTGCCCCCGCTTTTAGGTCAGCCGCGACGCGATCCCATTTTCAACATGAATTTCCAATACAAAGAAATGTTTTTTTTTCTACAATATAAAATCAGAATCCTCTTTAATTTTAACATATCCTAAGTCAGTTTGGGCTGAGCGATGTTGAGTCAGTGAATCAATCAGTCAGTGAGGACTTTGCCGTTTATATAGATAGATTTTTGCGATTTCACATACATTTGTCCATAATAAATCGATTTATTGTAAAGGCATTTACATCAGAACTTATTTACCGTCGATACTCGAGATAATATTTGTTAAGTGAAGCGATTTGTCCTCGCAACACGGGCTCGTCGATGTAGGTATATACATGTCGGCTTTAAGTAATTTATAGCATATTTTATGTCCAATGTATCCTTTAACTGCACACGCAATAATCCAAATACATACTGATTTTATAACTTAACTTTCAAATATATAGATCAATGTTAAAGTAATAGATATGTTTTTTTACGGCGCTGTCCAACCAAAACCGCTCGAGCAGCAGGGCTATTTTAAAACGCTCGGATTCGATATCGGAAACGAATTCAAAAACTACCGAGGCGATATTGCGCAATTGCTTTTTTAATTTCCGATTTCGAATATTTTTGATGTTTCTTTACCGAAATATCAATTCGATTCATCGAAAAGTTTTCAGAAATTAAAATAGTTATTGCTGAAATTCGCCTCGTAATTTTTTTAATCCGTTTCCGATATCGATTCCGACGTTTTAAAATAGCCCTGCAGGACTGAGCGGGGAGCCTCACTCGCCCTCGAGTCGAAGCATTTTGTAGTCTTTTTAGATTTGCGTTAAAGTAAAGGAATATAAAATAAAATCGTGGTGCTATCGCATATACTTATATGATCATATTCTGACTATTATTGTCGTATATTTTTCTTCTGAAAATACTGTTTATTATAGCCATAAAACGCGATAAAAGCAATATATATGTATGTATATACCGTCTAATTGAGAAACCTGCTCTTTTTTTTGAAGACGGTTAAAAAGAGGGTACATACGGCTACAGATCAAGCTATACATTTCCAGTATAAGCTCTCACAATGTATAGGATTTCCGTACAATGAGAGGTCAGCTTATATTGGAAATGTATAGCTTGATCTGTAGCCGTGCGTACATTGGCGATTTATTTATATCGATCTAAATGATTTAAATCGTATTTTTGAGCTTAGGAACTTAGGAAATATTGTCAACTATATATATTTATTGCAAACTACAAATATGTAATTTTCTTTATATAAAACTGAATCAAAGAAATACATTTTAGCTAATCTATGAACCCACAGCGCCTTAAGTGAGCCGTAGAAATTTCAGACGCGCACGTCTGATATGCAGATGTTTATTCAATAGACATTGAATAATGGAATCATTAGAACAGACAAGTGGAGCAAGCAGCTCGTGAGATATTTTAAATACGTTCTTAAGTATTAAAATTGAAAGAAAAGATTATTTATGTTAGCATAATCATAAAGGTGCGATTAGTCATGTCATATAGAAACATATTGCCGTAAATCAATAATGTAGTTCCTAAGCATACATTTACTCTCGAATATACCATTATGTCTAAGTTTAAGATAGCAGTATAAAGGGCATGTAAGGATTTCCAAGCTGATATTATGATTGTTAGGTTTTTGCGTAACGAGCTCATTTGCTATGTATCTCGGCTAGAACGATCGCGATCCGAGCAAGGTCTCACTCGATACGTAAGCTCGCGCACATATCTGGAACGGCGGCGGTTAAAACAAGCCTGCACCACCGACTTTGTATCCAACGCATATAACATACGCTGATAAGCGCTAATCAAGTATGCTAACTAATCAAAATTCCATGTCACTTTTTGCCTGAAGGTACGGGATGTTTGTATCAAGTCGTTCTGTTGCCTTCGTTTCTTTAATGTGGTTCTACTAAGTCTGGTGGTTCTAAGTCTACCTATCGGTGTTAACATTCCAAGTAGCATGATAATAAACTGATAATAAAAAAAAATGTATTATGATGCTTTTAAAAAGTTATTTTGGGCTAAAGGAACTTTTATTATGTATAATTTTGTAGCTAAGTATTTGCAAATAAAATGAGTAGTTTTGATTTTATAATCCTAAAAAATTACAACGTTTAACAATAAAAGTCCAAATAATTATTTTACATGTTTTTGTCTCCTTATGCAAATTTAATTTCCTAACAACTTTTAACATGACCAATTTTTATTTTCAGAGGTGTACTACGAGAAGCAGCGCTACGATGGCTGGTTCAACAACAGAGCCTACCCTGATTGGGGATCAGTCGGTAAGTGATGCTTATAGACCGAGCGAGCGCGAAGCGTCTCCATTTCAGTTTGGACAAAAATGCTTTCGTATGTCTGTCCAGATGTCTGAAGGATGTCCGGTTGTTCTCCTCCACAGGTCGCATTTCTCAATCGATTGATTCTCGTTAAATTTTGTGAGCAGGTTCGGTAAATATATGGATTTTTAAGGGAATTCTATATAATTATCTACAGCTCACTTAACCACTATTTTAATTACATTTATGAATACAAAGATAGCGAATGAATTTTCTTATCAAGTTAGATAAAGGTAAATCTAGTCCATAGTACTAATCAATGGGCATCAGCCCATTTTCACTATATGAATAAGAACCACAGATTTTCCTATCATTATAATATAATTTGACATACTTTACGATTATTGGTGAAACTAAATCGCCAATGCATGCTATTACTATAGACATTCAATTATATTGAATTATTATCAAAATAAATTATTACCTTGTAATAGGAAACCAAACACCAAATTTTGATTGCGACATTATCAAGTCGGCCACTCAGCCGAATTTCAACCTCTTTGTCAGCTGTCATTGTTCGGCATGACGTTTATCAAGACCAATTTGGTTTAGCGGTTTGATTTATCGACGTGACCTTGTTTTAATCGTATATCTCGTTTATTTTGATGAATAAATATGGGCACTTACACTTTAATCTCTTTAATGGCCGTTGGCATTCTTTAGGTTCCAAAATTGCAGCTGTATAGATAATACAGATATTAAGTAGATAATAATGTCCTGATCTTATTATCTAATTTTAAAATAAATAATTGTCATTACCCGACTATCCTAGAAGGAGCGTAATGTTTATTACAACTCACTAGCTCTTACCATGGTTACATCCTCCTTGTTTTTGCCCAGTAAAAAATATTTAAGTAATATGAGACGTGTTCTGTGGAAACTACATAATATAAGTCATATTATGTATCCTTCTCCGTATTACACGCGCTATATTTTATTCAAGTTTAAGGCTGCTTTTCCACCAGAGATGTGCTATACAGCTATGCTGCGAGGATGTAATAGTTAAGCTGTGAAACTATGTGACCGTTTCCACTGATACTAAGCTATTTAGCGGTGCGAGTAAGATATGCTATGAAGATGCGCCGCCGCAAAATATGCCGCCGTAGCTATGCAATGTATCGATAGTAGGGAAGCGGCGAGGGCGGCGCGGTTTGGGGAGAGGCGGATACTTTATTCAAATACTTGTACGTACGTAGTATATTATTTACTCTATGTTAATACCGAGTAAAAGTACCATCCGACGTTGGTAAAATTGGGTATTATTGGATAAGCCGTGAAAGTAGAATAAAAAAATTACAATGCATTTATATTGCATAACTCATAATCAAGAAATACAAATTTTAATTACATTTGTATTTTTTGATGATGAGTAAAGAGTTCTAATAAAATGTAATCTATTGTCTATAAAATAATTAAATAACGAATTGCTTATATAAATTTTCTCACGTTATTCATAAGATAAAGAGCATACTTTTTCAATCGAATATATCAAGACCAACAATCGTCCATTTACCTTAAAAGTAGAGTAATTTTATTATAACTTAACGAGTAATTAATAAAGTATTTTTTTGTAACGGCTAATAAACTCAAATCTTCGTTTTTCTTAAGTGGTAATTTCCTCGTCATTTTATTGAGAAGGATAATAAAAGCATTTTAAATGAAGTATTAATACCCGAAGCATTTTTAAAATATGAGCTTTTATTTTCACCCGCGCTCCCTTCAAGGCGAAACAGTAGCAGGTCAATCTCATGAAAAAAATACACAATTCAAAATTATTTATTCAAACAGGCACTTATGAATAGTCTGACTCTAATACACTAATACCGGTTCAGAAGGTTGCATTTGCTGAGAAGAACCGGCAATAAACTCAGCAATTGCTCTTTTAAAAACAAGCTTAGATTCATTCCAAATAATATGGGGGCACGGGAGTGCCCCCTGCCAAAACAGCCAAGCGAAGCGCAAGGGCACTACCTACCTTTTCTCGAAACGCTTCGTCGTTTTTTGAAGCTCTCATTGACTGTGTCCAGGCGTTCTCAGTTCCTTGAAAACTATTTTTTTTGTCCACCGGCTGGACAAATTTGGCATATTTTTAACCATTTGGTTCGTTGATGGGAGACGTCCCTTAAGTACAAGTTTTTTTTAGTAAATATCACATTTAAACCAAATAAAAAAAAAATTAAGTACCAGCATGCCGTTCGAGGTATTGTTTGCACACTCTATTTTATTAGATAAGTTGACACAGTTATGAACATTTACCATTATAGACAACAATGACTGCAAAAAATAACTGTATTCTCGATAAAGTGTAACATTACTTATGGAAACTTGTCCCCAATAAGTGGAAATCACAGCACATTTTTGTTCGTGCCACATCACTTGTATGATTTACTGGTGTTGTATAAATGCAACTGTTAGTTTTAGTCTCCCATATCTATGGCCTTTTGTGCACTGCTAATATTTCTATTAACGCACCCTTCCTGGAAGAATGTTGTAAGTGAAAAGTGACAACTTTTCAGGAGCGTAAAAAAACTGTCCTAAAAATTTATCAACATTATTAAAAATATGTAGTATACATCAAATGATAGCTAAAACTACCTGTGAGGGGCCTACGTGTTTATATTTTAAATTTACTCAATGTGTATTGAGAAAAACCTAAAAAGGAGCGTTGCGTAATTATTCTTCGAAACATATTAAACACTTGATGGAGTAATTATGAATATTGCATTGTTGACATGTTATGGAAGTCTCGCTGTTCGGTATTATTGCAGATAACTCTTTATTTGAATTCTGATTTAGTAGTGCATTTAATGTGTAAGTGTCGTTTACATAGGTTTTCCTCGAGCTACTCGTTTGTGTAAATAATGTATCAATTGTTATATTATATAATGTGGATAAAAGTTTCGTGGATAAAGTAAGCAACTAGACTTGCACTACGATACCCACTAAATAAATTCGTTCAAAATGTATGTAAGTATGACTATGCTATTAGTCATATGGAACTTTAGTGAATAATTAAGTGCAAATATATTAACTTCGTTTTTATGATGGAAATATAAATATTTTAATGTTGCAATATTTTACATATTTGTATTTTATTCCTTCATTTTGAAGATAAAAATTATGAAAAAAATTGACAATATGTATTAGATTTTTCTTAATTTTTTAGTGCAATAAAAAAAAAAACACGCAAGTCGACTTGCATCTTTATTCCAGGGGGGGTGCGTTATGTGTAAATCATAATTTTATTTAGCTATTAAAACGTTTACATTCTGAAATTGGTTAGTAAAACTTAAGAATGACAGTTATCGCGTATTTTCGCTAATTATTCATGACTAGCTGTCCCCCGCGGTTTCACCCGCGTTCCCGGCATAAAATACTTATTATCCCGGGAACGCGGGTGAAACCGGATATAGGCTACTACCTATATCCTTTTCCACACCATAGGCTATCTGCATGCCAAATAAACCTTATTGCTTTAAAAATAAGTTCATAACTGTATCCCACAACACAGGTTGTCCTAGTGTGGGATGCAGGGCTCACTAATTTTATGTTCTGCGCTTCTGTTTTAAATAAATGATTATTATTATTATTTCATATATTTATTTGTCACCTCATAATTTACATTTTTAAATATATATATAAAAAATAAATACATTTATAAATATAAAAAATAGTACCCCACCGGCATCGGGAACAGGGTCTTAGGTACCGGTGGTCAAGGCTCCAGAGAGAGGAACTTCCTCACTATGCGTGCCGTTTCCAAGAGCACTGCCTTTGAATCTGGCCCTTGATCCAGCCACCCAACGCGAGCCTCTTAAGGTGTTTGTCGAGGTTCTAGGCTATTACGCCATTATTATTATTATTAAATCAATAATTAATTGTTTGATGATACAGCGAACCAATTGGTTAAAATCAAGAAAGCCATAAAATTGCTATGTTCTCGTTATTATAACGAGTCGTTAGGATGCCGCATATGGAGATGATACGCCATTACATTGCACTAGCTAGCAGGTACATCATTAGCTCGGCATGCCGTATGTAAACATGATAGAGCATAAGCAAACAGTACCCACTAATCAAATATTATGCTACCTACGCACATTTATTGGATTATAAACGCAATATTAATTGATCGTCAACATAATGTGAGTAAAATTTATTTATTTTCATTAATATTACAAAGGGCATTACCATGGGGCCATAGTAATTCAGGCCCAAAATGCACACATATAAATATATTTGGAAATAATAGTGTGTAATGCCAGAAGTAATAGGTAAAGGAAAGAGTTTAAGAAAAACTCGGAGTTTGCATTTTATAAGTTATTTTTATTTTTTACAAAAACAATGGAGGATGGGCAAAAGTTTCTGAAAGTTTGTCTACCCCTTATAAATGAGATATACTGGTTTAGGCAAGATAGGAATTCCACCTGGACAAATTCGTAGGGTGAGCTAGGTAAAAATATAATAGTTAAAACAACTTTATACTGTATTTGCAGTATGAAGTTGGTTAACATAACTCGGTACACATTAATAATCAACATTAGTTTTGGATCTACAGGGTGTTGTTTTGGTCGGCGACAAGCGACCCAGGAGCGGTAGTACAAAATATATATTCCCTAAAAATGGACTTAATTCCAATATGTTGAGAAATACCTTATTCAATTTGAAATAAAATTACCGCAAAGTATGAAGTTACTAGGCACGTGCACAGACTAGAGCTAGGCGCAAGCCGCCATCGCCCCACCCCTTTACTCCCTCGTACTCCCGTTGAGTATTATGTCTACACTTTAGCTCATTACATGATTTTCAAAAAAAAAATGTATTTTTATTATTAAAAAAAAAAGTATTTTTTTATATTTTTTTAGCACCAGTATCATTTGTATTATCGACCCTGAGTCGCTCGTCGCTGACCAAAACAACGACCTGTATAACCACGCAAATACTAATGGTTGAAATTACTTCTTGAAATCTAGTCCTAATAATATGTTAAATGCGAAAATGGGTTTGTTTGTTACCTCTGACGACTCAACGGCACAATCAATCATGATGAAATTTGTCTCGCAAGTAGGTTATAACCTGGAACAAAATATATAGGATACTATATAATAATAATAATCATAATATTCAATACTAATAAAATAATCCTTACTATCCTTACTTGCAAATGTGAGTGTGTTTGTTTGTTACGCTTTCACGCCTTAACTACTCAACCGATAACAATGAAATTGGGCATGCAGATAGCCTATGGTATCGAGAAGGGCATATGCTACTTTTTATCCCGGGAACGCAGGTGAAACCGCGGAGGATAGCTATCTAAAATAACTATATTTTTGATCGTTACGGTAAAGTTTGATTTTTGTTAACAAAAGACTTCAACGCGCTACCTGGTATCTACGTAATCTCAATAATTACTTTACAACGACTCTTTATTTATCTATTCGCAGGTGTTGACCGATGGCAATCTACAGTCATTATTCATTTAGATAGGCACATCAGCGATTAAAAAATCGTGAGGAATGTAGGATTAATTACACTAAGCCATCTCATTAAACCTTGGTATTTATAGTAAAAAGTATGTACAGTAGTACCCAATTAATATGGCGCGGGAAACGCTATTGGTCGGTTGCTGCCGCCATGTTAGCGCGCGCCGTGCGGAGGGGCGTGACTTGCGAGTGAGACGGAACTAACAGCTGCAGTGTATTATGAATCTTATAGTAGAGATCTAAGGTTGATTATAAGTTTGAAGCATTCTTTCATTAATCTTCGGGGCCATACTTTATTTTCTGTGCGAACGAAGATTAACCACGCGCCATATAAGTTGGATACTACTTTTTACTTTTCAGAGAGGTAGAGCATAGCGTTTATTCGCTCAAAGAGCAGCTCGACTGGGGAAGTACCTCCACCTTACAGAATACCGCAGCCAAATAACTTTATGTTGTGTAAAGTTGTGTTCCTGCGCGTGAGTAAGGTCGCCAAAGCTCATTGGGGAGGGGGGAAAGGTCGGTAACGCGTGAGCGATGCTTTGTGTGTTGCAAGCGTCCATATGGCTGCGGTAACCGCTTACCATCAGGCGGGCCGTATGCTTGTTTAACGACATAGTAGTATAAAAAAAAACTGTACCTACCACGTAACTACAAGCTATTGAAAAAGTATCTATCAAAAAAAACATCCATATACTGCTTAAAACATAACTTTTTTTCTTTTGCCTTTACCATACTCAGAAAATTAGATACGAAGACTATTGTCTTCGTCGCAATCTTTACTTGGCTTTCAAATGTCAAGTAAAATATTGTTTTATGAAAACCAAAGGTTCTCTCGTCATATCAGACAGTGAAAGGCATTGTACCATTCACTTACAATGTTTTCAACGATGGTATTATCATTTTCGAAGCAAACAATTTAACCTCTTTATTATGTTACTTTGTTATCATCGAATCCTACTCTTACTTTAACATCTATGTTAGGCATGTGTTTGACCGTAATCTCACCATAATAAGTGATGATGTGGCCGAAGGTGGTAAGCACACAAAGCCTAGAAAGAACTGGTCCTTCACCGAAAGCTCAAGCTCATTGTAGGATTCGAACCCGGGATTATCGTCACGGCGTCCGACGCGAACGTCACTACCACTGAGCTATCATCGCCATAAACCTATCCTTACTTACTTATCCTACTAATATATTCTACTAATACATATAATAAACACGAAAGGGGTTTGTTTGTTTATTTGTTTGTTACGTCTTGATGCCTTAACAGCACAACCAATTATGAAATTAGACACACAGACAGAACATAGCCTGGAATAATACATACAATACATTTTATCCCGGGAACTCAACAAATCCTTTAAGAACGCGGGTGAAACCGCGGGGCAAAACTAATGTAATATGAAAAATTTAATATCACTTTCATATGTATGTACTTATGCCCGGTTTCAATAAACAAAAACGAATCGTTTTGCTTACCAATGGTAGATTTTTTATTGCCAAACTGGGCATATAGATAATTTCGTAAGCTAATTTTACCTGTGATAGATACTTCCATATGGGAGGGTCTGCTATGCAAACCTTTGAAGTCTTTGCTTCATTATTAGTAAAGATATAAGAGTCTTAATTTTAATAAATCTTAACCGATACCGGTCCGTAAATTATTGAAACCGGGCCTTAGTTAATAATCGTGTGTAACTTGACGGGTGGTCAGTTTCGGAGGCTGTTTCGGTTACAGTGGTGACCTCTTGCGTAACGCGGTCAAACGTGAATCAACTAATGCCAACATTACAAGACAGATAAAGACCTTATTAATTTGTCATATGTCGGTTTCGCAACCTCCATATTGATAGCTATCGATTGTTTCTCATACGGGTACGTGCGGCTACTGTGTTCACATCAATACCTATCTATACAGGTGTGGCGTAAATAATCGTCCAATGGACCGTATATCTATCACATACCACAATTTGGTCCACTTTTTACCACTGGTTTCTAAATTATTATTATTTGTTGAAATTACAGCCAAATAAGTAACTCAAGGTATAAATAATTTATTAATACTAAATATACTGAGTCCGGTGGTAAAAAGTGTATAGTGTAAAGCAGTGTTTTTCAATCTGTGGGTCGCGACCCCTATGGGGGTTGCCGGCAAAAGGAAAAAGGCAAGGTGGACTTCGCGCAAGCGGGCGTCCAACTTACCTCTTACTTAGTTGCAAACCTCTCGCGGCTTCTTGCAGACTTTTTTTTAAGGTATCAAAATAAAGAAAATCATTATCGTAGTCTTTTAATTTATAAATTCTTTGTCTGTCTGACCAGAATTTTTCAACCTGTAAGGGGGTCGCGAAATCAATAAGATTGAAAAACACTGGTGTAAAGTATCGACTTTTAACGTTGGACCACCATCGTGTCCCAAGTTGTAGTTTCAATGGGAAGTCCAGAGGTAGCAATCTATGGGCTACCCGAGTCACCCCCATGTATGTTCAGCAAGTTTTTGTAGTTTTCGGTTTATGACTATTTTAAATGATTTTTAAGCCAAATCTGGCAATATTTTTGATCATAGTTTTTTAATATTCGAAATACATGCGATGTATCTCAATTAGTTGAATAGTGATCCTAGCGAGCCAATGCATAAACATTTGTTTCCATAAATGTAACAAAAGGTATAGAAAAATAAAAGTCTGAAAAAGTGACATTTCATGACAATTACAATGAAAAGGTTGAGCTTGAAGGTTCCTGTCAAACAAAAAACAAAAAAAGAGAAGTTGCAAAGCAAATAAGCGTTATGACGTATTATTTTTTCTTAAAAAAGGGATTTATCATCTTCAATCAAAAAACTATCAAATAAAATACGCTTATGATCTCAAAATTCAATACAAAAATGTGATTAGCTTTGAAATAAGGAAAATATATTGCATCAGTGCCGCAAGCAATAAAGTTAGATAAACATGAACAAATAGCATTGATGTCTGAGCGCGAGCAATTTCATAAACCCGATAATAGATCGATAAATGTTAATAACTATTATCAGCAAACAGAGAATTAAATATAATTTGTGAGATCATCTCCTCGTGCCTAATTCGTAGCTCATGCAAATACATGCGAGAGTTGCGCCACAAGGGCCACCACAGAATCACGCGCACGCGTTAGATTAACCATAATTCACTTATGAATCACGAACTACAAATGTACTGTAGTAAAATGTATGTAATGTGAGTTAATCTTTTATCTTTTACGGGTTCATGCAATCTTTGTTCAACTGAAGACTTTATTGTGTTCACGTTTTCATTTTAACTTCCAAGGACATTTGTTTTACGAGTTCGAATAACAAATATAAAAAATTTACGATAATTGCAAAGTAAAACGCTGTAAAATCGCGTTTTAGTGTCATGCATGTGGGGGATACCGTTAAGAATATAAATGTTTTTATAATAATGTGATCGAGACGTAAACTTTATCGAATCATGCGTAAGGTTTATGATGATTTAACGGTAAAATTAAATTAAATGGATGACATAATATGGTTCCCAAAACCGTCCCGCTCCAAATAATTGATCGTTTATATCGATACACTGACTCGAGTTTTGATTACTGGAAATGTAAATATCAATGTAGCTAGTAACACGTTTTATTTCTAAATTATATGAATATTATTCTTGTGAATGAAAATCAGCATATTAGATTAATATAATTGGCAAGAGTGATTTACATTCTTACTTAAAAGTGACAATTTAAATAACTGGGAATAAATGATATTGTTCCACTGGACATAGAAAGTAAAACAATTATAAATAGCTGCACTCAGCATACCTTTTTTTATAAAAATGCTCATGTAATATTGAAAGTAAATAAATATACACCAAAAACGAATAGGTAGGTACATATGTCTGGCTAGAAATACGACTACGTTCTACTCAACTCTAATGAGGACGATGATCATTGAACTATCGGATCTCTCGAACATAAATTACGAACCTGTTCAATTTTACGCTTGATTGGATCATTATTTTTCTTGTCATTTTATTTTTAAGCCAATTATTAAAATGACACTACTGCGTATCTTTGTATCAAGTCAAGTGAAATTTCTACTTATAATACGTATGCAACAATGTGTTTATTTGTTGGCACCCACCGTTTTCGCGAGAGAGGGTATGTACCTAAAACACATAACTATTTTGAAGCTCAGTGGTAGTTAAATACTGCGATGAAGGCCCTGGGTTTGAATCGTCAGGAAATTAAAACACGGTAGTAGGTACTATGTTGTACCCGCCTGGCTGGCTACCACCCTTACTTGTTTGTTCCATCAGTTGCACCTGAGAGCCAGTCTTTGAGGCTTTGCTAATTTTGTTAATACATTAGTAATCACCCTGGTCTGTCCTTTGTCCCCATAAGAAAGTACCTACGCACACAACAGGGACAGAAAAATAGACAAATACATTAATGGCATTAAATATTAGTTAATACTTAATAAATAATAAACATTTATTATTATTTACCTACCAACTTACTGAAGAGTGCTTAAATTCCAAGTTCTCACACATGTCATTGGAATACATTTACTATAAAAATTGATAAAATCAAAAATGCCCATCAACATTGTAATGCCTGTAGAAATGAAGTTGGATTTATTTATTGTGAGAACTCTACAAGTGAACGGATACGTTCACTTTCGATACCACATAAGTAACGTAATAAGTAAAGGGAAATAAAAAAAAATTGTTCATCTATTATAGTTTACACATTACCTCCTAAATAATAGTTATAATTCTAGTATTCTGAAGCAAATAAAAAATTGGTAATGGGCCCAAGGAAGTGTACTAGGAGAGGGATGTTGTACCCCTCAGTGGTTATGTAGACAAGATTTTAGTAAATGCATTAGGTAATTAATTTAGGTTAAGAAGTTTTTCGTAAGGTTTTTAAAAATCATACCACAGATTACCTGCTCGCCTGCAATGGACTGTAACTATGAATAACGCATGAAGATGTCACTCACAACTCACAAGTAATGCAAAATGCATCTCCATAATGGAACTGCCGACAAAAAATGAGCAATTCTAAAATAAAACATTAACGTCTCGGTTTGGATACAATATGGCACATAAATTGCTTAATTTTGCAATAGGTACCAAGATACGAGTACGTCGCAAAAAATATTATTTTCATACTTGCATATATAAGTTTTTACAAATGAAAGCAGAATTAGATGGCGTAGATAAGTCTTCAAGTTCTGCAACCTGACTAGAAAAGACTAACCCCCTTATTCATAATCACTTTTTAACAAAATCAGTTTAATAGTATGCCCCGTCTTACTCTTTCGATCACCAAATGTCACGTGTCAAATAAAGACTTCGGAATTTTAGCTAATCAACGTTTGATAACTTTATTATGAATAAGAAGGTAAGTATTTCGAATAGTCTTTATTATAAAAAAAATACTTTTATAAGCAAGTTAGATATGTACGCCTTAGGTGTTTGACCTGAACAATAATAATGCATTCCAATCATCATGCAATGACTCATCTCAATTAATTTACATTATTAAATTTATTCATCGCATCAGAGCCAAGGAATAAGGTACCGTTGCGTGAAAGATACTTATTTACTCGATTAGTACTTAAAATAAACCTTAGTATTCCTTAACTTTTGGGTTGGATTTAACTTTCACTAGTTCACTAATTTTGTAAAGTAGGTTAAGAGGCCGCCTTATAGGATTCAAACGTAATGACTTCCACAATGTTGTATGCTAAAATAACTAAGAATAAGTTCTGTAAGAGATAACGTGAACCTTATTGCACCGTAACAGAAAACCTTTAACGTAATCGTAAAATTCTTTAATTTTATATCCACAGGTAGCCGGCTAACACGTAAAACGCCAGCCTCATACGCCGATGGTGTTTACATGATGGCTGGTGCTGATAGACCTGGAGCCAGGACATTATCGAAACTGTTCATGAGGGGGCAGGATGGACTGCCTTCGTTGACTAATAGAACAGCTCTACTTGCATTCTTTGGTTAGTAACTAATAGAAAACTATGATAGATGTTAAAAATCATTCAGTTTATTAGATATCCACTATGTTTTCTATACCTTATATCACCCGAGTCACTTCAAATCCACAGATTTTTAAGCCAGAATAATAGGAATTGTCTTTTATCGCACTGCAATAATTTTAAATGAGAATTTGCGATATTATAAGACTTCAAAATCTAATTCAACAAAACTGTATCTACATAAATGAAGAGTTAAAAAGCATTAAGCAGAAAATAAAAGAAGCATTTACATATATTTCCATACCATCCTATTTCAACACAAATAATTTTCTCACGTAGGGCAAGTGGTAACGGGCGAGATCGTGATGGCATCCGAGTCGGGCTGCCCCATCGAGCACCATCGGATACCGGTGGACAAGTGCGATCACATGTACGACGCGGATTGTCAGGGAGCCAAGTACATGCCCTTTCTGAGAGCTGCATATGACCGTGCAACTGGTCAGAGCCCTAATAGTCCCAGAGAGCAAGTAAGTAACAATTGTTTATCATCTACATTTTGGCGACTTATTATGCTTATTATACTCGTTGCACTATGAGATTTTTACAGTAGATGTCTTTATCTTTCATCGTCGTATTATTGTTTCCATTTTAATGTTTTTTTTTGTATCAAATTCATTTTTGTAATCACATACCATGAGCATTTTTAGATTGACTTGAATGCCGTGAGATTTATAATTAATGGAATGAAATGGCAAAACACACGAGCCAAGCTATCAGTCATGCTTATGAGCATTCTATAATAATAATTGATGCTATCGAGTGTTGGCATAGGATTGCATTTCTGATCAATACAGCTCGAATATTATTGTGTGTCAATGCACCTGCAACGATTGCTCTCGTTTCAAATCCAGCCTTACCTTTTATATAAAAGATATGATACGCAAAAGGCTGGCGCTTTGATAGAGTAATGAAGGAAAGTATGTTAATTAACATTAGAATTACGAGTAATCATAAATTCACTACTTGCTACATGATGTAATGTGTAATTGGAAAAACACTAGACTAACAACCTCAGGACTATATTACTAACATCATATATAGCAAAATACAGAATTAAAATTTGTTACATAGATGTCTTTATTATGTTAGTAATATAGTCCTGCAAGCAAGGTTATTAGTATTTTAACAATAATCCTGTAAACATTCTAGATGTTACTCATAAAGTTCAAACTTATTTGAATTTGATGTTAAGTATATTAAGAGTAATGACGATTATGAGTAACGGCTATGAGAAACAATATAAATCTATCTTTAATAATTGAAACCATAAATAACCACCGAAATGAATTTAAAGTAAATAATCTCTGTATACGTAAACAACATCTCATTACGAAATCAAATACTTTACAGCTTAACAACGATCCATAGCGAAGGTCGAATTCCTGGCAATAAAACTTAATGGACCTACATACATAACCCAGATACACCCATCTTATGAATGCATCTCAATTTGACTAATATATCTCTTTGAATGGTCGAACGTTGCCTTTAAAGCTAAACAGCGCTTTAGAATGGTAATTACTGTTTAATCGATGCATCTATAAACGTAAAAAATTGGTTAAGCTCGAGTTTGCTGGAGATTACGTCTAAACAAAATCGAACTCTAGAGACGTCTATAGTAAGTTAAATGTAAGAAAATTAAGTTGTATCTTCAGGAATTAAATCCAAATAACATAATATATATCCATGAGCTGTCATTACCATAAATTGATTGATGTATTTTTATTTGTTAGATTTTTTATATTGTACAAACTGTTTTAAAACATTTAGCATCAATGTGTTTTTTTATTTCAGATAAACCAAATAACATCGTGGATCGACGGCAGTTTCGTGTACAGCACAAGCGAGGCGTGGGTGAATGCAATGAGGTCATTTCAGGTGCCACTCAGCAGCCACGCCTGCCTCTTTACGTACTTTCCTATGCGATTATTTAATACCACTGTCCTATGTGTTCATTTCACCACCTTTTAACAGCTTTACATTAAAAAAAACAGTGAAAATGAAGTTGCTATGCTATAAAATAATTATATGAAACATTTTAATTTATTATTGCCTTCTATACAATTTTTATAGGTATTTATTTTTTCTGTGAAAAGAATTAAAATCGAAAAATAAGAAAAATAAAGAATAAATTTCAATATTACAGAACGGAAGCTTAGCAAGTGAAAGAGGAATGCCTCTTCGCAACACGAAGCGAATCCCGCTGTTCAATAATCCAGTGCCTCATTACATGAGGATGCTTAGCCCAGAGAGACTGTTTTGTAAGTTGATAATTTTGATATTTAGCTATTATATTACATGATTAGGTCTTTGTAAGTCGTGAATTTCAAGGTCAAAAGAAAAATAATAGAAACACAAACGAGTGTGTCAATGTAGTGCGATTTGTGTAAGTTTGGGCTGGGCCGCGTTGCATAGGGAGTGACAATACAGCAATATACTCCCAAATACTTTTTTTGAAGGGACATGAAGATGCAGACCCAAAATTTGGCCTTAGCACCCTTACTCCGAATTTAATAGTAAAAGTGAAATTAACATTATGCTAATCTGATTTTATGTTGTATTAATAACATTTATATTTCTTCTCCAGTGCTAGGAGATCCACGAACCAATCAGAACCCAGCGATGGTGACGTTTGGCATCCTTCTACTTCGCTGGCACAACGTAGTGGCGGCGCGCATTCACCGGCAACACCCAGACTGGAGCGACGAACAGTTGTTCCAGCGAGCCAGACGCATCGTTATTGCTAGCTTACAGGTACACTTTATTATGTTTATGAAGGACATTCAAATTTAAATTAATTTATTCAAATAGACCTTCGCAAGCACTTATGAAAAGTCTGACTCTAATACTCTAATACCGGTTCGGAAGGTTGCATTTGCTGAGAAGAACCGGCAATAAACTCAGCAATTACTCTTTTCAAAACAAAAATAGATTCATTATATAATATTTGGCTACATTAACATTTATATATGGCTGAGCACTAGACCTTTTTGTCTCTGCTTTTATTTATTACTTTTTCTTTTGTTTTATTATGTTATTTTTAAGTTAGAGACAAATAAACGTAAAAGGGGAGTCCCAACCCCTGTAATTTACAAACTTGTAATCTAATAAAGAAATTTGGAATTTTTGAAACGTTCATTTATTTATTTATTTACATTCTTATCGCACTGACAACAATTCCGTGCCATTTCAAATCAAGTAGGTACATTATTTTATCGTAAGGAGTTAATTTCTAAGAGAGGTAGAGCATAGCGTTTATTCGCTCAAAGAGCAGCTCGACTGGGGAAGTACTCCACCTAACAGAATACCGCAGCCAAATAACTTTATGTTGTGTACTTGCGCGTGAGTATGGTCGCCAGAGCTCATTGGAGAGGGAGGAAGGGTCGCAACGCATGAGTGATGTCCGTGTGTTGCTAGCATAGCATCCATATGGTTTCGGTAACCAATCTAGCGGTCCGTTAGTTTACAGACTGTTTGAAGGCAAATGATCCACCAGTTGGTACGTGGCCACCATCGCGTAACAAACTTGAACACACCAATATTCAACTTGCAAAGTACACCATGACAGTGATATGTTTCCTCAAAAAAAATCCTTCGCCAAAGGATTCCAAGTTCCAACCTACAACCTACGAATACGATATCACTATCACTGAGCTATTATTGCTTAAAACCAACAAATTATCAAAATCAAAGACCTCTTCACCTAAACCATACCTAACCTGTTGTGACCCTAAAATCAAGAAAAAAATTCGGTCCGCATATTCATGTTGATCACTATCAGTCGGAATTAACTCATCTATTGTAATACTGTCTGTATTCTTGACTTATCTCGTTATTCTGTGAATCAATCTACCCGGATGAAATATAAAATTATGTACTATGCAAATCTGTCAATCAAACGACCCAGTTTGATTGTAGAGGCAACAGGTATGCACTACAACAGATACTTCTCTTTTCAGAACATCATCCTATATGAATACGTGCCGGCGTTCCTCGGTGCAGCGATGCCTCCGTACGAGGGTTACCGCGCGGAGGTCGCGCCGGGAGTGACGCACGCGTTCGCGGTGGCCGCCTTCAGGTTCGGACACACGTTGGTGCCGCCCGCCATCTTGCTCAGAGACAGGAACTGCAGATACAGCCGGGCGCCTGGTGGACATGATGCTATTAGACTCTGTCAGACGTGGTGGGATGGAAATGTAAGAAAATACTGGTTTATTTTTACCAAAAATGGGTTCTCCTTGGACCACAATCTAACCGTGTTTATGGTGAATTATAGTGCATCATCATCAGCGTTGCCAGACGTCCCGATTTTGGCGGGACGTCCCGATTTTTAGCACAAAATTAAATGTCCCGCGCGGGACAGGCTCTGTCCCGCTTTTCGAGGATTACCTACTCGACGTTGAAATCATCGTTGGACGTGGAAGTGGAAATAAAGACACCACTGCACAGAAATGGCACCAGCTTTTCCGTGACGAGTCTTAAACACCGCAGTGTTTGGTTACGTAGTAGCTATTTAGTAATCTGAGGCAGTGGTGTGGAGAACCGCGCCAAAGTGCGCTAAATGTCACTGTGACATAAAATCAAACTTCTAAGTCAACGCAATCAAAAGATACGGCCGTATATGCCGCATATTTTGAAGCTCGCAAGGGAATCAAAACCTATAGGGTACTTCCCGTTGACCTAGAATCATAAAATTTGGCAAGAAGAAATTCCATGTAGCACAAGTAATGGAAGAAATCTGGAAAGAGTTTTGTAGTTACAACACAAAAAAAACATGCCATTATATTAGAACATAATCGAAAAAAGGTGAAAAATCTTCGAGACTCGATTCCCGTGATTAATTAACTATTTAAATACAAGTTACACACAACTACAAGTTTCTATGGAACCCTCGTACGCGAGCAGGAATCGCACTTGGCAAAAACCGGCCAAAAAAAACTTGGAAAAAATATGTAGGTGGAACATACCTACATATTTTTTCCAAAAATGTGCTTTCGGCGATAGAATCCCGCTCTTTTTACTCAAGAGGTTACAAAATCCCGATTTGCCCGAAAAAATATCTGGCAACGCTGATCATCATACACTTAGTCTGTAATTTGTTATTTCTATGTATTTGCAAAGAATGGTACATAAACATACCATTCTATTCCAGAAAAAATGTAACCGCAATATGCTTACATTTTTCGCAATAACTAACAAATAAAATATCGTATAATATTTTCAGGACGTGATGTCCCAAGTGCCAATAGAAGAAGTTCTGATGGGCATGGCATCTCAACTGTCTGAGCGGGAAGACGCGCTGCTCTGTTCGGATGTGCGAGACAATTTGTTTGGACCTATGGAGTTCTCGAGACGGGATCTTGGAGCACTTAACATAATGCGAGGAAGGGATAATGGGCTACCGGATTACAATACTGCCAGGTATGAAAGATGAATTCCCTGTCCAATTGATTATTTAGATATATTAAAGCTGTGTATGTTCGGAATACATTATTATAATTTGAAAATTCAATCACGGTATATGTACCGTACACATCTATAAAATATTTTCAGAGAATACTTTGGCTTACCAAAAGTAAGGACCTTCAATGAAATCAACCCAGATTTATTTGAGAAAAATCCTGACCTGCTGCAGAAATTAAATCAAATATACGAAGGAAGACTCGATAATATCGACGTTTATATTGGTTAGTAGGTACATACATAAGACATTAAAATATGTAATACAAATCGTAATTAAAATTTAATTACCTCACTATCTACTTATAGGTGGCATGCTCGAGTCAACAGGCCATCCAGGAGAATTATTCAGAGCAATTATTATAGACCAGTTCACAAGAATCAGAGATGCTGACAGGTTCTGGTTTGAAAATGATAAAAATGGGTAAGCATTTAATCAGGTCGAGGTCTAAGTCTGTGGTAACCAAATATATCCAAATCCCCATATATAATCAAAAATCAGTGTTCAATACATCTAATAATGCCTCATAGGACTAAAATTTATTATTACGGGCCTCAAATTTTTATCTATTTTCCAAGACCATTATAATTTCAATCCCGAAATCTAAATAAATCTCATGTTCCAGTATGGCTATAATGTAACTTTCGTGCAATCTGTTCCATATTGAAACTGGTTCAATGTAACCGTTTCCTAATAACTGTTTATGTTCTCTTTCCACCACCATCATTTTAAATTGAAATTTACTGAAACTGATTGCAACAATGTAGCGCAATCCACATACATATCCCACGATCCCAGTTTTTCTTTCCTAAAGCATTTTCACCCGTGAAGAGATAGAGGAACTCCGTCGTATAACGCTGTGGGACATCATCGTGAACAGCACCGCGGTGGGGCCGACCGACATCCAGCGCGATGTGTTCCACTGGCACATCGGCGACGTGTGTCCGCAGCCTTACCAGCTCAACGCCTCCAAACTACCGCCTTGCAAATATCTCAAGGGATATGATTATTTCGAGGTAAACAACATACAATATATTTGAGAATATTTGATAAAGGATCAAGTAAGCCGAAGGGCTATTATTCCTATTAGCCAATACAGCGTTCCAATTGTTTATGTGTGATACAAGAACTCGTAATTTCTAGGGCAACGAGTTCGCGTACATCTACACATGCCTGGTGCTAGCATTTGTTCCAATTCTTTGCGCCGGAGCTGGGTACGGAGTCGTTAAACTACAGAATAGCCGCCGACGAAAGCTCAAGATACAACAGGAACATCTTAAAAATGCGCAGCATAAAGGTAAATAAATATAAAATCATACTGATTTATCCCACTAAAGAAGTAATAGATTTGGTAAAACAGAGCAAACCCTTAGTAAGTGTAATCTCTTCAAAATTTATCAAAATCGAAATCAGAATGGAAAAATGTCATAGTACCCGCTTAAACTGTAAAGATAATTTCAGGATCTGTGGATAAAATGGTGTGTCGTGAATGGGTACATGCGTCTTACAAAAGGCTGGTGAAGTTACGTCTTGGACCTGAACCGGCGCTCCATGTCACCGACCGTAAAGGAGACAAACTGCGTACTCTACCCATGGATCACACTGATCAGATCACTGTTCTCGAAAGTCAGGTATGTTATAATACACTTTATATAATTTTTATTTTTATTCTCACCTAGCATAATGAGTGTTAAATCAAGACGTTAAGTCTTGATTTTTTCTGGTATATCCAAATATATACCTACCGGAGAATCTCATAATATTTTATTTTTTTATCCTAAGCATATTCTATCATTATTTTCATATAATAAATCATTATTAACAGTGTTTTAAACGCAAATTCTTTCTAGGCTCATTCAATTTCATCCAAGTCTAGTTTTGATTGGAATTTCGGTCGGAGATATCATCAGTACCTAAATCTGTACCAGCTAATAATAATCTTGCTCTTTTTCAGGAAGGTGGTACCAACAAGCGTCCATTGGTTCTAATCAGGGCACCGCGTGAGCACGACCTTGTACTGGAAATGGACTCAGTTGCATCAAGACGCAAGTTCCTCGTCAAGTTGGATACCTTCCTCGCGCAACACAAGAAAGCACTTAATCTCAGTCAGGTAAATTAAGCATTGCAATGACGGAATATACAAAAACAAACAACAATCTTTTGCACCAGTAAATGAATTCTCCTTCAAAGAACACCTTCACCTTCACCGCAACCATCTAAATTGTTATTTAAATTATAAGCATCAGAAAGTTTTTTATCTAACTGCATATGAACAGGGTCATCGAGAACAAATTCTGGCTACAGCAGAAACAAGAGAACGAAGACAACGAAAACTGGAGCATTTCTTCAGAGAAGCGTATGCTATAACTTTTGGTTTGGCTCCAGGTGAAAAGAGGAGAAGGAAAGAAGATGCTGACCCAGAAGTAAGGAACGGGCTGGGAAATAAAAATAAAATATTTTTTTTTGCATATTTAAATCATGATATCAATTCATCTATGAATATTTTCAGTCAATAGTAATGAGGACATCGTTATCAAAATGTGAATTCGCAAGTGCGCTCGGTATGAAGGCGGATGCTGTTTTCGTCAAAAAGATGTTCAACATCGTGGATAAAGATGGAGATGGAAGGATTTCTTTCCAGGTACAATTTAATATTGCTATCAATAATAACAGTTGGATCATACTTTAATACCAGTACTTAACAATTTGTCTGGACCTTGAGCTGAACTGTTTTTATTTTAACAGGAGTTCTTAGACACAGTTGTACTATTCTCTCGAGGTGCTACTGAAGATAAGCTCCGCATAATATTCGATATGTGCGACAATGACCGAAATGGTGTTATCGACAAGGGAGAGCTGAGCGAGATGTTGCGGTCCCTCGTTGAGATTGCCAGAACTACATCACTGAGGGATGAACATGTCACTGAACTGATAGATGGAATGTTCTCTGTAAGTACCTCAATACTTTTATTTCATAAAAAAAAAAACAAATAAATAACAAAATTATAACAACTATCACTATCTGCAAACACAGAACGAAAAAATTATTACAAAAGAAATAACTAAGGTGAAAAAGCTGCCCCAGATTATTGGCGTAGACGTGACGTTATCAACTCCTTAATATTTCAGGATGCTGGCCTCCAACATAAAGACCATCTCACATATTCAGACTTTAAAGTAATGATGAAAGAGTATAAGGGTGAGTTCGTAGCTATTGGCTTGGACTGTAAAGGAGCTAAGCAGAACTTCCTCGATACTTCTACCAACGTTGCGAGAATGACCAGCTTCCACATAGAGCCCTCTATGGAACAATCGAGGTAACATATAACCCGTATTTTTGCTATTTCAATTCAACATCTTCTCTCTTATACAACCCACACGGCCTGAGATTTCTATTGAGCACTTGTCGGTTAAAGACAATGGATAGCGGTAATTATTGTTTCGATTTCAAATCCGGTCAAAGAAACTAAAAGTGTTTTTTCATTGCAGGCACTGGATTCTTTTAAAATGGGACTACCTAACAACATTCTTAGAAGAAAACAGACAGAACATATTCTATTTATTCGTATTCTATGTAGTGACCATCGGTTTATTTGTGGAGAGATTTGCACACTACTCGTTCATGTCAGAACATCTAGACTTGAGACATATTATGGGTGTGGGTATAGCGATCACGAGGGGATCGGCTGCATCGCTGTCCTTCTGCTACAGTTTATTACTGCTCACTATGTCGAGGAATCTGTTGACTAAGTTGAAGGTGTGTATTATTAATCATTAATAATATTATATTTAATCAATTATAGGCTTATTGGTTCACGTTCAACGCCCACAATGGGCAGTCTGATTAAACAATATTTTAGACTGTGGAAAAATATTAAAGAGATCATTTGAATAAGTAGAACCATCGTTGAGTGATCCTCTGAATGTGAAGAGTTTATTTCTTTTACCAGGAATTTAGCATCCAGCAGTACATTCCACTAGACTCAAGCATCCAATTCCACAAGATTGTAGCATGTACAGCTTTATTCTTCTCTCTCTTACACACTGCGGGCCACATGGTGAACTTCTATCACGTATCCACGCAACCTGTGGAGAACCTGCGCTGTCTCACTAAGGAGGTCCACTTCACGTCCGATTTTAGACCTGGCATTACTTACTGGGTGTTCCAGACTGTTACAGGTACGCTTTTGGAAGCTTAACATTTTGGGAATAAAATTAATAAAATTTCTGGGTTCATGTCAGTGTTTTTATTTTACTCCTAAAATATTTATGTCATCTTCTGTTTATATTGCTAAAAATGTATTGTTCACTATTTCACACGAAAGTTCAAGCTTGCCTTTGTTCCTTGCTCTGTGATTGAGCTGGCAGCACAAAACTGACCTTTTTGTATTTATCAGGTGTAAGCGGAGTGCTATTGTTCATAATAATGTGCATAATCTTCGTGTTCGCGCACCCGGTGATCCGCAAGCGTGCGTACCCGTGGTTCTGGCGCGCGCACACACTGCACGTCGCGCTCTACGCGCTGTGCCTCGTGCACGGCCTCGCCAGGCTCACGGGCGCACCCAGGTTCTGGATCTTCTTCCTTGGTCCTGCCATCATATATATCTTGGATAAGGTGTGTATTATGTATGTTTGGGTTAGGTATTAGGAGATTGGTTTCTGGTAATACTTATTTAAGAGTTGTGTTTATTGCCATAACAATTAATACAACACCTAAAATATGTGGTCATATTTTCAATCAACAAGATTCAAATTCAATTCGTTCAAGTGCACTATTTTAACACCCAGTCTCCACTTATTGCCAGGTTGTATCTCTTCGGACAAAATACTTAGCATTGGATGTGCTGGAAACCGAAATGTTGCCATCAGATGTCATCAAGATCAAATTCTACAGGCCGCCTAATTTGAAATATTTATCAGGTAAGATATACCTACATATAGGCAACTTTTGAAGTATTTTCTACTTTATTGTATTCTAAAATATTACCTTCATCAAATGTATAGGTCAATGGGTACGTCTAGCTTGCACAGCATTCAAGAAGGAAGAGTTCCACTCGTTCACTCTGACATCAGCTCCGCACGAGAACTTCCTCTCGTGCCACATCAAGGCGCAAGGGCCATGGACCTGGAAGCTCAGGAACTATTTTGATCCTTGCAACTTTAATACAGAAGACCATCCTAAAATAAGGTAAGCCTACAATATTGTAATTTAATATAACAAGATAAATTTATACCTATTGGAAACTTGCAATTTATGGATTAAATAATATTGTTTTAATAATAAATATGGCATTGAATTTAATTTAAAATATTTTATGTATCTAGACTTCTAGAGGTATATCAAACCTTGAACATTTTCTGTGTATTTTTATGTTTCTATTGCATCTTAAATCTAGTTTTAACGAACTTGAACAAACCGAATAGAAAACCGCATAGTTATCTGCGTGACAAACTAATAACGATGTTTAAGCAGTAGACTTCTATGTTTATTTGGGAATTTTGTTTCCCTATTAAGGTCAATGCCACTTTTTTCGACATTCGATTTTTGCAGGTCATCTCTAAACCGCAACAGGTGCTCAACCTTTTAAGTTCTGTCCCTGCAATAATATGTGTAAATACGTTTTCTATGAGGTTCAAATAGTAAAAACAATTATTGCATAAACTGCTAACTGGTTGCGGTTAAAGTTTCAGAGATATCGTTCTATTACAAAATGGTGAAACTAACTCGCGATAACATCTAGTGAGTTCCACAAACATTTCTCCACTTCGACCCAGGCATATGTTTGTTTGTACCATTAGTTATTAATATGCCCCTGTCACGTAGAAGAAAAGTATGTACAATACAATGCAGTTGACTGTTTTTTTTTTAATGTTCTTAACAATTCAAAATCAATTTGGAGAATAGTTACAGAACGTTTGTTGTATAAATCGAATAAGATATAGTTGGAGATTCATCCGTAAAACTAACTTTACACTTGTGCAGAAAGTCTTGACCTTAAATAAAAAACTCCCAACACCTGGGGATATTGGATTTGTATCTTTTTAAATTTGTTCACCTCACCCCAACAATAATCCTTACTTACTTCTGGTAATATCCCAATGAACCAGAAGTTACTGAAGGGAACTCTCCCTGATGATGATTTATTTGTTTAGGATACAAGGTCCGTTCGGTGGCGGCAATCAGGACTGGTACAAGTTCGAAGTAGCCGTGATGGTGGGCGGCGGTATCGGAGTCACTCCATACGCCTCCATACTCAATGATCTCGTATTCGGTACATCCACCAACCGATACTCAGGGGTTGCTTGTAAGAAGGTAAGCGTTCTGTTCATTGAATTGTAATGAAAATATTTTTAAATATTACATATACCTACCACAACCTTGGCCCTGTATGTAGTATTTATTTATTCTGCGCCTGAGAATTTATTTATCTGTATAAAGCAGAGTAAGAATTGTATCAATCAATAAAAACCTTTAAAAAGAAAGTTTTTTTATTTATTGATACTATTTTCATTATTATTATTATTGTTATTTATTCGACTAAGGCCCGGTTTCAATAAACAAAAACGAATCGTTTTGCTTCCCAATGGTAGGTTTTTTTATTGCCAAACTGGGCATATAGATCATTTCGTAAGCTAATTTTACCTGTGATAGCTACTTCCATGTGGGAGGGTCTGCTATGCAAAGCTTTGAGGTATTTGCTTCATTATTAGTAAAGATATAAGAGTCTTAATTTTAATAAATCTTAACCGATACCGGTCGGTAAATTATTGAAACCGGGCCTTAGTCGGCAAACAAACGTACGCCCCGCTTGATGGTAGGTAAGCGGTTACCGACCTTTCCTACTCCCCAATGTGCTCTGGTGACCTTACTCCTCCCACGCTTGTCTGCATGTCTGTTAGTTTTGAGTCTAGGTTTCAATATTAATTTAGGTATACAACAAGAAGTTATATTATTCTGTAGGGTATCAGTTATCTGCTAAAACTTAAAACCTTTGTAGTTTTTTTTAACTGAAACATGTTTATGTTTCGTTTGTGCAGGTGTATTTCCTGTGGATCTGTCCGTCTCACAAGCACTTCGAGTGGTTCATCGACGTGCTGCGCGACGTGGAGCGCAAGGACGTCACCAACGTGCTCGAGATACATATCTTCATCACACAGTTCTTCCACAAGTTCGATCTTAGGACTACCATGCTGGTACATCATATTTTTAACTATTATTGGATTAGCCTGTACTTTGTTTTTATGTAGAAAGTTTACTTAGATTCGTCATATTATTCATCTTATTTTCTGATCTAGCTTTTTTACATATGAATTTTCATAGTAACTGCTTAATTTGCAGTATATTTGCGAGAACCACTTCCAGCGGTTGTCAAGAACGTCCATGTTCACCGGGCTGAAGGCAGTGAATCACTTCGGGAGGCCTGATATGTCTTCATTCTTGAAGTTTGTTCAGAAAAAACATAGCTATGTAAGTAACTATATCTAACTCCATAATTATACCCTTTGTCTGTTTACAAGTTAACCTAGAAAGTAATTTCAGAGTGCCAGGCTACTGTTTAAATAGGCTCTTAAAATAAATATTGAAAACAACGATATAACATATCCTACAGGTTTCAAAAATTGGCGTGTTCTCCTGTGGGCCGCGGCCTCTTACCAAATCGGTGATGTCTGCGTGCGAGCAAGTCAACAGGACGAGGAGACTTCCATACTTCATACACCACTTCGAGAACTTCGGATAGACTCACACTACCAGAGTCCTGCGTTATTATAACTAGTGACACTGCCTTTACAGTTCAATTTAGAATAGCAACATTTAATAAATACGGCGCAGTTGGAATCGTCAATTTTGTAAATTATCATCCCCAATGAAATTGATTAAATGAGGATCAATTAAATCGAATATACAAAGAATAAGAAGCTATGTAAATATGCAATTTTAGACTTTGTAAATCACATATTAAACACATTAGTCGTAGTTAATTTATTTATTCATTACCTTAGTTTTTTATGCTTTATTATAATACATTTTATATTCGTAGGTTTGATTTAGTACAAACACATCGAAAACGCATTAATAATGTACAAACTGATCATTAATTAAATGTCCTTCATATGTTTATTTGTGTGTGTATATGTGTAAAAAATAATAGAATACTCATTGCAATTTAATATGTTTTACACTTTCTGAAGCATGATTTATGTAAATAAATTAATCAGAAAAACACTTGTATGTAACAAAGTGATTGGATATTGAATTATTATTACCAATTAATGGAATAACAATGTAAATAAATATTAAATAAAAAGTTACCTATGAAGCAGATTTTCTTTTGTCATGAAAATTAACGATGAACCTAACATTATTATTACAATGAAGAGATTGATGCTTAACTTCAGTGATTAAGAATTTAATAACAGCTTGTACAAAACGGCTACTGTGTGATTATTCCCAGAGCTTAGTTTCGTACTTGGATTATTTATGGTCGGTAATTTGAGGCTCCTCGCTCTTAATTCAAAGTAAAAGGTACAGTCTACAGCCTTGCCGTTGTTCGTGACACACGATCGCCGAGTGCAGCGAATCAAACCAAATCAAATCTAATGCACGTTTCTGTGTTAAAAGCTATCTTACTTTACTCTTAAATAACTGAAATGATGTATTAATTGTCAGCAAGAATGTCACTCACTATCTTCCTAACTAACGATTTATTTGCATAAAATAAAAAGTATTATTCAAGTAAGTATATTTACGGTAGTATACCTACCTATTTACTTCATCCTTATTGTTGAACATAGATTACTTATATCAATATGAGACATAATTATGTACCGAAAACGCATTATAAGATATTATAGAAGTTCCATAGTACTTGCAATTTTCTCCTTTTACTTATAACAAAGACAAAGTTTAACATTTATAATATTAGTAGAATACGTGCGTGTCTTTAATCCTGGCTGACTGTCTGTCAGGCAGAAAGCAGGCTAGAAGCAGATGCAGCAATTAAGAACGCAGCAGTCGCTGCATCATATTGCTCCAATTACTGACTGCCCGCATTTTAGCGCAAATTGGTGTATATTGCGACACGTAACGTTGTTTACGATGCGTATAGTAGCCTTCGAGTTACCTTCGCTTCGCTTCCCAGTGTGCTCTCAAATTACTTGTCTAGGTGTATTATTTACTTTAATACGAAGTGAAAGATTCTAGCTAGAGGAAGGTTATTGAAATAGTAGAACAAAAAACCTTTGAGTAAACAAAAGCATTATATTTTGTGATTTGACTTATTTTGAAACTATTGCGGATTTACGCGCATTCCCAAAAAAAAAATCCCGGGATCAAAAAACAATCCTGTAAAAATTCCATCAGTAGGATTTGTCGTTTCAGAGCCCAGTATTAACAGGAGACAGACTAGACTATTCCAATGTATTTAGATTACCTATCTATTCAGGATCTACAATACAACACATTGCATTATGTACTAAATACTAATTTAGCATCCACATTACAAAAATGCTCCAAATTAATTTTAACAACCTACAACGTTCACTAACAGCTAACATAAATTTTGTTTTATGAACGGTCAAATACATTAATAACCTTATCTACATCCTACCTTGTGTTGTATCAAAATGTAAATTGCGTGTTTAAAATGTTAGCAACAGAGATTCAATATGATATGTGCCAACGTAAAGCAAATATAAATCCAACAATATTTTATATTACATTTGAATTGTTAAAAAAGGGATGGATGAAAAATTCCTCTTTACTGAAATGAGAATATTGATGTTTGGTGGTCAGTGACTTATCCTAATTTTAACGACTAAGGGAGTCGTTGGTTATTATTATGACACACAGGAAGAGGCAATGGCAAGAGGAAAAAGCAATGGATGGATTTTGTGACTACCGATATGATGGGAAAAAGGGTTTTAAGGAAGAAGCGTACCTAATTATTAAAAACAAGGCAGGTTAGGTAAAACAATCATCATTTTGAATACTAAGTCCCTATTGCTGAAGTAACAGTCTTCCGTTATACAGAGGCATTAATTGAATAAAAACAAAAACTGCAAGCCCGCATATCGATAGCCAGCCGTCATTCATCAGCTAATTTCACCATATTCGTAATTCGCGGTTCGTACATTTATGGTGCGCCCATGCTTCGCGAACCAAGCACGAGCCGAGCCTCTATTCGTTCGTTGCTCGCCAAGGTGTGGACTGAAAATCCAAGTTCTTTGGTTTGGACGTACAACGAGCCTACAACACGAGTGCGATGCGAATCCCAGTGCTTGTCAAAAACTAACAATTGGCGGAGCGCAGTCGCACCGAAAGCTCATTTGAGGCTCGTAGGTCCGTCCACGCTACGCGAATCCGTGCTCCACATATGCTTGGCTCGTGCTCGGTTTGCGTAGCATGACATGAGAACTTTTTGTTTCATATGTAAACGCACTTCCCAACTCCGAGCCAACAGTTTAATATAAGCGGGATTAGTAGTTATTAAGATTTAGATCAAGAATTACCAAATATTAAAAAGTTTAGTTTTATCATGAACGGTGATATCAATACTTCCAGGTTAATCTGCATGCTTTAGATGTAAAATTGTATCTTTCAACAAAATATGACGTTGTATATTGTAATAATCTCCAGTATTTTCAAGGTATCAGATCAAATGAGCAAATTTAAAACAGCGTGGGTGGCGACAAAGTGGTTTTGGTAAAGGTTATATAAATATATACACTTAATTATAATACAAATAATACAAATTGTCATATTGAGGTTTTTACATTGATATTGTTTTATGTTAGGTTGTCACACAGTTAAATTAATGATTATTATGTAAACTAGAAAACGTTAAGTATCTCATCATATGCATGCCGTATCTATTGTTAAAAGCAAACACAAAGTTACCATAGTATTATTACATGGTGATACCTACTAGTGCTGGTACTAGTAATTTTAATTACTATTACCTATTATTATTAGTACTGATAAGTAGTCGATATCTGTGGTAGGCATACACAAGTTAACGATTGTAAGTCCAAGCCGTAAGCAATGGATCACTGCCCCCTGTAACTAAATTTCTCGACGACTACGGTCTAGCAATTTTACTATTAATTTAAATCAAGTACAAAACAAATGTATTAATTGACCTTTTTTTCTGTAGTCTAATGACTTTTTCATATTTCTGTCTTTGTTTTGAGTTTTCGTCCTAGAATAATCTGTTTGTCAATAATCGCTCAGTAGTTCACTTATTTCAGCGATCACTTCTGAGCCGTAACTAACTGTCCGCTCATAAAACTGGCACAAAAGATGTAAAACATTACACATACACATACGAGTCAAATAATGGAATTCTTTTGAAATGTTTAACTGGTAAAAAAGGAGGTTAAGTAAAATATAGGCCTTTAGACTGCAATAAATTTTAATGCTCGATGTACCTGACATACATACTAAAGTATGTCAATTCTTTCAAGTATTTTTTCATTGATAGTAATGAAATCTTATTTTGATACAAGATACATATTTTGAGATACATATATTACTTAAGCATATTTTCTGGTTTTAAAGTAACTAATTAAATTCAAAGGAAATAAATGTATTTAGTATACTAACATATTTTTACGACTAAAATAATGTACGATCATAGCTGGGCACCGTTAATCATTAATGCGTTAATCCCTTAACGATTAAAGGTAAACCAATCCTATCTGGTTAGTAGGTTAACAGCGTGTGAGTGAGAAAGCTTTGTTTGTTCATAACCTGTTGACTTCCAGAACCCAATTCAACCGTTTTTATAAGTAGATCAGTAACGCAACTATATATAAAATGCAATTTTTATCACTTGTTACTGTTAATCATTAATCAGCCAGCTATGTGTACGATCCATCAACAAAATTAAAACTTTCACTGCAACTGATTTCAGGCGTCTAATTCAGTCAGATATCTTATTGAATTTTATTAATTTTATGATAAGATATAATTAATGAAATTGACTTTCATACGAGGCTATTTATACAAAAGGCTGTAATAAAACCAATCAACTACAAGGCTCTTGATCTAATTCCGCGTCAACAATAAACCTGACCCTTCACCTTTGTATTGTAAAGGTAGTAATAATTGAAACCGTCTATCAAAATGTTATGCATACATAAACTAGGCGCCAATTATTAAGCAATTTTGCATTTACGAAATAAACCTTTAAACGTAGTAGATAAACGAGTGGGATTAACTAAATGTTACTTGAAATTAACATGCCGATTGACATTATGACAAACAATTAATTGCCTTGTTACAAATATTTTTATTTATAAAAAAACTGAGTTTAATTACATAAACCTATATTTGACTGCAAAGCTAGTTCATAATTCGAAAATGAAATACAGTTAATACGTGCTATGAATACTAAAGGCATGTGGCGAAGCAAGACGCATCAGAAAATACTATGAACCTTGTAGTTAGGGAAATAAGCTTTAAAAGCTTCTTTGAAATCATGTGAAGGTCGTGAGATTATACTCAGCTAAATAAGGAACAGATTAGCGATGTTCCCATAAAGGTTGTGTTTAAACATACAAAAATTAATGTTAACACCTCTTAACTTCACGGTTACGCTTCTATACGTGGCAGAAGTATTTATATTTAATCTTCATTGAGTATCATGGTTACAGCTACCTTATGTATACTAATATAAAACTTTTTAGACAAATAAGTAATATAATGTTTCTTTTAGCAACAATAACTAGTAACTGGCATGCAATCATAAAACATATATTCCACAGATCATTGAAAAAAGAAACTCGCCCGGGAATGAGTCAAGAAACATAATGATAGAACCAATTATTTCGATTAATTAATTGTAATCTGTTTTCTTTTTGTATTGTAATATCATGACGTCACGACATGGCGGCCAGCACCATATTCTCAACAATAGCAATATAACGTAGTACAGTATAAGTGATTATCAGTAACCGTTGATTCATATAAAGCAGTAAACCAGTTATACAAATTTTATTTACCTTGTTTAAGAATTGCATAAAAATGTGACATCACAAATACATCTATCCACTCCAATCGTTCCAATAATTTAATACTGATTATGACCCAGAAATAAACGACGATTGCAAAATGTATTTTTGTTAGTAAATTGCTTTTTAAAATGTGTGAATTTTATGTGAGAATGAAATCATTTCGGATAATTTGATCACTCAACGAAGTGAAGTGAACAAACAACTCAACGATCCACGCCTTATAAAACTATATGCTCTGATTGTTCAACTGACGGTTATATAATAATGTATAACGTTAAGTGTTATTAACATAAAATTGCATGCAAATAAATATAAACAAATAGGTCACCGACACCGATATCACCTTTACAGAATGAAAGATGATTTTAATTACACTCGATGATTCAATAATTTGAATATGTTAAATAGTCAGTGATTATTGCAATGGGCTTGGCTTTAGCTAGAGACATGCTATCTTTATAAACAAAGACATGAACATTATACAAATTTATTTTGTACTTTGGGTACAGGAGACAAATTTATGCGCAATCTTCTTGTTTCATTTGATACGAATATGCAACCAATAGATAAGAGTCCGCGTCTCATCGAGCTCTACAGTACGGCTGTCGAGAGAATGCGTTTCTGAGACCTTTTAATAGTGTCCAAATCATGGAAACGGCTGATCAGATTAAGATAGGACTTAAATTGATATATCTATTAAAGTGAATTGATTAATTTTAAATAATTTTATAAAAAAATATTCTCACATGTAATGACTTTTTATTTACTTCATGTTTTAGCTATTTATTCATTAATATTTATTGTGAACAATTTTAACTTAAATAAAAATTTCAAGACTTGAAAATGTAAGCAATGTTTTGCTGTTTAACTGTTTAACTGTCTTTCTTAGTCCTGTCTTTATAATTATTAGTTTTATTTTCATGTACCTACTATATTTTTCTAATTTTTATTTAACTTTGTTGACATCCACCAACATACATACAACAGTATATACCGTATGTTAACCTTAGTTTTCCTCATGTGAAGTGATTTGTAATCTTTTGAGAAATAAATGTCTTAAACCATGAACCATTAAACTATGCCTAAGAAAATACCGAACCATCCTGTGAAAGTCACATCGCAATAGGATTAGCCATTTTCGATTCTAGCCCAATATTAACAGGTGTCACAAAAGCATTGTATCGGCGGCCTCACTGTGATAAATAACATCATATTTCCGAAGATAGACGAGGAATGCTGAGGTGCATAACTTTGTAGTTCTGTATAATATAGCTGATTAAAGACGTTGGTATAGATAACTATACACACATATACACTATAAATAACCTGTCGTTGGCAGCCATGATTTAAAACCGTTTGCTGTGAATATTAATTGGGCAAAAAAAACAGCACAGTTATCCCTAGACTAAATACAATGATGATATACAAAATAGTTTTATATTATTTCACTAGCTCGTTTCACCGGTCAGTTTATACAGCGTGTAACGGCAGAGTTAAATAATAGTTTTAGAACAAATAGGATAGCTTATGTGTTCATTCATAATCCGAACCCGCAATGCAGTTTCAGAGAAAAAAAACATTAATATTTACACCAAAAACGACCATGCTCACCCCTGAAATTGAAAACATT
This sequence comes from Polyploca ridens, assembly GCA_951394255.1. Classification (NCBI taxonomy): domain Eukaryota; kingdom Metazoa; phylum Arthropoda; class Insecta; order Lepidoptera; family Drepanidae; genus Polyploca; species Polyploca ridens. The sequence goes on from OX596243.1 coordinate 10,025,102, forward strand.
GAAATACGTTCACACCAGTCGACTAGGTTTGAGCATAAATGTATTTATTAATTTAAGTATGCTGTGGCAACTCTTTATCCATGCATATCCTTGAATATTTTTTCGGTCAGCCGTTACACGCTGTATAATCTGTAACATTTTTATGATGATCGGAATAAAAAACGAAAAATATTTTTTTCAATTCGGTCTAGTAGTTCCCGAGATTGACGCAGTCAAACATACAATCTTTTAAGTATAGATAATAGATTATAATATCTTAAGTATCGGTCCTTGACGTTGTAATAAAGCAATAAATCAAATATTAATGAACATTATACCTGCTTTATCAGAGGTAACAAATTAAGTTTTACGTAGACTGGGGTCGTTCAATACATTACCATTCTTGTTAAGATGTTTTGAAAGGTCATACGTAAATTTCAAGAGTCAATTATTACTATTGAAGTAACTATACAATAATTTGTTTTTACCGTTCTAAAAAATACTTTAAAGATATTGCGTTCGTTGATGTCTAATGTTGGCGGTACTGATTATGTAAATTTTGACGTAAAAAAACAATTTCGTTCTCATGATTCCGCAGCATCAAAACTGAGAACCATCTCAAATTCATGATTAGACAAGATAATACACTATTATATCGTAGCTCTATTAAAAATCCATCACTCATTTTTAGACGAGATAACATATTTCACGTTAACATTAAAATATGTAGATTACGGCAGATTATATAACGTTGAACAATGCGCGTCGACCGGCGGTGAACTGTTATATAGTCGCGGTGAAAAATTGTCGGGAAATTATCGACGTCGGCAACGGTCGGTCGGTTCCGGACGGGTGCGCGGGCGCAGCCGCCTCGCCGACTCATCCTCACACTTCCTGATTATACACCCGCTTACAAGGAAGTTAATTGAAAATAACCACGTTCAAGCTCGGAGTAACACGCACTAATGCTGCCTTATGTAATTTCTAGTTTCGAGTACTTTCCATAAATATTAGGATATGTTATATTATGAGATCTAAAATCAAATGTTTTACGGATTTAAATTTCCAATTAGTTTATTTCATGTAAAAATACTTCCATATACATTTATTTGGTGGACCAATAACATGACACGACATGACACAATGACGTGACATGACACTACATTTACACAATGAGTATTGAATATTATCATAGACTTCTTGGATCGGGATCGAGGTATCGCGGTGCAGAATTATCGAACATCAATAAGAAAGCTACGTGATATTTTTCGCCACACGAATGAAAGAAAGCCATGACTAGTTGTCCCTTTCTATCGCGCTTTCGTTCCGCAGAGGTTCAGACGGTGTCGCGAGAGTGAACGCAGTATTAGTTTTCAGTGATCGCGCGGCGGCGGCGCTCTCTGCCGGTGACCTCCGAAGTTACCCAATCGCGACTCATTTCCTTGTGCTAGTGATGTGCTAAACTAATCAAAGCTATCCGGCGGAAGTGAACCGCTCATGCTGACGTCAGCAGGGCACTGAGCAAGGGCAACGTGGACCAATCTACAGGTGAATACGATCAATTAAGAGGCTGGATGTCGAGTGCAGCCGCACGCTGCCGCTCGGCTCGACATCCTTGTCCTCAATTAAAACAATTTACAGCAGCTCTTATTTGAATTGTACAATTGTTGTCCATGTGCATATTGCTAAAGGGTTAATCACGCATACCTACTTCAAGCAACAATCCTTTTTGACACATTGCATTTTAATACCCATTGTAATTTTAATAATTACAGTGTAGGTACATGTGGAATGTACTTAAAAACATTCGTTAGCTTTAATGCCAGACAATATAATGTGCAGTTCATTATTGATTACCAATTTGTGAAACGTATGCAGGTTTTTTTTTATACCACTAAATGGCAATCAGGCATACGGCCCGTTGATGGGAAGCGGTTACCGTAGCCTATGGACGCTAGCAACACCAGGGGTATCACTGGCGCGTTGCCGACCCTGCAGAAATCTCAACACCCTTTTTGAAGAACCCTATGCTATTTACCCTATAGGTATTTATTAAAAGGATCGATTCATCTGGATGGATTAGGTTTTTAAAGCTTATAAATACATTGCACAATTCAATAAAGCCGTCTAAATATTGCATATTTCAAGACAGTTTTAATTTAAGACTGCGTATAAAGCAAAATAACAATCTTAGAATTGAAATTTAACCAAGTAAATAGTATTTAAATGAAAAAATATTTTTATATGGGTATTTTCATTATATACGCGAGGGTTCTGCCTGAGCAAAAACAAAATGGAATGAAATTTCCTCGATAGAAAAAAATCACAAAGCTACCTCTAATAATAACGAATTTTCGGTTTTATTCGTTCATGGTGTATCTAATTAAGACAAAAATTCGATAAATAATATCACTAACATATGACCTAGGGCTGCTACTAACGATTTTTTAAAATATTCTATACTTTACGAGTTATTTAGATAAAAAGCGCTTAGTTCATTTTTCGCTTAGTTCAACACGCTATCTCCATCTCATCTGCACGCGAAGATTAGACATAAGTTTGTTTCATCTGACATTGCCATATTTTTCTGGCTTGGTACGCACTCTTAACAGGTGAGATGATAATCGTTCTTTGGTCAGCTGTGGTAGTGACCGAGTAGGTATTTCGTAGTTGTGTATCTAAACAAATCAACCGCAACCGTTACTAATATGATTTAATCAAACTAATGTTGTAATGTTACAAGACTGACCTGTGATTAGGTCGATCACGTGTCCGTGGATTGTTTTGTAAGAATCACGCAAACTCGACACTATTTTAAGTAAGATAAATATACCTGCTTCATTTGAACACCAAATAATAATACAAGAAAAGTAGTAGATTAAATTATCATAAACAGGCGTCTTATCGGTTAAACGATTTTCTTCCAGACAACCTTTGAATAACAATATTACATGGAGGTAATATTGCATGACTCATTTTTTCTGCAAAAACATGATCCAAATCTAAATCGAAATCAGTTTTTACGTGCAGTAACTTATAATTGACACTCTTGATAGTGAAATGTTATAATCTATACCTATCTTTATATATAAAATTCTTCTGCACGTGTGTATGTCACTCAACTCCTCCTAAACGGCTGGACCGATTTGAATGAATTTTTTTGTATGCGTTTGGGTGGCGCCCTGGATGGTTTAGATTCACATAAGCCCGGCAGATGGCGCTGCAGTCGGTATAAGGAAGGGTAGAGTAGGCTAGCACCACGCGAACGAAGTTGCGCCGGGCAGCTAATATAGTTATAATTACTTGGCCTGACTGACTGATTCATCAACGCAGAGCCTAAACAGCTGGTGTAAGAAACTTGAAATTTCGCACACAGGTTTATTTTATTGATTTTTGGAAATTCAATCTTTAAGAGGACTCAATTCGTCATACTTTTCATACAAAACCTCTGTACTTATTATGGCGTTGTTAAACATTTTTCGTTAGATGTTTTGATCAAATTAGTATCTTGAGCACTATATCTAGCCGTGTATCAAGGCGTAATTTAAAAAAAATGTGAAACAAATTCAGTCAACGCCTCCGAAAAACAGCGTTTTTGCCTGAACTTTGGCCATATCTAATGTACCTATAAATTGTAAAAGTAAAGAAAACATTTAGATACCAGGCTTGCAAATGTATTGGAGATTCTAAATAACTAACTTTTTTTTCACAAACTTGTAAGATTTTTTCACAGGAAGTATACTCCTGGAACAAGTTTTATGAATGCGAAATCATGAACGACTACTTAGCGAAGCGGCCGCGAGTGATCAGCGGAATTTACCGACTGATAACCGACGGCTCTGATGCTGTCTCTCTTTTTTCGCAGTCAAAAAATACGTTGGATGAAACAACAAGCTTTTAGACTATGCTTGCGTTGAAGTTGCGCCGGCCACAGAGGGCCGCCTTAAAGGGGTGAAAAGGAGGGATTTTGTTTATATGAAAGATCTTATTCCTTGGGTTTATAAACTTGAAACTTAGCACAACTACTTACCTAAATAAATAATAAAGTTTTTTTTTACAACTAAGTCGGTAAACAAGCATACCGCCCGCCTGATGGTAAGCGGTTACCGTAGCCATATGGACGCTTGCAACACAAGAAGCATCGCTCACGCGTTACCGACCCTTCCCCCTCCCCTATGAGCTCTGGCGACCTTACTCACACGCAGGAACACAACTTTACACAACATAAAGTTATTTGGCTGCGGTATTCTGTAAGATGGAGGTACTTCCCCAGTCAAGCTGCTCTTTGAACGAATAAACGCTATGCTCTATCGCTATTAGTTCATTCAAAACTACCCCTCAAAGGGAAACTCCCTTTTAGGGGATATTAAAGTTTGTATGGAAGAAACCTACTGCGCGGTCCGATTAACCTCACACTCGGTATTAAAACATACTTTAGATAGAAAATAAAGTAACACTTGTTTTTAGGTTTCTCGAAAATCGACCCCTAACGGGATAAAAAGGTGTATTATGTTTTAAAAACTACTTTATATTAAAATTCTTAAATTCAGATATTCAAGCAATTAGTCAAGTATGACATTTAACAATCAATTTATAATTAGCGCGCTAGATAGATACTATAACTTTTTTGATTAACCGTTTCTGTTCAAATTCGTTGTGCTTTCGAAACTTATTGCGAATTTAATATTTTCTGTTTCCCTAATGGTAGCTGGCGGAAATCATAGTTCCACTTGATTCCACACCAGCGAGTACTTCTCTGGTCCTTTTGTGTTACGACACGGCACAGGTGCGCCGCTCTTGACATTTGGATAGTATCATAGTCGCCATCTTTAATTTGTAGCTATTGCTGATTCTATTAAGTATGTAATCTATTAGCGATTTGACAATACCTAAGGGCCTGCATGTTTACATTCGTATGATTACTTCTTATTTCAATTTAGTTATCTTTCAAGGCACTCGTAGCCTCGTCGACAGATTGTTATTTCTTTTATATTTGAACGCTGTGATTCCTTTTGTTTTAACAATTGTATAGAAGCATAGGTGCGTGGGTCTGCAGCTATTGTGCAGCACTGGGTGCTCCCACAGACTCGCACTCACGAGATCCGAAATTTCATACACAATGCGTTACAGTTTCTCACGTACATACTATACAATGACTTTAGTTCAGTCTGTGGCTGGAATTTGCATATTACGTTGAACATCCAATTATTTTACTCAACCACGTGTCATCATTCCAATCGATAGTTTCTTATATGACAAGCAAATATTAAATATTACTTATGGCCGGCGCACTTACTACTTTTTTGAAATTATTGTTATGTAAACGGTTATTTGAAACGTGATACAGCAGTGGTGTAGCACGTTTGTCATCATTGTCAGTGCATGTTTAATAAACCATATTGAGCATTATATTTCTGTAAAAGGCTGGTCGAGTAGAATGGTGTTTAAGAATTAAGTGTTAGTAAATTAATCTGCAAAGAAACGAATTTTCACTAACAATGTGTTTTACATAAAATAATTAAATGCAAAATACACAATTAAATTAATGTTGGTATAAAACATTAACACACTTAAATTAATAAGTGACCTTACTAGTATCATCAGTCACTAAAAAGTAAGTAAGTACTATTTTCTGTCAGTATGCAGTTAGGAAATTCATTAATTTACATACTTGATTATTTTATAAATCTAACTAGAAACCGAGTTGAAGTAAATGTCAAAAAAATTTAACGTTATGCGTTGGCAAGTTTACCTACTAACGCAACATTCACGTCGCATGCGTCGCAATGTGACTTACACACAATACAAAATTAAACAATAATAATATATTTTACATAACGTATATGAAATTAATATTGAATATCACATTGTATGGACAATCTAATAAATCGGTAATGTCAGCATTTCAAGGTTTGTGCATAAGAAATTTCCATTTGCGTGCAAAAGAGCATGATAATGTGGAGGGTGACGTTAGTGATCGAAGAGGAATTTCGGGCAAGGCCGGCGTTGATCGATGTTTGTGCGAACACTGTTGCGAAAATCGCAAACGCCGCGCCGCCGCCGTGCGACGTGGTGTCAGCCGCGTGCACCCGACCACCGAGATGTGATCGTTACCAATCTGCATTTTAGTTTTCCTCGTATTGACTTTCAATACCTGTTAATGTCAAAGTCCTTCAAGCATGCAGAAGCGCTTGCAGCGAGTAATCTCACCAAGAAAAATCGCATGACACTATTTCGAAACTTAAGTCGTCATGACCATAAATGTTTATCTAAGCTTAGCATTTTGTTAGTAGATACCGCTCGCGGTTTTGATGCGGGTGTTGGGATATCACTTTATTTTACTTTTTTATTTATGCACGTAAACACAGCTGTGATTAGATCTCAAAATTAAATGTAACCTCGTTCTAAATTTTAAACAAAGTTGCATGGCAATTATATTATAACTGTTTTGAAAATTGCACACTACATTGACACCGAGTAATTGTTTTTCACAAAGCGTCGTTTGTTGGATAATAGAAGTGCAAATAGCGGATTGTCGTAAATCACGAGATAGGTACATGTATCGTGTTATTATCGAGTCGTGACAAAGCACATAATAGTGGTGGCGGCTATCGCAGATCCATTAGTGTAATGAGTAATTATAGTTGGTTTGAATCGAGTGATTGCACACAAACGCTCGCCAGCGCCCGCGCTGCGCCGCCACACCGCCGCGGGTCCTGGCTGACTAGCGAATAAACTTAAATATGAAGGCCAAATTTTGCAATTCAATAGATACTTTAACAATAAATTAAGGTAAGTAATTCGATTATAGGATTAAGATATTAAAAAGTAGACTCCTTCTTAAAAACTTTATAACCATCATATTAAAAGTGATTATTATTTCTGGATGAAGTAAATCGAGGTATTTTCTAAGATTCATTCGGATTCTAACAAAAAACGGTGATAAAGATTAAATCAATAAATGCGGTCTTCATTTGTTTAGTATTTTTCCCGTACACAATATTCAATTGTAAACTCACTTCACTTTTATAATGTGTTAAGGTTTTATAGAATGGATTAATAATTTCTCACGATCCCCTCTCAAACAATCAGCTACTCGTGTTTTGTCGTCATGATCTAGAATGATAATCGTGAGTTAGAGATAGTCATGAGATAGATGAAAGGTGTTCGATATATCACTATTCTTATTGGCATAATCATTAGAAATAGAGAGAAAGAGATAAAGCTATCCCAAGGTAGCTTATCAATTCTAATTTATGCTTAAGTAAATTGTTGTGTGCCTGGCATATCAGCCAACTAGACTCCTGAACAAATATTTCAAAAGTCATGTAAAATTTTAAAACGCCAAATGTTGTTAAATTAAATGGAGCAATGACGATTTATCATCTTTTGAAATATTTGTCGTAAGTTACGAAAATTCTAAAGAACCTAGTTTGCAAAAGGCACGACACGGTTGCACGGTGGACTATGTTTACTAAAGTTTAGATAGTCTATGAACGTATACCTACAATAAATACTTTGTAGTATTCGAATTATACATTTTATATTTTGCAGTTAACAATAACAATAGATATTTAGGTCGTCTTTTATCTACGATTTTGTGAACCGTTACAGCCAAATGCAATTTTCTCCTTTCAGGTTTTTTTATAAAAGATAAAATCGGTGAGCGCTGATGGCTCTCAACCATCGCTCTTGACCAAAATTTTTACAAAGCAATAATTCATAGGGTCATAAAATCGTGAGAACGAAACAATAGTGCTGTTCAGGAAAAGGACAACGCAGCATCTAATAGTACTTTCCGTCTGTATCTTGTAGCATTGAGACGACCTGTAAATAAATAAATTGGGATATCTTTTCTATCAACCGATTTTGATGCAACAAAGCCTAGTTGAAACGCCAAGCAACGCTCAATCAGCCTGTGGAAACCCCATGTAAATTCGTTAAGTAGATTCGGAGATTATCAAACGGACAGAAATACAGAAAGCCAAGAAAAAAAATGTATTTAGTTTCTCTTCTCACATCACCCCCGATGAGTTATTTTTGTTGGTAAGGTAAATACAATGTATAGACACGCCGATTCTACAGTATTATTATATGTATAGACTAGTTTTCCCCTCGGTTTTACCCAAGTTTCCGGGATAAAAATTCCTCTTAGTGAAAGAATTTTCAAATCTTACTGGTAGTTCCAGAGCCCGTTTATACAAACAAAAAACATTTCAGCTTTATGTTTATAAGTAGTATCACAGAGTAAATAATATACTACGACCAAATAGTAGGTATTTAATGACCCACACGCAACAATCTCATTTCATTGAATGGTGATGGAATACAAACATACTTCCCAGAAATATTTATAGGTATATATAATCACAAACGATTACACGGTTTTTAACATTTCAATCAAGTTTTTTTTTTTTTTTTTAATTAAATGGGCTTGCGTTTGGCCACTGACCCGCCCATAAGAGACGATGACGAAGCCTAAGATGAAACACACTTACCCAGAAACCTATTCACTCTGTAACTAAGTATAGTAGTAAAACCAGATTTAGATAGAAATTACGTAAAGTAAGTGATCATCTCTATACGGTTACAATTTAGCTACACACAATTTGGCTCTGACGTACATACCTACCTACATCCTACATATCTTAAAGGCATTACTAATATTTATTTTTTTTGTTTCAGACAGGAGCGAATGTGGTGGTATGGGACAGATAAATTTTGCGAATCATCCCTGGTGATAATAAGTTTCGTGTTTATGTAATGGATTTTGGCGTGTGTGTGTGCGCGAGCGCCCATGCGGGTGTGTTGTGAAATGAACAGTGTAACGCGCCGACTACTTAAATAAACACGTGGAAATGAAAAGAACAAAGTACAAGATATCTTTCTCGGAACTCGGGTAAGTTATTAACTTTGCAAGTTTATTAAAAATATTCTGATAATACTTATTACATAATCACAGATAACTTAAACATCATACAATGTTTGACAGCAGTACCTATACCTATATAGGCAATGTAAGTGAATTTCTGGGTCACATAACTTGAAACAATAGACAAGAATAGAATCTTAAAAGAATTTATTAAAATCTTGCAGATGTAATGTAATTGTTACGAAAGTAGGTGTACACATGAAGTACAAAAAAGTTATCTATCTACTCATTGTTTCGGGGCGTATTCCGCAATAATGAACTTCTTGCTTAACTCAATTCTGATAGAAGCTCGTACCCCATGACAATGACAAGCGACGCACGAGTAGATAGGCTCTAACCTTATAAACAATGGTATTGCTGACGTTATGAACAAACAAAAGATTTGCGTATGCCCATTACATGACTCGAACTGCAGTCGCAAATTACAAACATGTATGCTACCATATAACATTTTGTCTACGTCTAGTGTCGCAATAGATCATGAACTCCCTCGTATGCCCTACGTGAGATTAACACACAAATAATTCTACCATTATTAGCTTTCATTTTTCTTATGAAATTAAATGACTGATAACGAGCATCACAATAGTTAGAAATACAATAGGCGAATAACAAAAAAGTGAGATTCGGCTTTAAATCCCAATGTGCCAATGTGCCACTTAACCAGCAGCTGATTTCGTGATGATATAATTGCGCCGGCCGTGGCGGTGACGTAAATTCTAGTAAGGCCCGGAGTGCGGTGAAAGTGTCAATAGACACGGTCCGAACACTTCAGAACCCTGACACCGAGCGCGGTGCGATCAAATAATACTCGCTCCGCCTGTTCCTACACAACCTCGTTATACACATGCCCTTACCGTGAAACCATTCTATAAATAGCTTGTGAATGATTTTGTTATCGAGAAATAATAATCGTCAAACGGTAACGGAAGTTTAATGTCATGGAAGTGGCTCAATATTAACCTTTTATAGAGCCGGTCGTGCAGTTCCTTGTAAAAATACATTTACTGTTGATGCATGATAAAGAAAGTTGGCTTTCTACTGGAGACGACGGCGACGCCTGGCCACCCACGTCCTGCTACTACTGCTACCACAGAATACAAAATAGTAGTAACGTACCTACTGCTACATAGGCACAAACAAGGCCATTGTTGTCGCACCTTTGTTTTGTATTGCAGTGAATTGCGATGAGCTGCACAGCTTCAGTGATGTGGGCATGGCCAAATTAAAATGTTAATGATTTTACTCCATCATCAAGTGTGAGCTATTACAAATTATCAACAAACATTGTTGTATCCATAACAATCTAGTCAACATTAGAAAATAGAAAATAGAATAGAAATAGCATAACATTAGAACGTAATACCTCAGTGTAATACCTACTAAAACAATTGAAGTGACCAGTTACATACCAAACATATAGTCCAGTCATTTGGTGCTCAAAAAGGGTCCCTGGAAAGTTTTCCGGGAGTTTTGAAAAATTGTGGTATTGCAGAATTAGACGCCGTTTTCGAATTTTCACTTTGCCACTCGTGGATCCATATTATAAAAATGGTGCCTAAAAATAGTTGACGACGAAAATAGTAATCAATTAAAGTAGACAAAATTTTCTAAAATGTAAAAAAATAGTTCTATCGTACATGTTCCGCAAAGTCTACTCCAACACGCATTTTGGCCAAAATAACTCCATTTCCACACAACCATGGGGTTGAGTAAGTGTCGCATTTTTTGTGGTATCCCCAATAGATGTGTTCTCTGAAGGTAGTGCTGCCCCGAGGAAGCGTGCCAAAAAGACTGGCAGCCTAGTCTAGTCATGCTGAACGCCAAAAGTATGAGCCACCCCTCTTAATATGAGACGCTCTCGATGAGCCTCCGGTGTATTTATTACATCTCAATATTACGAAAAGTTACTAGTGAGCACAAATCTCGATTCCAACTAGATTTGCATCAGTCATGACCGTTTTGATCACGCACCGGAACGCACTCTGCCCAGACCAATGCCAATTGATATGAAGTCAACAGCGGAACTTAAATGTTAACAGATATTATGATATGAATGACTCGTACCTTGAAACCACATACTTTAAAGCTGTAAACACCTGCTGAAAAAAGAGCAGCATATTCAATATTCCTTATGTATATACTTACATTAAATTAATTGTTACATAAAATAAATTACAACGAAATTTTTCCAAACCATTAAAATAAGACTATACTAAATAACTTGAATGAATAATAATAATAATAATTTTGTAAATTAATGTTATTATTAATTAAATTAATTAAATTTTGTATTTAATGACCTTACTATAAGTATAAACCAGATAGCGTCTTAAAAAATAGTAGTTACAAATTATACTGGGATAGAGAGATAGTCACAGATAAAACTACATTAAATTATAGATCAGACATAACACTTACTATAAAATCATCTAAAATCACATACTTAATAGATACCGAATACAAATAATCTCAGGCAAAAACATAGCGAAAAAGTACACAAATACACTCAATTAGCAGATGAAATAAAACAGATGTGGCATCAGAACCGTGTTATCATAATACCAATAATATTATCATCCACTGGAGTTATTCCTAAAACTTTATCCATAGCCTTAAAGGAGATAAATATCCCAAACACTATTTACATATCATTGCAGAAATCAGTTATTTTAGATACCTGCTCAATTGTGAGGCGATTCCTAACTTCAACCACCCAGATACAAAACACAATAGACCAGGAACCAATGACTTGGCATAAGCCCGTGCTTGGCTCCTTAATACCAGCATAATGCTGAGAAACCCGAAAAGGACCGACATAATATTTATTGTGCAATTCTAAAATATTTTACATAGTTCGTTGGTCCACAAACTAGGATAACCTGTATCTTGTGGACCACCTTCCAGTGAAATATTTAAAAAGACAAAGAAAGTTACAATAATAAAATACAAAGTAACAACATAAACGATACCTATATATAACAATTGAATAAACTAAACACTGAAATACTTTTAACTAAAACTTAAGAAAGCTACAAAAATTATAACAACAACAAAATAAACTTATAAATAGGCTAGCCTATCAAGCCCCCCTAAAAAGGAAGCTAAAGCAATATTGCTAACGCAATTAATTTTTTCGAATTTACGGCAGATCTTATGCAATTCATCAATTCCGAATCTTTTATTGAATTGAATTATATATAATGAGTGACTACTATACCAAAAAATATTGAAATTACGTAGGATCTGCCGAGAATTCGAAAAAATTAATTGCGTTAGCAATATTGCTTTAGCTTCCTTTTTAGGGGGGCTGGTCGCTGCCAAGTGGTAGCGTGCCCACAATGCTGGCGACTTTACCTCTCTGTATATGCTTATACGTTGAGCGAGATATTCGCCAGCCACGCCAAGCCTCCATAATCGGCGCTTACAAATACCGCGGTAAATGCGATGAGCAGCAGGACCCCATGGACCCAATGTAACTGCTATCGAGGTTACTATATTTGCGCCATTTGAGGACAGGCAGCAGCACCGCTGGCCTTATTCATGGTCTTTTGAAGATGAGACGGTGCCAAAGTATCAACGCACGTGGCATCCTAAACTAAAGGCCGCCTCATCTTCCAGGGAATCAATGTCATGCCGTCGGGTCATCGTTACACATCAACCCATTTGGTTCCAAAAGTGCTGAAATATTGGCGCTTATGAGACCGACGAATGATGTCATTAAAGTCAGCATGCCTAGCTATTCTGCCTGCACTTCTCTGACAGGAGAGTCCATGGTGGCCTAGGGGATCGACGGCGTCATTTGTTTCTGGCAAGTGAACTCGTGCATAAATCCTCGCAGAGATTATTTTGCATAAATGACGAGACGCCATATATATAGCGAAATCTCTTTACGACATTTGCTTACTTACAATAACCATTCAACTACAATATTCTTCTACTCTACATAAAGAAAAACATCGCCTTCAACCGAATCATATTATAGCAGTTCTTAGTTACAAAGTCTTTAATCCGCTATTCTTTACTCGGTAATTGCCAATATGCAATATTAGTGTTCTCTAACCGCAACGCCACTCAAACGCTATCGTATATGACTTGTCCTGTCCGGAAGCACAATTTTCATAATTAATTATCATTAGGAGCAACGCGTGCCCTCGCGTCCATGGCTTCGCTCGTGCCACGGCCTCAACTTGCCTGGCCTCAATGTGCATGTAGAGTTACCATACGTAAATAAATAACTTACGTTGTACCTTCTTCTCATACATACAAGGACCTACAAGGATTAGTTATTTCTATATTTCTGTGGTTTTAGTTCAGATAGTCGCAAATAACAGATTGGAGTGGAGGAAACGATACCGACAAAAGCCCATCTCAAGAAGAATTGAAACGTATACAATAATTTTAGTGGCCGATATTAGCTCTTGAAATATTGGTAAGCTAAAATGATTTTTCAATAAAATATAAACGCGTATAAAGCCAGAAAAATATGGCAGTGTCAGATGAAACAAACTTATGTCTATTATTCGTGTGGCATGAGACGGAGATAGCGTGTTTCGCAGAACAAAAATTAACTAAGCGCTTCTAATCTAAATAACTCGTAAAGTATAGAATATTTTAAAAAATCGTTAGTATCAGCCCTGGGTCATACGTCAGTGATATTATTTATCGAATTTTCGAAATTAAAATACCTATATAAAAATATTTATTCATTTAAATATTATTTACTGGGGTAAATTTCAATTCTAAGATATGTTACTCTTAACGCTTGCAATCAAACAAATTTTAGGTTAAAACTATTGTTAGAGTCTTTCCAAATCTAATCTGAATGTGATTCTTGTGAGAAATATATTTCAAGCCATACAAGACATTCAAAATTCTCAAATGATGGTCACCGTATGAGCACCCGCCAAGCTCTGCGCTCGTACTCCGCGCAGGAAACAATTGCAGATAATCATCGAGCTGCTTACTGACATTAACATTCATCAGCATGCGCGTGCACACACTCACTACTCAATTTAACATCCCGTGCCTCCAACTACATAATGATCTCCTGTGAATTCAATGGATTCGTTAGTTCCGGCACGAATTTCCCATGGACTTAAAATTGCTACCATCACAGTAGCCAACTGTAATTACTCCTTTTAAAATACTAGCCTCCGCTACACGGTATTACCCACGTTTCCAAATTAGAAGTATCCTAAGTTTTATCTAATGTCTTATATAGGTACTTTTGTTTCCTAATCCGCTTAGCCTTTACGATCTGATAAGTAGGTAACATTAACACGAACATAGACACAATCCTTAGCATTTATAGTATTGGTAGGATGCAGTAGCATAATGGTTCAATATTCTCATGAGCTTATCTATATTGAGATACAAATTGCTATTGAACTTTAAGAAGATTGAAATACACAGTCGCCGCACCCTAAAAACTATTTGTTTTAAATCCGCTTTGCAAAAATGTTTTTCTGACATAAGTATAATTACGATGCACGTAGGTGTCTGGCACGGTCATACGGTATTTCCCATACAAAGCAGTGGCATTACTGTTTGCGTAGGCGCACAAACGTACTTATGTAATGAGGTATTTCGAGAAGAAAGCGTCGTTAACGTGACATGCGGACGCACTCACGTTGCTTATATGACTAACTGTTGCGTCCAGATTACATTGCCTATGATTATCGAGATTATTTATCTTACAAATGAAACTAGCAATTTTAAAGTTATCATCATCATCATCAGCCTACAGCAGTCCACTGCTGGACATAGGCCTCACCCAATGCGCGCCATTTCGCCCTATCTTCGGCTCGACGCATCCACTTCCTACCAGCAGCCTTTCGCAGATCGTCACTCCATCTCGCTGGAGGGCGCCCTACACTACGTTTGCCGAGACGCGGTCTCCACTCAAGAACACGTTTTCCCCACCAGTTATCGGTTCTTCGGCATATGTGACCAGCCCACTGCCACTTCAGCTTGCTAATTCTATGAGCTATGTCGATGACCTTGGTTCTCTGTCGGATAACCTCGTTACGGATCTTATCCTTCAGAGAAACTCCGAGCATAGCTCGTTCCATAGCTCGCTGAGCGACCTTAAACTGGTGCACTAGCCGTACCGTGAGTGTCCATGTTTCGGCTCCGTATGTCATAACGGGTAGGACACACTGGTTGAAAACCTTCGTTTTCAAACTCTGCGGTATGGGTGACGAGAAGACCCTACGAAGTTTCCCAAACGCTGCCCAGCCCAGCTGGATCCTTCTGTTGGCTTCCCTCTCAAAGTTGTTTCTACCTAATTGCAGAATCTGCCCGAGGTAGGTATATTCCTGAACAACTTCGAGATGGTGGCCATTTACGACGATTGGTCCCGGATCAATGTGAACATTGATCATGACTTTGGTTTTACCCAAGTTCATGCCGAGACCAATACGTCGCGAGGCTGATGCTAGGCCGTCCAGCATCTGTTGTAGCTCCTACAGCGACTCCGCCATCAAGACTATGTCATCTGCAAATCGTAAGTGTGAGATGTATTCGCCGTTTATGTTTATGCCCATCCTTTTCCAGTCTAGCGTCTTAAACATATCCTCCAGTACGTTTGTGAACAATTTCGGGGATATGACGTTTAAAGTTATGTGACATTATAATGGGGTCTTGATGTCTTAGTTGTTAAAATTTATGAATTTGGTGCACCTTTACTGCATGTTATGGTTTGTAGAAAAGCCAGTTTGCAAACATTGAATAGACTAACCATAACCAATAATTAGATTTCAAATGTTATAGGTACCAACGCATTATCTACAATTCAACGTCCGCAAAGTTATACCCGACCATTTTGTTTGAAGCTATAATTTGTTCGAAATAATTATCGATTAAAGTAATCGTTGCATTGAACCCGAAAAAGATCGCAAATATCACAACCTATAATATATACAGCTTGTCTTTTACCTGTATGTTGATATTTGAATCCCTGCATAGTATAGTACCTAAGGATAAATATGCTTTAATTACTATATAGCAGACAAGTTTATTATAAAAAGTTATTTTATAGAGACATGCCCCAAAACGTGCTTTTTGATCAGTTTTGTCTCAAAATAATATGGGATGAAACTTACAAATAAAGATTATTTGAATATATGATTTGAAGATATAAAAAGATAAAACATTATTTATGTAATTATGCGCTACATCAATATAAATTGATAAACCGCAAGAGAATAAGCTGTAAAGTGTAAGCGATGCCGCATGAACTCATTACAAGTACCTATATGGTATCGTGACATTAATAGAATACTTATTGTAATACTACCGGTTTGTTTAGAGGTCTGTCTCGGAAGCGGATCAGGTCACTCGTCAAGTCACGCGCCTAGGTTATTGTATGTAACCTTGTCTACATACATATATCTATCTATTGAAGTTTTTCCTTTGGGACGTCAAAACACTTTATCAGCCTCTTCCTCCTCCGATACCTAGTTTTGTCCAGTAAAATAATAATAATAATAAAAACCAAAAGCCTAAACAAGGTGTCAAGCGGTTACCTCTAAGGCGCCGATCCCGCAGAGAGAGTTCTAGAGTTCCGAGTTCCAAGTTCTGAGTTCCGCGTTCACTGTAACCTATGCGGCGTCTTTGATCATTGCACACAGAGAACTCGAACTGTTGGAAATCCATTCTCTAAATCTGGCAGTTGAGGTGACACGTCTGAGCTATCACTGGCTTATTTACTGAGTAACACAAGGCAGAAAGGACAATGGGCATTCTGGCCCATGAGCGGCCACTAACGAAACATAAGTATGGCCAATGAAACGAGATAAAGAATGTTAACAAACTTTTGCTTGCTGTATGTATATAATTACATACAGCAAGTACCTGTTGGTACGGGATACTAATTACATTTAATGCTATTACCTTGAAATTTCATAATATCTACAATTATTTCTTAAATCTTCAATACTCTATAACTTTATTTTTAAATACACCACAGTAATAAGCTTTCATATTTTTATTAATATATTATTGCCTTATAGAAAACATAGAAATTATCGCTGGCCGCCAATGGGACAAGCTCCATACAAATTTGCCCATTTACCTATAGAACTCTAGACTGCTCGCTCGCTGTATGTACAGTAGTGAACGCGGAACTCGGAACTCGGAACGCGGAACTCTTTTCTGTGGGATCTGCGCCTAAAGGTGCTCTACCTCTGGACTTCCGCTTGACACTAATTCTTGATACAACTTGTTGTATATGATAGCTACACAAAAAGTATGATAATATTAAAATCACGGATCTTCCGTATAAGCTAAACGATCACGTTTGTTATCGTGATGTAGGTATGCTAAAAGTTGATTGGTACCTGCTGAAATTTGCAAACAATAGTGACTCAAATAGATAAATGATGAGACTATGCTTTGTTTAAATACCAGTAGCTAAATAAAGTCTTTTGAATTTGGCCGGATATGAGTGTGAGAGAGAAACTAGTACTTGCGCAAGACATCGTCACAGCAAACGAATCGCACATGCGAGTCGCTTGCACTTTCTTTATGCAGACGTTGTTATTACAGACGCTTGTACTAAGTATAACATTGCAATTGCTGTTACATTTGTTATGTTGATTACATTGACTGAATGATGAGACATTTGTATTGATACATCGCTTGTCTAATTGTAAATTAACCGGGCATTAAATACAATACAATCTTTGACTATACACCGTGACTTTAAAAGTTTTATAAACTAAGGGCATTTACCAGCACTATTCTTTATTTTATTTTGAACCAAACCGTTTTTGAATACGGGTCAATACACTAAAATACTAATTTAAAAAAAAAAACGGCGTGTATCATTAATAAAATGTTACGTGGACCGACTAACAGCGGCTATTATTATTCTTGCAAAAGATTTTTAACAAGATTACATTAGCATATATATAAAAAAATAAAAAAAAGTAAGTAATAGTAAGAGGGTTTGAATAGACACGATTATAGTAATCACAATGATATATTAATAGAGGTCAAAGTGCCACGACTATTCTTTGTTAGTTCTTTCATTTATTAGTTGCACAAGTCACATTGACATTTTAATTTAATAGTATTTTTGATAGTAGCGCATGTGTCTACTATGATTACGTACTCTTATTAATTAAAATACTGTCATATAGTAGGAGCCTATTTTTCTTATAATATGTAGTTGCATAAATGCTGTAAATAGCAGATATATTAGTAGAAGCTACGGAGCGGAAACAGAACCCTCAAGAAGATAGACCGTAACCGAATATGACCTTCAAAATGTGTTGTTGGGGGAAGACGCTGAAAATTCCCTGGATCGCATTCCGTACCAACGTATCCATATAACGGAAGCTCAAAGTGGAGACGAGACTATTCTCCATTTGCCTCCACGAAGCCCTGACGTTTTTTGGTCACATAGCCAGCAAATCCGGATATAACCTCGAGCAGCTGATGGTGACCGAGAGGGTTGGCGGTAAACTTCTAAAAGGGTGCAGCCACCTCAGATGGTCGGACCAGCAGGGCTATTTTAAAACGCTCGGATTCGATATCGGAAACGGATTCAAAAACTACCGAGGCGATATTGCGCAATTGCTTTTTTAATTTCCGAATTCGAATATTTTTGATGTTTCTTTTACCGAAATATCAATTCGATTCATCGAAAAGTTATCGGAAATTCAAATAGCAATTGCTGAAATTCGCCTCGTAATTTTTTGAATCCGTTTCCGATATCGATTCCGACGTTTTAAAATAGCCCTGCTGATCCGGACATCTCTGAAGACGAACTCCCACGACGCACTTCACGCCGCCCGCAAGGACTTATATGCATCTGGCGCGACATTATCCATGATAAAATAAGTTCACGAGGGAATCGTGACCCTAAGACATGAGGACACATTACGCGAGGAGGAGGATTACTACTACAATTTTTATTTATAATAGGTATAAATAATTTTAAAAAAACTTGCGATCTACAATTATTAGTGACGCTGATCGTCAATACAATCCGCGAACTACTTTCTAAAAGCTTTTGTGGATACACCTGCTAGCTATTAGTTTATGCAAAATAATTTTAAATGTGTTCTAAATACTTCCAACTATTGCACAGATACTGAGCAATTAAAACTAATTACCTAGGTATTAAAGCTACATTAAGAGCTGTATATGTATAAATCAGTATATGTATGGGAAACTAATATTATATATAAAACCTTGTGTAAAATGTGATGTCATCATTCGTGACTGACACACTAGCGATGGCTGGGAGATTACGGTATCTATCGAACCGATAGGTAATTAAAAATACCGTGATTTAAGCAAATTTGAATCTGAATTCAAAATAAATAGATATAATAGTGACATCGATCATTATGGTTTCAATAGACTATGGAATGTGGATTTACAGTCTTTGTTATGGCGAATTTCAATTCCGTAGCTAATCTAATGTGTCGTGGAATCATATAAATCAATATTCCGGAAGATATTTTGTGATAAATTTGGCATCCATGAGTCGTACAAAATAACAAAGGTCATTACTAGCGTGTGTCGTCATCAGTCATCTCATCCATCATATCACCTACCGTAAGAACCTACCAAAATATTCCTCAAGGTTGTTGTTTAAAAATAGAATTACGAAAACTAATAGATAAGCCTTCGTAAGTACA
Organism: Polyploca ridens; assembly: GCA_951394255.1. Lineage (NCBI taxonomy): Eukaryota > Metazoa > Arthropoda > Insecta > Lepidoptera > Drepanidae > Polyploca > Polyploca ridens. The sequence continues at coordinate 10,044,668 of OX596243.1, forward strand.
ACGCCATTATTTCATCAAAAGTTTTCCATCTCAGTAGAAAGTTGCTTTATTTAGCACAAAACCTTCTTTAGGTTATAATGCAAACCTGTGCCTGTGACTATGACACCCACTTGTGACCAAATTCCCTTCTAGACATTGTATGCTACCTCCAGCCATGTCATGACCATGCTCAGAGTCAAAGACATGCCCATTGCCCATGCATAGTAAAAAATAATACCACAACGTCAAAAATCAAGACCAAAAAAAAATTTCACAGCACAGTCAATCTATTCAAACCGTTCGCAATGTTTGTGTTACTTCTACCACACATCGAGTGATGTTATACTTCTCAGTGTTGTGCTACTGTTTAGTGTCAAGACAACTTAATTACCATCAAACATACATCGTTAGTACATACATCTCTATGTATACATATAGGAATGTAAAGTAATTAAAATGTATATATAATGTTGCCAATGTCAATATACATCGTAAAGTGCAACGTTAATAATTGACTGATTAGCAATTCAACTAAGTATAATTATGTATTTATCGAGAACTTGCTCCAGGATCTTATACAATTCATAGCTATTTTTATAACCATTGCTTACATTCTCGGTTACTTATATCTGACTTGCTGAGACAATTAATAATAGTTTATTGAATTATTGTGCAGACCAATGCTCTCCTCACATACTATTTTTATTACACAAAACTAATATATTGAGAAAAGTTACATTATATACAAACTACATCTTTATAATTATTATAATATAAAGCATATAATGATGATCTGGCGGTATTATACAATTTTGCAACGCTATGTAAATCATAGGTAGTATTTTGTATAATTAGCACTTAGGTGCAAAATTTGAAATCCAAATATGTATATCTACTTTAAACTTAATTGCAATGAACATTAAGTTTTTTTTCCCTCACATTAAAGTTTCAATAAAATTTACATACATGTTGATAACTATCTGATAGGATATAAAATGTATAAGTTTATTTTTATGGTTAGTCTTATCCATATTTTATCTGCTTGAATTTCATGTTAATGTTAATTGTGGAAAAATTATGCTTATTACAGAGAAAAATTACGGATGTAGAGCTGGCATAATTAACCGTAGCACCATCCATAGAAATATTCAATTATTTTATATTGTTCTGTTTTGTGGTGTAGGCAGGGGAGGTAATATATATTCAATCACCCCCCGTTTTTGAATAATATTTAGCCATATGACTATTTATTTAGGTAACAGAGCATATTATCATATTGTGTTGTACCCATATGCACGTTACATATACCAAGTCAAATTGGGAAAAAGTAATGGACACGTGATTTGAACCAATTTCAGAATTTCGGCATCGCCCTGAAATGGGTCCTGGCTACGGCCCTGTGTGTAAATATACCTAGTTGTAAAAATCCAGCATTATCCAGAATAATAACTTGCTGTTCAATACGTTGTCTAGATATTCTATTTTAATACATAGTTATATGCATTCAATGTAACAATAGTTTGACATATTAATTTGGCGAATGAATAGCAAGTACTTAGCTCATTTTTCGCCAAAGGCTAAATATATTCAGCGAATCGTTGTATATTTCACAAGAGCAACCTCGTGGAGTTAAGGCGTGACTCAGCAAGTGAATGAGACACAGATCCTTTGCTTAACACCTGGTGTTTTTAATTATCTACTAATCCCCCATTTTACTTAAATCTTCAGGGTTTCAGGAAAATCATTTCTAGTTTGTTTGTTCAACTTTTGTAATATTTATCACTTGAACATAACCGGTAAAACTTAATATATAACAGTTTTAAGTTATCTTTCTTTTGTGGACGTTGAATTATGTTCTTCCTGTAATTTTAGGAGGGACATAGAAAATTATTGCCAAATATGTGCTTATTATTCAAAGGATTTTTATTATAACTCCAACAAACAAAACTAATTATATTTTATTATACCAATTTACATTTATTTTTTATTTACGTATTATAAAATCTATTTTAGGAAAAATCCTTCAACATGAATAAGAAACAAGTAATAACTGAGCAGCCTATTACTAAATACATCCTACACAATTCAAAGCATTGACAAAAATAACATATCTTTTAATATCTATCTTTGATGTCAAAAAATATATGATGCTTAAGATGATGTAACGTAATTACTTACGTATCTTTAGAATAAAAACATAAAACACTTTGTCAATGAAAATATAATTTGATTCAGTTAATGTTAGCATCGACCTTCTAATGTTTTTGTTTGATTCAAGTTCTGTTGTACTGAGTCAAACAATACTTAAAAACAATATTTCCAGGGTTCTTAGTAATAGCTTATAGTTGATTTGCTACATGCTACATAACGTGACATACTTTAAATATTGAACATAATTCTAATGAGTATTTTTTTAATATATACAATTTTTTTACAATAATTAAAATATGTTTCTATCAGAATTTGGTTTCAAATGATCACAAGAAATTGAAAAGTACTTGAAAGTATTTGATGTTTTCGGGTTTATATATTGAGATTGCCACGCTGTTTTTGGAAATAGTGTTATACCACCTACGACTTAAGTTTCCAATGCCCCAAATTACCCTTTTGAATGAATGAACGTATTCACAAAGCAGTCATATAGAAATGAAATGTAATATCATTCAAAGATAGCTCGATAACTTGTCCCCCGCTGCGACCGAATCCGGGGCAACGAATTGAATTAGACACGCATTGCTAATGTTCGCGAAACGATATGTCACCGACACCACACACCTCTGCATTATAACAGGTGGAGATTTCGAGATGGCATATTTTCGAAACCTATCAGTGTTGGTCCCATAGTAAAAGTTGTTCAGTATGACTAACCCAACATAGGTTTCGAAAATATGCCATCTCGAAGTCTCCACCCAGTATATATAAGAACTGAAACAGTGTTGATACCTATACCTACTTTACATTCGTGTATTATGCAAAACTAAAGCCTCCACTGCACCAAAGAGCACTGCGATACAAACAGATGCAATCTTACAAAGTGTGTTAATATAAATTTCGACAGACCAATCACACTAGCATAACAATAAGGGAGTCAATTTTATTATGCCAAGGTGCATAATGTTTAAGATTTATTTAAATTTTGAATCGCAAAACTAATAGGAGTATAAAAAACATGATTATTTCAGCATTATTACACCGGATACGAACAATCTGTTTTCTAGCCAGGAACTAATATCACTATATGTAATAGGTAACCACAAAAACATCGATGTATCATTGATAGTAACTAATTCATGGAGGAAATATCTAACTGACCTTGCGATAACAGGAAGTGAATACCGATTCTTATTTACTTCTCTACATGTATCACTATTGAATATGCCAAATAGAAAGGTCAACTTGTTGGCCATGTTAAATAATATTCTATTTCCGACATGACCGCTCTCTCGATTCAATAAGATAACAACATATAAACTTTACTGAAATATTTATCATAAATTAAAATCTAACATAATATTATTATAATATGTACGTACATTTATATAGCACATAGGCTGAACAGCCGGAAATAGAAAAAGAAAATTGGAAGGACAGCTGCCTGTCATAGACGTGAACAAAATATTTTTGCACCTTAGCGCGCTACAAAGGGGTATGAACTTTTTTTGTGGAAAAGAATACGAAAGATGGATTAATTAAAATCAACCCTTAAGAGTTTTTAATGGGGTTATGTGAAAATATTTACACGGAAATAAAAAACACTGTCCAACTGTCTCTCGACAATTTTGAAGGTTTATTACTTCAAAAGCATCGCAAAAGGACCAAGCTACGTGTAATGAATATATAGGCTACAATAATGAGCGTATCTAAAGAATAATTTGTTTCATCCCATATCTCGCTCAATTTGACAAGACTCATTTATTACAAATGATCCCGTTTATATCTTCAGTGTTTTATGCTATGCGTTGTTTGTTAGTCAATCACTGGAACTGTTTTACAGATTTCTAGGACTTACATTTCAGGTTTCTTGGAGACAATTTTTTTACAAGTAACGTAAATGTTTTATGAGAAAAATGTGCAGAATAAAAAATTTCAAGATAGAATAAATAATCATTAGTGACATTTAATGAACGTGAACTTGTTTCCAGTATGAAAATCAAGAAAATAAATTATTGTACTACTTATGAGGTATCATAGAAAGGATTGCACAGGATATCAAATCAAATCAAAATCAAAAAGTCATTTATTCAGTTTAGGCCCTAGTAAGGCACTTATGAACGTTAAATTGGTACATACAGTTGAATTTACCACCGGTTCGGAATACACTTAAACTGAGAAGACTCCGGCAAGAAACTCTAGGATATGACGAAGGTGAGGTGGTAATGCCGGTGACGTCATGGTTTCCATGTTGCGGGTCACGTGCGAGGATCTCAAACGTGGATGGACACACGTGCACGCGCACCGCCACGCGATGAATCCTGCTCATGTATTCAATCACTAATCAAAGATTGACTTAATGATACTCCGAGAATTGCTGCATTACCTTACTTTTTTATCACATGCTATTTATAATTTATTTACAAGATCACGTTCGTTGAAGATACGATGAAGTGTATTAATGTTAATATACTCGTATGGGGAAGATGGAGACTAAATGGTTTGATCTTGACGCCTAATTTGAAAAACAAAAACTAAGTATGTAAACCTAATAATATAATTAAGATATGAAAAGACTATGCGATAGTCAACAATATCCGCATTTATGTTACTTATATACTTCAAGGCTTTATTTAGGCTCAATAAGGTGGTTTTGTATAATCAAACACGTTACAGTAACAAATAGGAAGTATGAAAAATATGTAGTCAGTGTGAAACTGAGTTTTCGAACTTATTAAACGTAGGTTTGATATAGGTGGGTATACCACTTGAGCTTTGCGACTATTTGCAACCCCACAGCGAGTTTGCGCAACCTGCATTTCAGCTAATGCGGAACTAAACTAGTTTAATACCCTACTTTGTAATATTAAGCCTTACATTTAAATTCAACCGTATATTACAAAAATATTAGTTGCTATGTTCTTTAACCTCACAGTCCCTCAATGAGCCGACGTCATCTCATTGTTATCATTGCCAAGATCCTCAACCATTCATCTTTTGTTACTAATAAATCATCGAAGTAAAAACTGTTAACTAAGAATGCTCAACTTAAATTGTCTGGCTGATAGAAACTCTACCACTACAACTTATTATACGAACGTAAAATAAAGTTTCATCGTGAATCATTGTATTAATTCAAACGTTGCGACCTTAAAACAGTAAAATTCCTGTTTCTGAATCACGAATTAGTGGATTTCCCAAAAAGTGTGCATTCTTGAGTATTTCCGCACGATACACGATTTAGAGTAGAGGTAGTTTGTAATAAAACTGGGCGAATAAGCATAGTCGAGTCGAGAATGACAAAACGACGTCGCGAGAGTCGCGAGATAAGCCTCGATACGTGCTGCGTGAGCCGGCCGCGGCCGCCGCCGGAACCTTGAATACAGCCGCGCTCCTTCCCGCGATATAATAATAAACCGCTCAGTCCGGTCTGAGCCTTTACCGATACTACACGACCGATTTAATATGTGACAACTTGTTCATAACATAACACGAATATACGACTCACGACAAAAGGCTACGTGCCCCGTACCTTCGCTTCCCGAGGAATACTGAACTTTGCACTCCAGTGATATTAGAAGTGACACTCGACTGATATACGAATTGTGTATATTGTGATGTTTTGTGCCAACACTCCTTGTGCCATAATAAGGAATATTTACCCTGTTCAAAAGTGCAGTCATATAAAAGTGAGTACATACTACTAGAAAGAAATAATATAGCCATACAAAGTTGTAAAAACTTTACATTTGTAGGTATCTATACCTTAATTATATTACAATTATATATGTACATGCCATGCCTGAACGCTACTATACATTCTTGTACATTCTCTTGAGGAACATTATCTAGCTTTCAAAATAAACAACTATATGGTATACATTAAAAGTCAATTTCTCGGCGACTTATTTTGTAATTCACTGTAGATACCTAAGTTTGTTTTTAACATTTGAACATTAAAACAGCTCAGTCGCTATAAAACTTATCATACGACAGAATCTAGCCCGTGAAACATAAAATAAAATAAAAATCTGCTAGTGCACTGTCCAAAGAATTTCTTATCGTTAATTAAGACATCATTTTGACTTAGATTTCCAAGGTAAAATACTAAACGAACGTACCTATTAAACGTCAAATAATAAATTAAAAAGTTAAAATATACTTTTAATTTTATTAGCGCCTTAAAATCTACACAATTCATCGTCAAAATTGACTAATTGTAGGTATTGTAAGTGATAGACTCTCATAGCATGCACGATAATCAGAAACCTATCTAAATTCCATAAGAAATCGCATAGTTTGTACATTGTATATCAAATATACTGCACACAGCCTACCAAGTTTATATGCGGCAGGGAAAACAGACCGTCCGATCAATCAACATTCACCAGAATGGAAACAGGATGTATTGTTGATGTAGACGTATGACCTTTGCAAACAATCGCTCTGGATCCTAACTGCATTGAAAGTCTGCATTGTTGGCTGTATATTACCTATTGATGAGGTATGAAACAATCTCTTGTTGATAGAATTACCTATCAAAGATGCAACATTTAAAGCGTTTTGCGTAAAACTATTCTAATATTACAATTTGCAATATAGATTTTTGTGATAAGTAATTAATATTGTAACATTAATATATAACAAATTCTTTTGAATTATACTATTATCTTCATAGATTATTTAAGAAGACATGATCTTCGTAAGTTGTTAATTGTATTAGTCTTAACAATCGCCTTAATTCGTACGTAACATAAAAGTTTGCATACACAATTATTGTATGTTAACGATGTTGCTTCTCATGTTGCGAAGTATTCTGCAATGTTTAAGTCCAATTATAAATCAAACTGTAAGTTATTAAACATTAACCTAATTTTAAACAATATCGGGCGTTAACTCGTAGGCTTCTTTCGAAAACATACTTATGTAAAATTTCAATAGAAGTGTTACATAGCTTGACAAAAATTAATGATAAAAATTTTGACACAACATAACACTGACTTGTTAGTATCGGCTTGACCAATATTGGGAGAAATTTTGGGCGTCGCGTATTTATGTTACTTCAGAAAATATAAAACCTACCTTGGGTGGGCACTCGCCCAAGGCAGGTTAAACATAGCGATGTTTAACTTCAATATAAAAAGTATAATTGTGGTGTGATAGCTCATTTATAATGTTAATTGGTAGTAAACTATCAAAATAATTCCAAATACAATTCATGTTGATATAATGTACAATTGCCACAAACATATACCTCGGGGCGTAACGAGCTATAAACTAACTTCCAACGGTATTCCATCCAAGGCCTAATCATGAAACTATAATTAGAAATAAAAACATGAAAGCATGCCTATTATTTATCATTGTTCCGTTCCGTAATTGATCTATTTATTATAAGTCTTATGAGCGCTTAACCACTCCTTCAAGCCGATCCATTGCTCAGACAAATTTACCACATTCAGATAGTTACAATAGTTGGCTATGAACACCCTTCACCGTTTTGCTAAAATCGATATATCGTCTATACATAGTAGGTCCTGGTATCCTTTATTTATAAAAAGTTGCATATGACACAATACAAAATAATATATGGTTTTAATAAATCATGTTTAAACTTAAAAACATGCCGAAAAACCTGTAAAAATCTATTATTAAAATAATTGGTTACTAAAATTTCAGATTATTAATAATATCTACTTCATTAACCGGCTCTACCTTGGCTTCTAAATAATACCAAATTACGTCATCTTCATCCATTCATGAGGTACCTACTTACATTACAAGATAATTAACTAACACTTGTTGATGTGCCTGTCAAGTGCTTTAAAACATGGGTACCTATAAATTTCACTTCTTTATCTATTATAATGACTCTTATACAACATATCTATTCACAAACTTTCGCTAATACAGCTCCTATTCATGATTTTAAATGGTGATGATTATTTATTATTGTCTCATTTGCTTCAACCGTTCAGTGCTTCTCGTAACTCGTTATTCATTCCCTTACATTGTTTTCGTTCCATAAACTTTTTATATTATCGAGTTTTGTATTGATTATTTCGTTCATGTATCAATTTTGCATTATTTTATCAATTTATTACATTTTCTGGGTTATTCTGCAGTTAATCCATTTACAAAAGATCCTCATTGACCTAAGCTTTCTGTCAAGGATGTAGATAAATTATGTAAATATAGGTATATGCACGAGCGTATTGGTCTCATTTTCTAAAAGACGGCAAATTATGATTATTAATTTCTACTTTATTCAAAATCAGGTGAAGTAGGAACTGTCTTATTGTAGGGTAATTACTTAAATGTTTAAGCATTATCGTGACTCGTGATCCATCATCATTTTTTATAAACCATAGGCGGACGTCTTTTGTATTGCCAACAAAAAATATACAATCATGGTTTTTATTAGCGAAACTCATTTCATAAGTAATTATAATATTGCTTTTAGAGATATTATTCTTCTTATATTCAAACTTTACAGATTTTATGATTTACTTAATTATATCTTAGCTATTTTATCAGTATAGTCTACATTGTCTGTAACATCTTGCTTTCTAGTTATATTTCTTTTAATATCAGGCTATGTCACAAAAGCGCTCTACAACCACTTCTCATCCACAAAATATTCAAAGCCGGAGTTATAAATTAGAAATAATGAACTACAGATCAATACATATAGCGATTTTGCCACTGGCATTGGTGGTCGGGTCAAATAGACTATTCAGAATGGTACAAAGTTATATAAGATGAACACAATGGACACAGGTAGTAGGTTAGGTAAATAATGTATTTGTAATGTCGACTGAACTACCTCAATACAACGTATGCTTGAAAATATTAAATCTAAAGACTGTATGTATAATTTTACATTCTGTGAATACGTTTCAAACAAATTGATGTAATTTGCCACGATAATGCATGTACCACAAATTATTTCATAAGTGCACACACTGAGCCCAAATGATGATTATCTTTTATTAAATTAAAGTCAGTGAACTAACAATGTCGGCTTTGACAGGCGGATGCTGCGGTAATGGATTATGCGTGTTAATCATTCCAGCTGGTGCTTTGTCATTCGTGAAAATGGGTACCTCCATTATACTAAGTCATTACGGTTGCTTGTCGAATGGCATGGTAAGGACGTTAGCCAGCAAACAATGATACCCTTTACATGAATATTGTAAATGCTAGTTACATGCGTTATACACCACAGTTGTTACACGTCCTAAATAGGTCCTGGTGCCGAGTCTGTTCTAAATCGCACTAAACTAATTTTAGTCACATCACATCACTTTCTTACAATCATTATTGAAAAAGGATAGAAAATATTTAAAGCTGTCAAATTAGGCTTTGCCGTGTTCATTTGCGGGTATTTAGACGTAATCGCGATAGATGGCGACAAAATTTATATTGAAAACAAGCATTGGACTAATTTGACAGAACTAAATTTCTTACAATTTTTTCTTATGGACTAAAATTAGTTTTGTTGTAAACATCAGAATTAGGGTCACTATGTTACGAAAGTATCCGAGACCCCCAAGAACTGCTGTAGGAGAAAATTCCTGGATCCAAATAAGTCTAGCATCATTGGCAAATACATGGGGCTAAAAAGGAAGCGAAAGCAATATTGCTAACAGAATTATTTTTTCTAATTCTCGGTAGATCCTATGTAATTCCAATATTTTGTGGTAAAATATTCACTCATTATATTTAATTCATTAAAAGATTCGGAATTGACGAATTGCATAAGATCTGCTGTAAATTCGAAAAAACCTTATTGATTTAGCTTCCTTTTTAGGTGGCTCTACTACCCGAATCGAAAGAGTAGCTAGTAATTGGAAGCATGAAAATCCGATATTATTAGTAGATCACTATTCACTCGTCAAATTTTTGTCCGAGATATTCTTCTATTTCATAAGCTTTTTATACTACTAAGGTAGCAAACAAGCATACCGCCCGCCTGACGGTAAGCGGTTACCGTAGTCTATGGGCGCTTGCAACACCAGGGGTATCACTCGCGCGTTGCCAACCCTGCAGACATTTTTTCACAATCTTTTTGAAGAGCCCCATGCTGTACTCCATCGGGATAACTACGACAGGGAGCTCATTCCACAATTTGAGCATCCGCGGTAGGAAGCTCCTTTGAAACCGCACAGTCCGAAACCATTCTGGTTTCAATGTGTGAGGATCTCCCCGTCGATGGTGAGAGAGTATCTATTTGATCCTTTCTTCCAAATCCATAACAGCGGAAATTCATCATCATCATCAGCCTGTGGTCGTCCACTGCTGGACATAGGCCTTTCCCAGTAGTCGCCACCTCTTCCGGTCCTCCACTTTTCGCATCCACCCATCGCCCGCCAAGGTTCGCAGGTCATCGGTCCACCTAGCGGGGGGGCGTCCCACACTTCGCTTGCCTGTGCGTGGTCTCCAGTCAAGAACTCGTTTACCCCATCGGTTATCCGTTCTGCGACAAATATGGCCTGGCCTGCCAGCGGAAATTAAATCAAATCAAATCAAATCAAACATATTTATTTGTGACAAAAAATAAAAAACACGGTATAAAATAACAGAAATTAATAATTAAAAACAGTCACAAAACGGTCCTCCAACTCAGCATAATATGTGATGTACATATAACCAACGCTGATCTTCCGTTGGGGCCGGAAACAAACATCCAAACAGTAGGATTCTTGTTTATTCTATGACACTAAACCCTTTTGCCAACTTAAGGCGGCCCTCTGTGGCCGGCGCAACTTCAACGCAAGCATAGTCTAAAAGCTTGTTGTTTCTCCCAACGTAATGTTTGACTGCGAAAAAAGAGAGACAGCATCAGAGCCGTCGGTTATCAGTCGGTAAATTCCGCTGATCACTCGCGGCCACTTCGCTAGGTCGTCATTCATGATTTCGTGTTCATAAAACTTGTTCCAGGAGTATACTTCTTGTGAAAAAATCTTACAAGTTTGTGAAAAAAAATGTTACGTTATTTAGAATCTCCAATACATTTGCAAGTCTGGTATCTAAATGTTTTCTTTACTTTTACAATTACAAATAACTATTTTAAAGTCTTTATTTACAATACAATTTAACATATAACATTAGATATGGCCAAAGTTTAGGCAAATACGCTGTTTTTCGGAGGCTTTGACTGAATTTGTTTCACACTTTTTTTAAATTACGCCTAGATACACGGCTAGATATAGTGCACAAGATACTAATTTGTTCAAAACATCTAACGAAGAATGTTTAACAACGCCATAATAAATACAGAGGTTTTGTATGAAAAGTATGACGAATTGAGTGCTCTTAATAGACCGAGATCCTAGTGCCGCTGTTAGATGATAAATCAATACAAAAAATAAACCATCTATTGTTACCTATTTTTTAAAGAAAAAACTATTAAAAATTAAATTACTAATAAAAAATTATTTAAAATACCTAAAGTTGATGTTTTTTTTTGTGTTATTTTTTTTGTATTGAGTATCTTCTTACGTCTAGCCATTATTCTATGGATTAAAAATGCCAATTATCGCCTTTTTGCATTATGATAACGATTTCGCACAAGTTCTCCAGCGACATTTTAATTGCGTTTAGATATTTTTTGCCTCCTACGATTGGTCTGGCTGTTTGCAAAAAGTATTGATATAGTTCCCTTAGTAACATAAAAATCAGCGCTAGAATTTAAGAAAAGTACGTAATGTACATAACATATTATCTTTTATGTCTGGTGCCTGTAAATTGGCCGACGGGACAAGTTAGCAGGTACTCATACGTTTGAAGTACGTACTGACACTACTCAATTCTGTACATTTTGTCCGTCAGATAATAAGGAAGGTCTGGCGGCACTGGGATCTCCTACTATAATTTTACGTTTCGTCCTCGATAACGGTTGTGGGTTAAATATAGACATTCATAAACATGTCATTATTATACATTTTAAACGACATCTATACATAAACGTCTGGATAAATTAAATATACTCGAACACGAACAAACAAATATTCAAGTGGTTTCCTAATTTTAATTTGATATTAAAGTGAAGATGACCTTTAACGATCATTCGTATTAAACGTTTAAGGTATAAAACCTTAAACGTTTTTTATGTTAGGTACAAATCATCATGATGCCTTAATAACCAAGTTTTATCATCTACATATCTTTTGCAAGATATAATCGATAAGGTACTTAAATTACAAGCTTAATCTCCGTTTTCCTGGTATACGAATAATATAAAGAACTGTCTAAAGAAGCCTTTGTTTAGATATTTTTATAACTCCGCTACAAACTTACGATTCATATCTTCATTTGCGCGTACATAATGAAACTAATTATAGTGTTATTTAAGAAAACAATAAACTTGAGTGAATGGGGCACAAATGGCACAATGCGCACATTATCCTACGTGTAGTGTAGGTAGGCTAACTCACTAATTACATAATTTGAACAAGTACATTATTACGTGCGTTTTACATTGGCTTTTTTTAAAACAGCTTTAGTTATTGAAGTAGCATAGAAAATATAAATGGGCGGCTTAGTATCTTGGCGAGATACCCAGTGGCCTTTTGGCGACCTCGGGCGTGCGTCAGTGTACCGCAGCATCTGCTTAAACTTCGTAATTCGCGGATGGAGGAAGTAGAAAAATGTAGGTTACATACACATATTCTCAACGCAGACCTTGCAGGGTAGTCACTCATAATGAAACATCATGCTTTATTACCATCATTTGTTGATTATAATCATTATAGTTAACCTGGAGGCGAAGGTTTCGCTCGATGCGAACACTTATGCTAATCGAGAAGTGACGGTAAATGAATAAACTTCTTGAATGAAGATTTATGTCAGGTTAAGTTATATCAAACAAATATAATTCCGACATCAAATTAAATAATAGCAAAAGCAATTTTCATTTATAATTTCATAGCATTTACCTACCTAGTTGAGATTAAAAGGTGAGATAATACTTCTTTCCCACGTTAATTGGGTACATTCGCGTTAATAATGTTGCAATATTATTGTTTGGGCTTAACAGACGAGATTATAGTTACTATCTACGACCTGGATCTCTATTAATAGAATGTACTATCGAATAATAATATAAAATTGATTCCGTTCATTGTTTAGTTGCAACAATAAGGTCAGTATAGACATTTATAATCATAAAAACGTACCGATCCAATCACGAATATAATCCTAATCCTATCATTAGACGGCCTTACCTATTCATTACGAAAGGTCGGTTTCCTTTAAGGTACATAGCACCGGACCTTCCTCACGTATCTCGATAAACATTCAACATTAAATTAATTAAACGCGTCGGGACTTATCTGTTCAAACAGTTAGAATTGTCTTAATTCTCTTAATGCAGCTATCTAACTAACATATCTCATTACAGGACCTTGGCTCGAATACCGACTGTCCGTTGTTTTTTATGCCGTGCTGTCATTTGAGAAGGTTGTACCCGAGCACTACTCAATGCAAACTTGTTATAGTGAAGTGTTCGATGCACGCAAATGTCGGCAGCCACCGCACCGGTCGCTTGATAAATGACCGGTGTGCAACGAACAGACGAGATCCACTTGTGTCAATCTACAAGATAACGATCAAAGATAACTGTGAGCATAGAAATTGATGAAATTTGAAGTGATTTGTCATTTGAATTTTGTATGGGTGTTCGTTTTTGACAATTTAGAAGGATATTAAGGTATATTTATTTTACTATATTTTTTCCATATAAATGGAAAATATAACTACGTCATCAAACAAAAAGCCTTTGACTATTCAAGTCCTAAATAATACACGATGAAAAATTAAACATGGACTATCGTTCCTGTTGTTAGAATGCTCGTAGCACTCTCGTAGCTCGTAGTGCTTTCGTAGGCTCATTTAGGGCAATATTATATTTCGTAGTTTTATTAACAATCAACACTTTTTACCAATTTAGGTTATAACCTAATCACTGAATAATTAATATGAAGAATGTTCCAGTTTTTTATACGACGAAGTCGATAAACTAGTATACGGCCCGCCTAATAATAACTACGTTATTTATTGAATGAAGTCGTTAACATAGTTAATAATATAATTCCCAAAGTTTATCATTGATCTATTCCGAAAATACCTTACGTCTAAAAACCCTTACTGCCAAATTTATAGTAAGTTTTAAAAAGCGAAGCCTAGAAAAAAAAATTGCATTCTCTGACCCAGCTCTTATTCAATAGGCACCTATTATTTGTGAAGCACTTAATGCTCAGTTTAAGCCAGTGGCAAGGTCAAGTTCTGAGTAGCTAGCTCCGATCGGAACTAACACGTCATATTATGTAAACCCACTACACGCGCTCTACAAATACTGCACTTGTCTGTGTATATATATATGTGTATCTGCAGTATATATATTTAGATTTATTTTAATATTGCATCGATAATTTTAGTTATATTAGAGTTATTAGAAGTCTTCTTGCTCTTCAAAGTAGCAATATTTTACATCGTAAAATTATTTGAAACCTAAAAGTGGGAAAGTCACCTCTTATGGTCAGCTCAATGTTGGCTCCAGCCTAGCAAGTAGGTAGGTATTATTTGAAAAACATCTGACTGAAATAAAACAGGGCAGTGTTTTAATGGAATTCATCCATTTATCACGAACATGCTGTCCCTCGCGGTTTCACTCGCGTTCCCTTGATAAAAAGTAGCCTATAACGCTCGGGGATAATGTAATAGTCGGATACATGAAAATATAAAAAAGAAAGAAAGAAAAAATATTGTTGTACATAATCTGTGTACACACATAAATACTAAAATTAATTTTGTTGTGTGGGTTCAAAAGGTCCCGTGTATTCTTGTTTATTCTTCGTCGCTATTCCTTTTCCAACCATTGTGCAAGTTTTAACCCCACAACCAGTCGATTTTACATATATTATAACATTATGTTTCTAGTCTCTTTGGTATTTTTATACTCGTAATCCAGTTTGATCGCCTCTATCACAAGTCAGATGGCCAATTTCTACCGTTACTGTGAACAAATGAAGTATTTTAACGGCAAGTTTGCTGGATATGTTATATTTTTAAGTTACCTTTACCCGTATCTATACAAAAATGGGTTACTTATTTCCACTATAAGAAACATATCTCGATTAATTTCCACATGTCTCAATTTCACCAGATTGAAAATGTAAAACTCATCCATTATATTAAAATAATATGTTTGTGTTTGTCTTGTATGTGATCGCATATCATTCATCCGATTGAAATGCTACGCTATAGGTTGTAAGTTCCGAGTCCTACCCAATGCAAATATAATTATACATAAACATATATGTTTCTTTTAACTGGGTGTACCTAAATCCTATCTTAATCCTAACTATTATAAATGTGAAAGTGAGTTGGTTTGTTTGTTTATTTGAAACTGCGGGGGTCAGCTAGTAAGTATATAATTAAAACCAGTGTAGCAATGTGATTACCACAGTTTATGTTATAATTAAAGCAGGATCTGTTATATTTTACACCTGAGTGCAAAAGCAATGTACCTAATACATTGCTTTTGCACTCCTGGCAGGTTATACAAATAAATTGTGAATGGAGATATTTATTCTGGCGTACAAAAATATCTCAGCAAACAATGACATGCTCACTCCTGCGGAACAATAGTGTTATTAATAATATAATTACTTATGTTTTAATACAAGTATGAGAATAAGGTACGACCTTAAAGAGGTAATTACATCGGTATCGCGATATATCACTGTAAAGTCGCAATCAATTTTATTTATAAAGCAGTAATCTACTGCTTTTTATTAGCGCTTCGAATGTTTGTCGATTTACTGGCAAAATAAATGGAAATTTTAAATTGTGAGCAGCAAATCTAGATTCTTCCAAAATTTTTATAAGCTATGTAGTATAAAAATACTTGCTATTTTTAATACGATTATTATTAGAAACTAAATACTCGTAGTTTGTACAGATCCTCCAGCTTCCATAACATATCGAGTACAATTTATAAAAACAATATTTGTTAAATTAATTTTCGTAGCAATTTTGTGCACATTTTGTGGCGCGGTTTTCAATTAACCTGTCATTTGACGTTAATATTCTCTTAAAATATATGGTACGAGAGCTACCAACGTTTTCGAGAAAGAACTTTAGCAAGGCTGATTTTTTTATATTTCCTTGCTCATAGAAGCCTGATTGAGATGCACCAACTCTGACAGCCGGAAGTGGTTGCGTTTCCTTCTGCGCATCCTGTTTGTACTGGTGAAAATTTCGGAGTTTGAAACATTTTAACATTTTTTAAATTTTTTTCATCACTTTCTCCGTTCTCTTAGCAAATAATTTTTTTATTGGATGAGCGTTATGTGATTACTACTACGTGCGAGATGCTATTTTAGTAGTGAAAAAAAAAACATTTTCAAAAAGCAGAAATCTTAATATGATAAAGTTATGCTAGAACGTAAAATTATTTTGCCAGGTGGAAATCTGGTTGCATAAGAGTATACAGACCAATAGTGTTGATTCTCGCGAGAGAGGCGCGTCCTATAATAACAATTCTTTTCGTTGTTATCATTTAACCGCGATCCAAAGATTAAGATCGGCTTAAGAATATATTGTGGTACTCGAATATCTGTTTAGATTACCTTCGACCAAGAAGTATGAGGAATTCCATCACTGCCTAAAAATAGACAACAAACTGCTTTGTCAGAGAAAGTCATGACAATTAACGAATGCCTACAAGCACGTCTTTAAGAATTGGCTTATATAATATATCAGTTTATATTAAGATTTATTACATATTCAGATTCTTCATTATCAAGCTCGTCAAAGCCTAAATCAGAGAGATTAAATAATAATAAATAAATAAATATCAATATCCTGGGACATTCCTCATACACGGTCAATAATATCAAGAATATTCTGAATGAGCTATTTATTCGGTAACAATTGAAATAAAGACACATAAACAACTTGGTAATAAAAATCAAAATATTTTAGTTTCATTATAAAATAACATAAAATGCATTTATTTTCAGACAACAGGGTCCATAGATTGTTAGTAAATACACAAAAAATAGCTAAGTTAGTACATATTTTAAACATTAAAACAACAGAAAAAGAACGACAGGCAGTTAACATAGGTACACCTGCCTAAAGTAGGCCCATCTGCCCTCACAGCAAACATGATGTTGGTGCTCCCTCTCACCCTGTTTGAAATAGAGGCCACTTGTTTGCGCATTATGGCGAAAAAATCGACCGTGTGCGCATCTGCAAATATGCCTGAAGCACTACAGTAAGGAGGAAGCCTCAACAGCAGAGTGTTGTATGCTTTTTGGGTATAATTAGCCAATAGGCTGCTGGAATGAAATTTTTGGTAATATGCCTTAAAGAGTGTGATCTTGACATTGACTGATCTACCAGCAAACGTACGAGCCAGCATATTTGCCCGCACCGCCAACGCTCTGCGCTCCCTTTCTATATCACAATCATCTTGACGGGCCAGTTGGCGCAGTTGGTTAAGGTTCGCCTTACGCGCCGCAGGTCGTGGGTTCGATTCCCACACAGGACATGCATTTGTGTGCATGAACATGTATGTATGTCCTGAGTCTGGGTGTAATTATGTATATTAAGTATGTATTTACAAACAAAAAGTAGTATATGTATTATATCAGTTATCTGGTTTCCATAGTACAAGCTCTGCTTAGTTTGGGATCAGATGACCGTGTGTGAGGAATGTCCCAGGATATTTATTTATTTATTTTATCTTTGAGGTCTTCAGTCACAATAAAACTTTTTGCCATAGTGTATTGTTGTAGTGTATGTGTAGTGCCATTTAGGGTTACTGGAGGGATATATGACGGACTTTTATTTCTACCCCTAAACACCAACAGTTCACTCTTGCTTGAGTTATATTTTAAACCATGATCCTCAGCATAAGCTTCACATACTTAATGGTTTCCTAGTACTACCAATCGTAGGAACCAACAGCACCATGTCATCGGCATAGCTTATGTTATTTACACAATTACCAGATGGTAAATCACTGATCAGAGAGCTCATTTTGGCTGTCATATAGATATATGACAGCCAAAATGAGCACTCTGATCAGTTGATCTACATAAATATTGAATAACCTTGGCGATGTCAGACCTCCACATTCCAGTTTGTATGGATCAGACATTGCATGAGACCATTTAACATAATCTATCTGTTTGTTATACCAGAGGGAGAGTGTAGTAACTAATTCCACAGGGACACCTCCCTTCCTAAGCTTATCCCACAGGATATTATATGATACTAGATCAAAAGCTTTAGAAAGGTCCAGGAAACATGCATTCACGAGAGTTTTCCTATCTGTGTAGTATTTAACCGTATGTTCTAAGGTAAAATATAGCACTCTCAGTAGACAGTCCCTGACGAAAACCATATTGAGCATCATGTAGCTTCATGTATCTCCTGACTGAGGTTATGAATTATTATTAAAATTATAATGAGACTGTCTAGAAAAATTTTGACTACCCCTGAGGCGTCACTTGGTTGTCAATATGACAATGAAATTTCTTTGTTTAAATTGTTTAGACACCAGAAATGAACTAATGCTAACTTGGAATTTTGGAAATTTGCGTTTTTTTCTGCCAAATTATTTATCTTATGGATATTTATTTATCAAATTAAAAAAGAAATAATTAAAGCAGTTCCAAGAAATGGCACAGCACTAAGTAAATTCACTTTTTGCGCTCGCCCGCTATATTACGCTAATTGGGTTAAAAGCCTTGCAATTATAATCTTAAGGCCCCAATGCCACGGAGAGATATATCAGCAAAAGACAGCAAGAAAACATTTTAATGTAGAAAACCCTCGTGAATGCATGTTTCCTGGACCTTTCTAAAGCTTTTGATCTAGCATCATATAATATCCTGTGGGATAAGCTTAGGAAGGGAGGTGTCCCTGTGGAATTAATTACTGCACTATCCGTCTGGTATAACAAACAGATAAATTATGTTAAATGGTCTAATGCAATGTCTGATCCATACAAACTGGAATGTGGAGGTCTGACATCGCCAAGGTTATTCAATATTTATGTAGATCAACTGATCAGTGATTTACCATCTGGTAATTGTGTAAATAACATAAGCTATGCCGATGACATGGTGCTTAACCATGACATGCCATGGTTTATTGTGACTCAAGACCTCAAAGATGATTGCATCGACCATAATAAGGTCAAGGTATCAAGGAGGGTAAATTCATTATATTATTATTCATTATAATAGTGGATGGATGTCCGAAAAGAAGTCCGAATAAGAGAATTGTGTGAAAGATGAAATTAGTAAGAAAGGAGGAAATGCTGATATAATGGTCGAATTGAAGCAGCGCAAAAATTGCACCGACTCCTTATAATTAGGTACAGGGTAAGAAAACAACGAATTAAATAAAGTAAAAGTATATTAAAAAGTAATAATTAACTTTTTAACAAAAAAATAAACCGCCTTCAAAGTACACTAAAAAGTATAAAATAACTCTTATCTGACACTGTTTTGAAGTGAGCGAAATCGCATAACGTGTTCTATAGAAAATATTTCGCTGACTTCAAAACAGTGTCAGATAAGAGTTATTTTATACTTTTTAGTGTACTTTGAAGGCGGTTTATTTTTTTGTTAAAAAGTTAATTATTTTTGAATTTTTAGTTTCATTATATACTGAATACATCTGCGTAACCCTTTCGAGTGTACAGGCCTGATGTTTTGTTGTGTGATTGCGTAAACAATGCATATTTATGCGATAGTAGCAATCGCGGCTGATTTACTGTAATTTTTTTAAGTGTTCCGTTGTCTATCTCCGAAACTCATCATCAGATCTATATGAAATT
Source organism: Polyploca ridens (assembly GCA_951394255.1). Lineage (NCBI taxonomy): Eukaryota > Metazoa > Arthropoda > Insecta > Lepidoptera > Drepanidae > Polyploca > Polyploca ridens. The sequence continues at coordinate 10,064,661 of OX596243.1, forward strand.
TATATGGGACCATTTCGGAATATACCCCTTTCGAACAAAAAAAGAATTTTGCAAATCCGTCTATATATGACGGAGTTATGCCCGAACATACATAAAAAAAAAATAAAAAAAAATATAAACATCCGAATTGAGAACCTCCTCCTTTTCTTGAAGTCGGTTAAAAACCATCGTGTTATCTAAATGAAAAAAATAATGAGGAGAAGAAGCGACGCAAGAAACTCCTTATGGGCCCGACATGTTTATTGTTGTAATTTTACAATTAAATTATCACTTTAATTACACCTACAGTATTAATAAATTAAAAGTTTTAGTAACGGGTGAAATAGCAACTGCACTTAGAGGTGTGCACAGGGGGGCTAAAAAAGAAGCTAAAGCAATATTGCTACGGAATCCATTTTTTCGATTTTCTTTTTGGTAAAATAGTTACTCATTATGTTCAATTCAATTCATTAAAAGATTCGGAATTGATGAATTACTTAAATTCTGCTGTAAATTCGAAAAATTGAATTGCGTTAGCAATATTGCTTAGCTTCCTTTTTAGGGGGCTAGGTCGAGTGCTTGCGATAGATTGCCTCCTCTAAATGCTACACGCAAACTTTTATTAACTTTGCTATTGATTTTATGGTCAGTGTTGCCACTTAATCAATCTTTCTAATGATCCAAATAACTCGGACCAACTTTCAGCTTCCCGATACATAACTTATATTCAAAAATTGATTAAATCCTAACTTAACTAATATTATAAATGCGAAAGTTTTGTTTGTTTGTTACGCCTAGAAGGAGTTAAGCTACTTTTTATCCCAGGAACACGGGTGAAACCGCGGGGGACAACTAGTACAAAATATTTTCGGAGATTTCTCAGTTTAAGTGTATTTCGAATCGCCGATAGATTCAACTATAACGTTCATAAGTGCCTTATCAGGGGCCCCATTCTCACCCAATCGAAACTGATCGCTCGATCGAAAAAAGCACGAATTCTAACTTTTACGAACGTTACGTTATTCTGGCAATTTCAAGGCCGGCATATTTAGAAGGGAAACCAGTCAGCTAGAGCGTTGATTGGTCGGGACCGTTCGAATTGACTCCGCCCCTCGAAATACAGTCGAATAGGACTCGAACCGTAAGTTCGATTCGAAGGCTAGTTCGAGGGAAGTGAGAATTGGGCCCCAGGGGCTAACCTGAATAAATAACTTTTTTATTTGGAATTTGAAAATAAAGTTATCTTATTCTTTACTTCAAATGGCTCTGGTTTAAAATAAACTTTTTCGAGTTAGCATTTTGTTTATTGCTGCTATCGATTGGGTCTCTAATTCCATTTCCGGTACTTGCTTTCCGTGTGCTGAACTGATCTTTAATTAGTCTTTGTACCCTTATGCAACCAGATTGCCATCTGGCAAGGTTTGTTTTAGGTTCATTGATAGCATAACTATATAATGTTAAAATTTCAGCTTTTAGAAAATGGTTTAGAAGAAAATATGTCATTCACAAGATTCACAACTAAAACAGCATCTGGCACGTAGGTAGCAACCACATAACGATCTGTCGATTTAAGTTTAGGTTGGTAGAAGGCCGTAGAAAATGGTGAAGAAAAAATTATTCGTGCTAAAATAGTTTAATGGGTTAAAAATCCGAATTTATCACTAGTACAAATAGGATGCGCAAAAGGAAACGCAACCACTTCCAGGTGCCAGACTTGGCGCATCTCTATCAGGTTTTAATGCGCAAGAAAATATCAAAAATCCAGCCTTGCTAAAGTTCTTTTTTTCGCGACGTTGCTAGCTCTTATACCAATATGTTTTTGTTTTGTTAAATATCTTTATATAATGTCCTCGCCAAGCAAAGTTCATAGGCCAGCCATAGTAAAATTATCCATAATTTATTTTGTTGGTAAATATTTTCTGCAAGGACAAAACTATCATCAACACCGAGTGAAGATAAAGTGCACAATGTACCGGTCGCTGGGATTAGTACTTGCTTTATTTACTACCCACTGCATTCTTGTTCTTGGAAACATTAATATCACGATTATTTTAATCTCGTCGTATGCTTTAGATCTGTTGTGAAATCATGAGGTCATATTTTCACAAACCACGATTTTACTTAACAAAACATTGTCATAAATGACGACACATTGAGATTCTTCAAAAAACGCACAAAAAGAATATTATGACATCGTCCCTAAGCACACTTGTGAACTTGCCTAACAACATACCTATTTGCCCATCAATTAAGCAGCTTTATGGAAAATGTTTGTACAGAACAATTACTAGTGCAATCGTGTGTAATACCAAGGTTATCCCTGAACAATCACAAATGTATTTTATTTACTTTGTGTCTGTACTTATAATATTGCTGACTTTTCGCAGTAATGTCAAGTTCACAATAATTACTCCATGTCGGTCGATAACTGGTTACCCTCTGATTTAATTATTATGTTCATGACTACATTTTATAACGCTCGTAAAATGTATATTTTGATCTAAATAAACCAATTCAATGTCATTCATTATTTTACGCTGCCTGTTGGTAAACTATTTCAATTGAGAATCCGTTTCACCGTTTCATCTAAACTTTAGTATATTATTTTAACCTAACTTGCGTTAAAAAAAAACAATTGATTTCTATTGTTTTCCTCGCCCGCGCGGATCGTCAAACAGTCAAAGGATTAAAGATGAATTATAATGAGAACGACGACGAACCAAATACGCACGTTGAGTGCCGTATCGCATCGAGATATAATATTGTCGGTACGTGATTTGCGTCGGTTATGGTGTCATAAACTTCAAAATGGGCAAGGCTGATTCACTATAAGTCGAAGCAAGGTGGTTCAAACGTTCTCAAAGCCCTCGACTCCGAACGACCGTGACTGTAGGCCCATGACCACACTTAGAGCTGCTATAAAAACTGGCATTTTCCTGGAAGACAGTTTTCTTATAGCGACAAGAATGTATGTACGTGATTCGTTTGTTCATTATAATATGTGGTGTTAACATTTAGTTCCGTGATTTGTTTAGTAATTTATAGCATTTTGCTTCATGATATGATCGTGATCTACGATCCAAGTCGATGTTACTTGGAATTTTATATTTACAATACGACTAATAATGTATAAATACTTACTGAGTAGCAGCATGATGTTTAACATACTGCTGGGACATGTGCCCATTACCACAAAGAGAATAAAGACCATAGTTCTTTGTCTTAGACGCAGGATATATAACCAGCCACCTAAAGTCAGAGTTCAGGAGTAAAAAACAAGTCTCATGGAATTTGCTGTCAGTTTAATTATGCGGAACTCTAAACATAGAACTGGCTTTGTGCCTTATTATTTAAAATTATTTCTACATGGTTTAAATAAAACTGTAAGACGATAGCTTACTTTATAAGGTACCATTTGGCGCCCATACTTTTGATTCTAAAAGTATAAAACATATTCGGCAACTTTTTAATTTTCTGAATGAACTGTACTTCGACACGCAATGTACACATTTGGTAATGGTTTAGATTCTGAGTGTGTGTACCCCACCTGTGATCGGATCGGTCATGACACCTATGGCTTTGATCGCCCTTGCTATCACCAACCGTTCAAGGTTACTACGCCCAGAGCGGATGCCCGCGACCTTGCTTCAGGCTCAATGACCGAAACACACTTCCGGATATTTGATTTGTTTTTGTATCTTATACACGTATGTCTATTAACGGCTTTTGTTTTTTATAAATCACGAATGCCTCATTTGGATATAAAATCTAAACCTAATAAGACACATTTTTTTTATTATGATTGAACTTTAAACTTAGCATTAAAATTCCGATAAAAATTATAAACTGGCAATATTTTTTTTTTATGTTCAGTAATCAGTAATCACATTGAAAAGAATTAAACGACAAACCAAAAATCTTTTAGTACCTAGATATTTATTGAGTTTGTTTGTTTATTGGGATTAAAACTTGAATGGTGTATTATTTCTCCATTACGTAATAAAATATATAACAAATCAACAGTTATGGAACGGTTGGTTTGGTATATCGTTTCGCCGACGAAAACATACTGACCCCAAGGCGTACATAATTTCTGAGAAAATCATTTCGCAGTACACGGTATTAACGAGACTGCAAGAATGATTTAATATAATTACAATTACATGGTAATTATAACAATTTCGTATACCTCAAGTGACTCAAAATGAACTAAGAAAATATTTTTAAGACTCAAAACGACTATAATGAAAAGACAATATTGAATAGGACCTTTTTTTTTTGAAGGGACATGAAGGTACGGGCCCAAAATTTAGCCTTAGTACCCTTACGCGGACAAGCGTATAGGACCTACTATACAGTTTGTTAGAAATAGTAATTGTTGTCAAAAATTAGAATACAAATAAGGTAAATTTTTCTGTAAATAAACGAATACAGTACGTAACGTACAAGTACCTACTGTATTATGTATGTCTGGAGTTAGACGACTAGTAAAATTATTAAGACTACTTCTCTTGAAGAACCATATGAAGGTAAAGCGATTTTACGCACGTCAATTAAAATAGAGCGTCGCACTGATTCATCCTTCTTTTTCAAAAAACAAGTCACGCCGTTATTTTAGATAACAACTGCATTAGCATGCAAATGTAGTTTATTTGCGCTAAATAACCACATTTTAATATTCGTCCTTGCGTTCGTGATAAACAAATAACCGTACCAAATAATATTAACCACATAGTATATATACCGTTTCCGCGACTGCTATGCTAATAGAAATCACTTAGCGGCTGACATAACAATACATACAATACTGTTTTCTATGAAAAAATCTTGTCACATTGCAAATTTTGAAATAGTCAATTCTTTGAAGATGCCTTGAAAGAGAAAATTGTTTCCGCAATTAACTGACAAAACGATGAATGTAAAATAGTGAATATTTTGAACGCGTAGATTAGCTAGATATAGTTACACTGGCCATACCTACTGGACTTTCGATTATCTACGTTATTTTGTTCTTAAATTATTTCTGTCTCTTCAGTGTTTAACACTTTGTTATACTCCATTTAATTATATCGTGCTTCCTATCCAGGAAATCTAAGCGTCGTCAAAGTGTACCTACTTACAGCGAATCGATAGGTGAAATGTTTCTTTTACTTTAAATACCTATGTCCGACAACCTGTTTAATCTTTATTTTATTTAAATATGTAAGTAATTAACAACTCATTATATTTATTATAATAAATAATCGAGCGATTATCTCGCACTTGTTGAAGGCCTTGGTGTAGGTACCCATGTACTAAATTCACATTACTTACGTACCTACCCATAGAGTTGGCAAAGAGGGCCTTAATAATAACCAGTTTGCCTCCATAAAGGTTAGCCATATGCTGTAGGAGTGTGTTAAATAGCCTCGCTAGTAAATTCTTCAAATAAACTATTCTTCCGGTCGCCTATCAAGTAACTGCACCCACACTCAATATACACAACCAATTCACTTCCGATACGCCTGCAGCACGACATGGAAGGTCAAACATGCAGTTTTTTCTATGTCTTGGTTAAAAGATGCGATCAGGTTTTATATGGACTCAGTTCTGATTGGAAGTTTAAGGCGATGATAGCTCAGTGGTAGTGACGTCGGATACCGAGATGTAGCTTGAGCTTTCGGTGAAGGAAAACATCGTGAGGAAACTATAGCACGGTGATAGGGTACTTTGTAGTACCCGCCTGGCTGGCTACCATCCTCAAGTTGTCCAATCTGTCGCCAAGCACCTTTCGGTGTGTTCCGATAGCTGCACATGAGAGCCAGTTCCTACTAGGCTTTGTGTGCTTACCACCTACGGCGACATCATCACTTACCATGGTGAGATTGCAGTCAAAAACAGGCCTATAAACAGTAAAAAAAAAAATATTTTTTCCTTGTTCTAAAATACACTTTTCTTTATTAAAATATAAAGTACTATGTGTACAGTAGGTACAGTGATATTTTATTCATAGAAATTAAACTACAGTATTTTTTCTGAAATAAGAAACAGGTAGTGTTACCTAAATGCATAATAAAACTTCACCTTCAGCTTCAGCATCCTTCACCTATCAATTACATTATACAATTTGTGTACTAGCTAATACAAAAAAAAAACTCTTCATTTTGTTTGTTAAACTTGACTCTAGCGAAGTCAAACTTTTGACCTTAACTCGGTTTCCTTAGTCTGTAATTGCACTCTGAATTGAGTAACTAGTCTCCGGATTACTCAGCGGCAAGTTTACCGGCGGACACAACTAATTGAGTGTGTACAATAGTAACACTCTCAACTTCACACCCAATGATCTCAATTACGCAAGGTGCACAATCTCTTTAATGAGATATTAGGAGCATATTTTATTTAATTACCAGTTGTCTACCGAATGCACCATAAAGCGCAACATTACATCCGTTTCCCGAAGGCGACTCGACGGCAGCAGCTGTGCAAGTTTTGCAATGCGTCGGCGCATTCCGGCCACGTCACGAGATAATGTACAACAAGATTTATGCAATACTGTTATTTATGGACTTCGGAATTGTAGTCCAATATTAGTTTTAGCAAACGATCATATTTTACTCTCGTTTAATCAATAGTCGCCTAGCCCCCTCAAGCGACCATCAGAATTTATTTGAAACCCTCGTATCACTATCGCGTCTATATTCAATTTAATTGTAAATAACTTGTTACTATATCTAACTTGCATATTTTTATGTGCTTAATTTACTAGACATTTATTACGTGCTAAATTCATCGTCTCTATAGCTATAATTTTAAGTAAGTATAAACATATAGTATGACGGCATCTCATAAATCCATTGCAGTGAATATTCGTGTCAAGTACGAATCTTGTCTTATTAGCATTTAAGAAGAGTAAATTTGCTGTTAATGACTCCGTTACGGTGTAATTAACACTTGTCGACCCTTGTACAGTCGTCGTGCCTATGACTTCGTTAACAATGCCGTTATCTGAAGATATTTATGTTGTTGTTATACATTAATTACATGTTAATTGCACATAAAACTAATTTAGAGAATGTTTAAAAATACGTTCGTTTCCGTCAGTACGTGGGACTTAAGATAATAAAATTGATTGTTAGCTTTCAAGCCTACCAATTGCAACTTCGGGGAATTGCTATTTCATGACTAACATTATTATTTATTTTTTCCAGGCTGGGTGAGCGATGAAGGGGTGGTTCGATGCGTTCCGCGAGGAAGGCGGGCCGACCCTATATTCGTACCACAACCGGACGGCGGTGGCGGCGGACGTGCCGGCGCTCGCACTGGTCATCGCCGCGGTCACCCTCTACCTCGCCTTCCTCGCCATCTTCCCCGGCATTCGGAAAGAGGTTGCTTATTTATATTATCTATCTTTTAGTTATATTCCCATGTCCAAGTTCTAATCAAACAATAAGAATACTTGTATCTCTCGATCAAACTCGTGAACGTTATCACGAGTTTCATAATCATTATTATACTATTATGTAATGTAAAGGGAGAAGTTCAAAGCGGGTGATTTATAAGCTCATTAGCGCAAGGCTGAAACTAGTGAAAAAGAAACACGAATTCAACTGTTATGAGTCTAAAGGGCATATACAGTTTGAAAGGGGCTACACATCTTAATTTACGTTCGTTTTACCTCAAACTTAGCATTTTCATACTTATACTAGGTGGATGGGTGAAAAGACTGCACTAACACAGGAGCAACAATTGGATATTATACCAATTGTTGCTCATGTTGCACCGAGTTTCGTATGGTAACAGTAGCAGTTGCACCATTATTTAAATTGGTATCATCATCAAGGGCTTTGCAGCAACGACCTTGACCTGTTGAGTGTTTCTCACCAGCCTGCAGATTTGGGACTTTCACTTTCTTTCAATTACACCTAATGTAAATTTAATAACTGACCCGAATACTACTTAAATATTTTATTATCTCAGTTATTAAAATAATTGGACTGTTTTACAAAAAACTTAACGACTTCAAAGTACACTAAGAAGCAATCAAATCCTGATCTGATGACAATGCGACCAAACGGGAAGTGTACCCTTTCAAATAAAAAAAAAGAATTATCCAAATCGGTTAATAAATTACGGAGTTATGAGGTAACAAACATAAAAAAAATACATTCGAATTGAGAACCTCCTCCTTTTTTTGAAGTCGGTTAAAAAATGGTAAAGTACATTTTTTTTTTTTTTTTTTTTTTTTTTTTTTATTTAATAGGCAAACCAACAGCATACATATAACACATATTTACATAAACTATTTCCAAACAATTACAATATACGTACACAGATGACAGGAATGCACAGCATATACAAACAAACAAAATAATTATTATAAAATTGACACAAATAAGTACATTCAAAAAAAAAGAAATATCTAAACAATTAAAATTAAAAGAAGAATTTGTAGTATTATATTAATAATAGTTATAGATCACTAAAAGTGAGTATGGAACGCTTAAATTTAGCAAAGCTATCGCCAAAAATATCACACTGTATATGTGGGGATAACTTATTATACAAGCGACACATGCGTAATACCGGGTTGTTAAAAGAAACATTGTTATTTGTGGAGTCAACACTAAACAGGCGCTTATGTCGTTGAGGTCTTGTGTTTATCTTCAAAGAAAAATTTTTTATGTTCGGAATATCTAATGAACCGTTAACTATTTTAAATAAGAGACCTAAATCAGCAACATCACGCCGAGATTTCAAGCTCATCATTTTAAGATGTATAAGCCTGTCTACATAATTAGGCACCAAGCGTCTAATTCCCAGTCTTGCGCAAACATGTCTTACAAAACGCGCCTGTACAGATTCCAATCGGTTAATATGATTGTTGTAATAAGGAGACCAAATGGGGGAACAATATTCCAGCGTACTTCTGACCAATGATGTATACAGAGTAGTGAGAGTTGCAACTCTTTTGAATGGTTTTGCCAACCGCATCAGAAACCCTAGACTTTTGCCCGCTTTCAATGCAACATAGTTAATATGATGACGAAATGACATTTCGGAATCAAACAATACTCCCAGGTCTTTGACCAGAGATACCCGTTCTAAATTAATATCATTAATTTTATAACAGAAGATAATACGATTAAGCTTTTTAGTAAATGTAATGCACTGACATTTTTTTATATTCAGCGACATTTTATTATTTGTACACCAATTTTGTAGGGTATCCAGATCCAGCTGCAATTTTAAGCAATCATCGGTAGATTTAATTTTATTGAAAATTTTAATATCATCAGCGTACGCAAGAGAATCGCAGTGTAGTGATTCTAAAAGATCATTAATAAAAATTAGGAATAGTAGTGGTCCCAAGTTTGAACCTTGAGGTACTCCAGAATTCGCAAGATATGGATTCGAGTCATACCCATACACTGCTACAAACTGACTGCGATTCCTTAGATATGACTCAAACCAACGCAAGAGACTGCCATGCACACCAACGTGGCCAAGCTTCAAAAGTAATATATTATGGTCAACTCGGTCAAATGCTTTGGCAAAATCGGTATAAATGACATCCACCTGCATTTTCTCATTAAAACTTGTCGATATAAAATCGGTATATGCAAGTAAATTGGTGTTGGTGGATCGACCTGTGACAAAGCCATGTTGTTTGGTACAAATCAGATGCTTAAATTGATTATAAACTGATTTGTATATTATTCCTTCAAATATCTTAGCAAAACACGACAATAACGATATCGGTCGATAATTTGCTACATCATTTTTATTACCAGATTTAAAAATTGGTACAACTTGGGTAACTTTCCAAAGATCAGGAAATATACCTTCTCTAATGGATTTGTTGAAAATTATATACAATGGTTTAACTAAACCACGAGCACAAGTATATATAAAGATAGGAGGCAGACCGTCTGGTCCCGCACCTTTGTTTAAATTGATGCGTTTAAGACTCGAGAGTATGTCATCTTCAGATATGTTTATATTTGTGAGAGAATAATTGCAGGGAGTCTCATTAGGCGTCGGTGCACATGTGTAGTTATGGTTACTATTTCCATTATAGACCGAGGAAAAGTATGTAGCAAACAGATTGGATATATCCTTTCCATTATCAGCAATATTATTCTTGTAGCACATTTGTCGGGGTATATCATTTGTACATTTTTTTTGCATTTTAGACATAATATACAGGTTCCGTAGAATTGATCAGATAAAATGAAAGAAAATTTAAGTTTTTCTACTTTAAATTTTTTGAGGATAACTACAAACTTTTTTTGTTACAGAGATTTTCCACGTTCACAATCGTCACACTGAGTCTTTTTGTGGGCACAGTTATTCTGGGTGAGTTATGATTAAATTAATGAAGCTCAAAGAGTGAGATGTAAAATTTTGAGCTATTATGCGTGAGAACGAGAACAAGATTCGTGCCATAAGTAGAATTAAGTTTTTGTTAAAATTTTCATTTTTGAATACAAGCTTTTTTGGTAACTGTAATTTTTGTTAATTGTACTTGCATTGTCATCTAATATACAAATGTATACCAAATATCAAGTCAATCCGACCACTGGAAGTGGGTGAAATTCGAATTGCAAGATTCCACCCGAATAAACATACATACATACATTGCAAGTTAAATAAAAGCTTGTAAAAATTAGACGTAGGTACACATAGTAGAGAAATCTGTCCATCTGTCTGTCTGTTGATTTGAAATTTAGAATAGTTTTAAATATAAAAAAAATAAAAGTAATTGAAAAATATTATTACTTTCTTTGCAAATGGGGGACAAAAATAAAAAATATAGGGCTACAAGTTTAAGTGGGGTATAATATGAAAGGGCTCCATTTGTACATTCTAACTGAAGAAATTATTTTCATTTATGATTTGTAGTTTTTGGCTTGTGATGAAAACTTACGAAAAAAATACCATTACACAGTTGATAGACATGTAATTAAATATTGCAGGAAATATAGAACGATGTTTCTATCTCGCACATATTTTACAAAATCATCAGTATTCCTTCACAAACACTTTTAGTTATTAAAACCAGCGCGAGTCAGACTCAGACTCGCACTTGGCCGGCTTTTTTTGGAGTTCCGTACCCGATTATTATTAAGCGTCCGCTGTCTGTCCGTCCGTCCGTCCGTCCGTCCGTCCGTCTGTCTCTGTCTGTCGGTAAACAGTTGTTTTTTTTACAGAATGTGTATTTATACAAGAAAAATCTTTCCGGAACCTCTCGAGTGCGTGTCCGACTCGCACTTGGCCGGTTTTTTATTATATCAACTTTACGTACCTACCCAGTTTCGCTACTATACGTCCGTATTATTTTTTAAACTTATGACTGTGCTGTCAATCATAGCGACGACGTTCGTAATAACCTTCAACAACTTATTTACTCTCATTTGCTGTGAAAATTTTAATGGACGCTTAATTACACGGCCGGTCAATTGCTTAAAAGCAACTTAACAAGTAACCTAGACATTATTAATACTTTTGAATTTGAATTAAAAACTTATAAAGCGCATGTTAGAAATATATTCGTTGAAGCTGGTGAGATACAATTTTCCATTTTTTTTTTCGGATATTTACATAAATAGTGGTGTATCAATCATGTTTGAATGGTGTTATAATAAATGGTCAGTTATTTATTTCTTAAGGTACTTCTAATGTAAATAAGACAGCTAATAAATACATACGTATTGAGTAATTTTTAATAGCTAATTCAAATAAGACAGATGCAGCTTTTAACATTTTGTATATTTTCGTAATGAATCCGCCATTGTTTTCGGGTGGCCGCCCAAGTGAAGAAATCGCCAGTTTTCTGCCATTGACCGCAATATTAATCATGTGTCAAATAAAATTCTGGTTCTGTCTGTGTATATTATAGTCATGAACTTTGCTGATACCAAATATATATATGATACATGTTCATAACAGTGGTTTTAAAGGTATTTTTTTTTTCAACTGACTATATTTTTATGTGCAGTTTGCAAGTATGGATCATCATGGCACGTGGCAGGCGCTCGAGTATCCCGCGCCGCGTACCGTGCCTTCTCCCCTGAGCGACTCGACTGCTGGCTCGCAGTCCACGTGGGCCTCGGCCACGTCAATGTTACGCTCACTGGTGAGCTCTCATTCCACCAAGTAAAATGGTACCTAATGAATGCCAACATTTCATTCAGGTTCACCCATACATTTTTAAAAGCTTTTTTGTTTGATCATCACTTATCTCATAAGTGGGATAGCCCCCATATTTATATGTATTGTTGATTTCTATGTATTTCTTAATTGAATCATCTTTGTGGGTAATTCATATTTACAGCCCTGTCATGGGGTAATACGAGCATAGGCGACCCGGGAGTGGATTACAACGAGCAGTTCCGATGGGAGGAAGCTGGCGCGATGCAAGATTGGTATCGCGCGGGACTTACGCGAGGCCTACCGTATCCTCTGCTGTCAGTTGCAGAACATTTTGCAGTGCAGCACGAAGGTTTTGAATGGGGAGCCAAGTACCGCGCTGCGGGGTACACGACTTCCACCTTACTTTGGTATGAATTTTATCATCAATAGTTTTATGAGTACTTAATTAATGTACCTAGGTATTTCAATAATCTAAAATTGTCTCGTTTTATACAGGACAGCATTGGCTCTATGGCTACTGATGAACCTGTTACTAGTAGTGGTCCCTCGTTACGGCGCGTACGCAATGGCGACTCTTGGTGTGACACTGTGCACTGCTGCCGGTGGCTACTGGGCGTCTCTACCACACGTACCTCTGGTTGTGAGGCTCGATGGTGCCATGCTGTTTTTTTCGCTCGGCTGGTGCTTCTGGCTAATCCTTATAGCAGGTAATAATTTATATCAATTTCCAAAAAGTCAACTAATTGTTCCTATTAGGGTGGGAGGGTATTATTATTACTATTTCGTGATACGTAAATATTAAGTTGCCATTAATATAATACGTTATCATTAAAATCTGATAAAAAGTTCGACGAATATTCGTCTGTAGGTAGATGGTGGGACACCTATATGTATATCTCGGTTTGAACTGGCTTACAACAATATTCATTCTTTCATAAATTCCAGGTGGTATCTGCTTAGTGATCGGCCTGGTAATAGCAATGCTGGACTTGATATGGCCGCATCGATTCTCAACAGTATTAGAAGTGGATTATGACACGCCATACGACAGGCATGTGCTTATTGTCGACAGTCGACAACGCGCACGGCCGCAGACACAACCTTCACTACCTTCTAGGATACTCAGGTGAGCTGCATTGTACCTAAGGGAATATTTAAAAAATAATCTAAATATTATTTTTATATTATACTGGGTTAATTAGTTTGCTCACTGTCGCCCAAGTGTTTTATGCCAGTTAATTTGTGACAAAGGTGATTAAAACCAGAATAAAAAAAAAAAACAAAAAAAAAATACATTTAACAACAGCATTTTCACTTTTAAATATTGTTGGGTGTATTGGTCCTCTAGTATATGTAAAATAACGTATAGTTACGTATGATGTAGCCGTTTATTTTTACTTACCAATAGAGTACCCAAAACAACACATTTGTTAACAAGAACCGTCTCCTTACATAGTTGGCTAAAGATAGGTATGTCGTGTTTTCATATACTATACAATATTGTTTTTTCTTGACTTACTCTTGATGCTGCAGCCAGGACCTAACTCCTTGTCGGTAAACGATAAACTCATTCTTGGTAGACCATCTTGTAAGACCATTTACCATGTCAAAAACTATTTAGATTTTTGTAGAAACATGTTGTAAATGAAAATGAAGAGAGAGACAAGAAATAAATTGCTAGCATGAAAAGGTATTCTACCCATTTATTGTTTCAGGAGGCTGTCATCAAAAACACGAGAAACAGAAGGACATGTTTCAATGTCAGTGGTTAGCGAAAATGGAGACAGAGGGAGGGATAATCCTGGTTTCCAGCATGAGCAACGCAAACCTAACTCACCGTGGAGGTATCCTCTGTTCAGGAGACAGATTGACCGGTAATTTATTTAAATATATGAGATTAGAAATAGAATTTACGTCATAATTTGCTCATAAATCTAGGAGAATAGAAAAGAAAAACTATAATATAATTTTAAAACTATCTACTTTTAATTTCAGCGCTGACTCGGCGTCAAGTATTGGGTCAAGTAATAACGGCAACAGTTCCGGTATTAAAATGTCACCACTCGGTATTAGTCAACCTACATCACCACCCACTATTTCTCCGCATAGGTAACGTTTAACTTATTACTTATCATCATCCTTATACAATATCTCACCTTTGGTAAATAGTAAGAAACAATATTTTCTTAATTGTATCTGGGGCAAATAGACCTCAAGTGGGGTGACTATGTCGCAGTAAGATAGTTGAAGCCGTAATCTAATTATAAATATTATAATTCTAAACTCGTTACTCATTTTCCCTAGGGATATAATTATATCACGGTTTCAACAATCTTACTGTGACAACTACACCATTATCACCTTTAATATCTCTTCTCCGTTTCAGTGCAATTACCGAAAGCCTCTATTATCTACATATTATTTGTAATGTAATATGTGGTGTTGTGTGTATCTCAAAATAAACTTATTTATCTTTCTTTCTTTCTTTCTTACATTTACCTATATTATTCACGATAATATAGACCATCAATCCTTCGCAGAATAATTTTAATAAAAATATATTTTCAGGTTTCGACCCCAAATACCAGCTGCAGAGCGAGTGAAAGATATGTGGTGATAGTCCTCATTTTAGTATAATTGGTGAATAAACATTATAAACAGTACCAAGGGTCCATGTGCTTTGGTAAAACTGATCTCCGTAAGAACTTTCAATTACTTAAGTTAGTCATAAATTAGCCTTCAAGAATATTAAATTGCGGTTTTAGTTGCGTAGATGGATTTATTTGTGAGAAGAAAACATACAGATCGGACAAAATATGTAATGACCAGGAAGTTTCACTAACGTGATGCGAATGTTTTTAATGTATTTTCTTGAGTTCTATTTATAATAGTGTATGTTCATGTAGCAATTTCAAATGTAAATATGTAAATTGTAGTTACCTAAGTAATATTGTGTAGGTAACAAAACCGTCCAGTGTCATAATTTATAATTTTATAGTAATGTTAACAATCTTTTTAAATACCTCGTCTGTAAATGATCATAATGTTTAATAGCTAGATAGAAGATACGTATACATCGACACACAAGTGAATACTTTGTGCCATGGAAATATATTAAACGAATATTAAGAAAACTGGGAAATTTCATCATCATGAAGCACATAAGTAACAATATTTAATTACAGTTTTAAGCACAAGTATACGATCCATTTCTCATTTGGTGATAACATATCTTTATTTTTATTATTCTATGTACTGACAAGAAAAAATATTTTGGGTTGTCAAATTCACGTGATTCGTATTATTTACTATTAGACCGAAGTCATTTAGATTTACGTTAATTTTAAGTTATTTATTGTGTAAAAATATTGACGATGTGAATGTTTAAATAATGTATGTGATATTGATGTGTGTGTATTTACTTTTTATTATAATTATCACAATTCTAATATTCTGCGTCACTTTATACCTAACTACAGTTTAGCATCACGCATCATTTTCAATGTTGTGAAAATATATTTGCAACAGTGAATATGTATTGCATTACCTTTGTTTAGTCTAATATATACATATCTAATTAACTTAAAGTGAGAAAATAGAGTGACTGATTTCAGATTGTATTTATTGTGATCGAAAAATATACAAATTCCAAACAACATTGTCAAATTATTTCCAAATATCAATAGCAATAAAACTGCATAGAATGTAACAAAAAGATACAATAAAATAATTGATTAGGTACAAACGTAAATTCTGCCAAATCAATGGTAAGTAAATGCATTATCCGTCTGTGAACAAATGCATATTATAATGTCAATATAATTATTGATTGAAACTACAACTACCTACAGGGACGTAAAAAAAGATTTTTGTTTTTTTAGCTTGGTAATTCATTCATAGAGTTAAACTTTTTATGCAATATTTTTCTTATCATTGTTTTATTTGATTATTTTACTTCATTCTATCCCAAATAGCCATGGTGTGTGACAACATACAACTATATAGGATGAATTACATAAGCGATCATAGTTCGACCATACGTGAACATATTTCCGTCTGCTCTCAACCGAGCCAAAATTGTAGAAAAAAAATCCTCCCAAAAAACTCTGACGATCGCCAAACTAATATTTATTTGTTAATATAAAAAAAAACGAATACCTGCTTAAAACACGTCTATGATTGATCCTTGACGAGATGATCCAGATTCAATTGGCAAAGAAAAGCGTTCCAATTGACAAAGCCGTCCTGTATCAGAGTGTCAGATTCTGCCCATAACTTACACTGAAAACAAAATACATAATGTACTTACACTGTTATATCTGGGTCCTCGTATCCACAAAAACCGCACCAATACCCGTGCTATTTGAGTTAAGAGAACAGACAGATGTTGTCTTTTATATGGTACTAGCAGCGAAACCCGGCGTTGCTCGGGTTAAAATACATCGCATGTTTAATGGTATAAAAAATATATAAGGATAATTTTTTTTACATATTATAGATTTCTATTTTCGATATTGAGAGACTTTCCAGAACATTCAAATAGTTTGTTCTTTTTTTTACTCGACTGCAATCACAATTGAACTGACGAAAAGTCACTGAATTTTGATTTATATAGGTACCGAAATTTCCAGTACCAGATCACTATAGAATATTTAGATGTACATCACTTCGATTTAGTTTTTATAGATCAATAATAACACTCGTACACATTTTGGAACTTTCCAGACCAATCCAAAAATTCTCGATCATAATAAATTGCACTCATTTATGAACTTCCCAGATAATTCGGAAAATTTCTAGAACGTTCTCGAACATTCTTACTCGATAATAACAGTTTTGGGACATTTTGGAACTTTCTAGATGAAGCCAGAAATTTGTAGAACTTTCTCAAACATTCTATATCGATTATAATAGTTTGCATTCATTCTAGAATTTTCTAGATCATTCCAGATATTTGTTGAACTTTCTAGAACACTCCAGATAAATTATAACCGTTTTACTAATTTTGGAACTTTCTAGATCATTCAAGAAATTTCTCGAACATTCTAAATCGATCATAATAAATTGCACTCATTTTGTAACTTTCCAGATCATTCGGAAAATTTCTAGAACCATCTTGAACATTCTAACTCGATAATAACAGTTTTGGACATTTTGGAACTTTCTAGATGAAGCCAGATCAATTATAATCGTTATACACATTTTAGAACTTTCTAGATCATTCAAGAAATTTCTCGAACATTCTAAATCGATCATAATAAATTGCACTCATTTTGTAACTTTCCAGATTATTCGGAAAATTTCTAGAACGTTCTTGACCATTCTAACTCGATAATAACAGTTTTGGACATTTTGGAACTTTCTAGATGAAGCCAGATCAATTATAATCGTTTTACTCATTTTGGAACTTTCTAGATCATTCAAGAAATTTCTCGAACATTCTAAATCGATCATAATCAATTGCACTCATTTTGGAACTTTCCAGATCATTCGGAAAATTTCTAGAACATTCTCGATCATTCTAAATCGATCATAATAAATTGCACTCATTTTGGAACTTTCCAGATCATTCTGGAAATTTCTAGAACGTTCTCGAACATTCTAACTCGATAATAACAGTTTTGGACATTTTGGAACTTTCTAGATGAAGCCAGAAATTTGTAGAACTTTCTCAAAACATGCTATATCGATTATAATAGTTTGCATTCACTCTAGAATTTTCTAGATCATTATTTATCCAGATATTTTTTGAACTTTCTAGAACCTTCCAGATCGATTATAACCGTTTTACACATTTTGGAACTTTCCATTCCAGAAATTTTGAGATCTTTTCAGAAGTCCTCATGCGTTAGAAAAGGACAGCAATATATGTTTTAACATTTTCGCCACCCACAACCACCCCCTTCCACCCACCGCGACCAGACTCCCTTACTACCACCTGGAGACCAAGGGGTATTTACCACCCCAACGGGAAGTTGATTGGGGTTGGTGGTGATTGAGAAAACTGCGTATTTACGTACCCACAAAAGCATTTTATATATATTATTAGATTGCTATCGTCTATAAGCTACGGTAGCCGATTGCAGTCAGGCGGTCCGTATGCTTGTTTGCTACCTAAGTTATAGGTTTAGTATAAAGGTAACGACTGATAAAGAAATACCTAAGTAAAGTTACCTCCTAAAGTGAATAAAAAATGGCAGATATTTAAATTACCTCTGTATCTTTAACCGGTGGCGCGTGTCGCACCACGTTCTGGTAGTCAGATTCAGCAAGGTTGAACACCGGACGAGTTTGGAAGTCGAGAAACGACATCAAGTCATCGTACCGAATGTTACAGTCTTCATCCTTTTCCAATCTATAAACACATATTTTTGCATAATTATTTTCAAGAACTATATTATTACATAAAGCAAAAACTTTCGATCGTTTTTTAGCCTATTGCGCGCAAGGAGGAGTGTGAGATTTGGTAGAGTCAACTATGGAGATCTATGGAGTCGACTTTATATGTGCACTTCGCACATTATAAATATTATTTTAGTAAAAATAGTATTACACACACTATAGTCCTACAAACTTATCTTACCTGTTGGTCAAAATAGGAACTAACGACACCATTTTGAAATTTCAATCGCCTTTGGTCAAAGAGAATATAAACACTACGTTCATTGGTTGTTTGCTCCACCAAATGCAATAACAGCGACTCTCTCATCCGGCTAGATAAGTTTGTCGGACTATACTATGCGTTTGACACACACACATATCAAACTGAGAATAATGTCAAACATAATCATAATGTCATAGTCAGAGTGTTTATTACTATTAAAACAGGTAGGTAAAGAGAATTTATTCAAACTCATAAAAAAATACGGTCGAATTTAGACCACTACGGGTCCACTAGGGGTTACTTATAAATAAACTAAAACATTTTGATAAAACCGCTTTACTTACACTTGCAACATGCAATCCATTAAATCAGTGTTAATTGGCAATCGATGAGCTCGCAACAATTGTCTCAGCCTCTCCACTGATAGTACACCAGCGCCAAGTTCATCTGCATGCAATAGACCCTCTTGGAGACGCGCTCGATCGTCCCAAAGACCGCGAGTTAAGTTCGTGAAGACCAGGGACCTATGGGCCAATATAATAACATCTTTAACTGCTCAAAGATATCGTATAAAATATACATAAGGTGCAGTACAGACGACAGACTTTTTGTGCAAATGAGTCTGCGGCACACAAAAAAGTCCGTCACGGATTTTTCACAGATTCAAAGCACATAACACAACGTACATTACATCTTGGATCATTTTGTCGGCGTAACTCTAGCTAGGGACGTACATGCTATGGAAATGCAGAGATGGCGATTATATGTACTTTAAATACAGAAAAAGAAGAAGAAGTAGAGATTTGGATATATCCTATTCTTTCGCAGAAATTTTTGCGCGTCGTATGCGTTATTGCTTAGAATTGTATAGGTTATATTTGCACATTCTAAAAAGTGCGGCATGGATAGTCTGTCGTCGTATGGCTGCACCTTAGTATTTAGGCATACCTAATCATTTCTCTACGTGGACTTTTTTCTTTCCCAGAGTCACCACGGAAGTACCTTATTAATGTCACAAACTCATGTTCCGTCATCTTTTCACACATTATTTCTTTGAGTGCTTGCCTGAAAGTAAAAAAGATTATAAAGGACTCGCTTACCTACTTGTCTAATCCCATTTCGTATTCAAGTTAAAGAACTTACTTAAAACATTTCACAGACATGAGCTCCTTATTGTTGGGTAAAACCGCTTCCATGTACTTGGCCACGAATTTTTTGTAGCCGTTCTCTTGAGATGCTAAGGTACGTCGTATTTTATCCATTATCAATGCAATGTTCGCCATAGGATACTGTTGAAGAAGTAACCAAATTACCAGATTGTATTGTAATGTTTATTGATTGTTGATTGTGGTAGTCGTTAAGCTAGTTGGAGGCCTACTAGGCGGCTTGAAAACTCCAACAGTAGGTTGACTACTAGCCTACCTCCACCGATCTGCAGTGGCCACGCGTGGGAGTATCTGCAAATTCCCTTTCACCCTAATTTGTGAAAGGAGGCCTGTGCTCAGCAATGGGACATTATAGGCTGATGATGATGATGATGTATTGTAATGTAGTTATGAATTAAAAAAATCTGTTTATAAATTATGAAACAAACCTCTTCTGCGTGAAGTTCCATGTAACGTAGGGCATATTCATCTGCACCAATAAGTCTAAATCGGTGTTTGTTAATGACTAATTCATTCCCTATCCACATGTCCTTATCAGTATACGCAGGAGGCTCTTTGGGAACGAAGAACTCGACATCTGGCAGATACATTTTATCTCGACGAAAGAATTTCCCACCCTATAATAGAAATACAAATAGAAGAATATTCCCGTAACAATAAGATTGTATCGTTTCATTTGTTATTCTTTATTACCTTGAATCCAGAATTGCGCTCACCAAGCTCAAATATACCAATGGTATCATCGCATAAGAAATATTTGATTATGAAATAACGCCACTTATGTTCAGGATTGTCATTGATGAGCCGTGCCGAAAATCGTAACGTGTGGGAATCGAAACCAACTCTGTTGATGTTAATATCATTTAGGTATAAAACTATGAAAGCATTTGGGAAATATTATGTATAACTTACAAGCTTAAACACATGAGTTACATACCTGTCTTTATTAAGGAATTTCATAAAATCCCTATGAGGAGCTTTGGGTTCCACAGTTCGGCAATTTTCAGCAGAGTCATCATAAGATCCATATCCATTCCAAGGAGGCAACTGTCTCTGTGACATATTTGCACCGATCGATTCAATTCCTTCATCTTTTGGAATCGACAGCGGAGTAAATGTATCTGAGAAATATATTTTACGTATATAATACGTTGCCAGGGTATAGACCCTACTAAAGATAATAAGGAGCTCACCGAAGCCATAGGTTACTCGGTAATATTCCTTGGTAAATGGGTCGCAGTCGGTAAGTACCACTTTTCGTCCAAAAACATTAAGTACTGCTCCTATACTTAAATCAGCTGGGCTATACGATGACACTTTTGGGCCGCCCGTCATTTCTATGCAGGTTGGAATTTTCTGCAATTTATCATTATAAATATAAAGAAAGGTACTTTTTATATATCTATACTATATTTAATATTAAAGAATTAAGTACACGTGGCAAACGCATTTTCTTCAAAAACATTGGACCATTCTCTGTGCCGGACTTGGGTGGTTGAGATTCCTTGATTTCAATCGTATCATCAGCTAAGAAATAATGAATCTCCAAATAATGCATGTTGCCAAATTCAGAGTCACGATCATCCCAATAACCGTAAAATCTGGAAAAATAACAAATAAGTATGTCTCAGAAAAAATATTATAGGAATTTGTATTGAGATGTTAGTGATGCTACCTCAAAACTTGTCTATCAAAGTCCAGAAATTGGCGAAACGGTCTATGTTTTGGCAATCCTCTAGTATCTGGAGTTCTCTGAAATAAAATCAATGCTAATTGATTGATGAGACTTTTCAATAAAATTCAATAACTATTTAGTATAATTAGACGTTTACCTCTATTGCATCTGGCCAATTAATTGGATCAGGTACGTTAATTCCAAGACGATTAAGAAAAACTCTCGTAAAGTTGTCGCAATTTACAATCTGTTGACAAATTATATAAAACTAAATTCAAATAATATTAAAATATCTAGAACCAGGCGGCCTCACTAATATACGACCCTCAAATTCAAACTGTGGGCGATATTGTGCGGAAAATATTATTGTTTCTATTAAACTGTTTTTAGTATAGGTATCATAAAAAGTTAGGTATCTATCAATTATATTGTCATATTTACCTTGAATACTTTACCGAAGAATGTAACTTCTCGTCCAATATTTAGATCAAGAACGTCGTAATACAAATCATAGCTGTGTGGGAGACGGATTCGCTGACGAGCAATCATGGTTCCTGAAATATCGACTATTATTAAAATATTCCGAAAATATAAGATTTTTTTTTAACCTTTCATGACAAAACCGGTTAAATATTACCAAATATTTAACCGGACAAAACCGATTATTTGATACGCAAATCACCTATGGTATGGAGAAAGACATAGGCTACGCTACCGGGAACGCGAGTGAAACCGCGGGGTATAGCTAGTCATCCTTAATTCTGATGATAGGTCGTATGGAGGAGGTGCTAAATATGCCATATACGAGTAAAATTGAAATGGGAATTTACATTTAAAAAAAGCAATAGCCAGCCAGGCCTGCCATATTGACCTATTGAGTTTGCAAAAAGATAAAATTGTTCTGTATCATACCACCAATCGAAAATGTTAATTAGACATATCGCCCGATTGCCACATCCCACAAAACTGCCGCAGCATCCCCTATCTTGTTAATCTTCCGTAAATAAGATAATAATAACAGATATGGATTCTTCATATTTACCTTGTAAAAGCCCACTATTCTCAGTCCTCGGCTCCATTACCTTTATAGTACCATCTTCAAGGAAGAAAAATATATTCACTTTACGAAGAACATGAGCTGAAGAACGCATTTCGTGAAGAGTTTGTTGGAAGAATGCTTGGAACCGCAAGATCTAAATTTAAATCCTCAACATTATATACAGAAAAAGAAAAGTAACCCGTTATAATAACTATGTGATTTGGTAAATACGTACATGTTTGTCATACATGATCCATGTAGGCAGATCCGGCGCCTGCTTGCGGCAATATAGTGACGGCACTCGGTTTACTTCCTCAGTTTTATCAACCAACATACACACTTTGTCAATAGATGTGAAGACCGGACGTACACCGAAGTTTTTCTTCCCTATCTGAAAATCAAATCACAACTATGAATTTTTACTATTTAGGTTTACATATGTTTGACCATCTCACCGTGGTCAGTGAAGATGTGGCCGAAGGTTGTAAGTACACAAAGCCTAGGAGAAAACGGGCTCACCAGTGCAACTGTCGGAATATACAGAGATATTTATAGTTGTTTGGAGACAGATTTTCAACTTAAGAGTAGTAGAGACATGCAGGTTTTACAAAGTACTCTACCACCGAGCCATAGAGATCGATGTTTTTCTTCACGGTAAGCTGAAGTTTATTGTAGGATTCGAATTAAACTAGCGACTTTCGTCATGGCATACGACCTCACTATACCACTGAGCTATCGCCTATAGTATAGGTAGTGAATGATTATGCAAACAGCAGATTATGTTTTAGTCCTGGACCGATGCTAGAGTGGACATGACTTTATAGATATTTTCTATGAAACTAGATGGTTTCAAAAAACTGTCATCTCGTCCTTCCAGCTTAAAACACGTTACGAGTACGTATACATCCCTCTTAAGTTGGTAAATATATTTTGGACAGATCGTAAATAACTTTTTGACCACTTTCCCTTTACCTTTGATTTCAAATTGTACCCTCGACCAATACCTATGACAACATACATTTTCAGAATACGTAGCCACGACTGTGACTTCAATAGCTAAAGATAGACATGCTGTTTGGGCTCGGATATTTATTAGGAACACGGTAATTTAGCAAGCAACACTCCATGATTCCCTCCAGATGCTGCAATACCTACTCATTGGTGAATGGAATATTCGGGTCGAATATTCAATATACAGTTTTAAATATCTACAGTAGGTAGGTACTTTTGTATCTCTGAGAATCTATGAATGGATATTAGAATAACATTATAATAGGTAGGTATAGCTGAAGATTTTGATTGTTTGTTTGCTTATACGCGCTAATGTCTAGAACTACCAGTCTGATTCGAAAAATTCTTTCACTATACGGAAGCTACATTATCCGAGTATTATTTATACCTAGGCTACTTTTATCCCTACTTTTAACCACGGGGGGCAGCTAGTTACAAATTAAGTGGAAAAGATTATACCAACAGTATCAAACATAAAGAAAGCTGTGTGTTTAGATTAGACTAAAATGAGGCTCGAAAGTTTGTCACGAGAGGATACTTACTAGTGGATTTGCACCATAACCGGGCAAAAGTGGTAATCTTGGGTTTCGTACAGCCATGATTTAAAAATATTAAATAAGGTATCTTATTCAAAAAATATTTGCTTCCAAAAAACTGACACATCCATCCATAAGTACGCTGTATGCAGAATTACAAAGAGCAGGGTTCAAACAATTCAAAATCAAGATTACGTCGCCATGACAACAGTATTTCCTTATCAACGAGCTAATGGCTAAAAATCGATATCATACCGTGTAGGTCAATATGGTCAATTTACCTAATCATGATATAATGATAATAAAAACAGCCAAGTGTGCCGTATTTAATTAAGAATTAAATAAAGTACGGCTCTCACTTGACTTATTTGATTTTCGTGTTCGTTATACCTATATAGAATTATACGGCAATACAAATACACATTGTGTGCATTTTTCAACTGTGTACCTATTACACACAGACCACTATAGGGGATACTACGTGCTATTACGGTTCATGGAGATACAGCCCTCTGACAGATAGACGGACGGAAGGACAACAGAGGCTTAGTAGGTCATCATCATCATCACATCATCAGCCTATAATGTACCACTGCTGAGCACAGGCCTCCTTTCACAAATTAGGGTGAAAGAGAATGGGCAATACTCCACCACGCGTGCCCAATGCGGATCGGTGGAGGTAGGCTAGTGGTAAACCTACTGTTTTAATGTAATTTGTAATTTGTCAAGCCGCCTACGAGACATCCAACTAGCTTAACGACTATCACAATTAAGTGATAACCGGGACCAACGGCTTTACGTGCCTTCCGAAGCACGGAAACGCTCGCTTTGAAATACCACTAGACGGTCACCCATCCAGGTACCGACCACAACAGACGTAGCTTAACTTTTCAATTACTAAAACTGACTATTTTGGGGAATATACGGAAATAGTTAATATTAAACAAAAAGTATACATTCCACGATGTGTCAAATGAATGACATATTCTATGAAGGTAAAAAGATGGTAAAAAGCTCCAATTTCTTTGGTAAAAAGCATAAAAAGTGATAACGTTAACAACAGCGTTGACATATTTTTTTCGCGCAGAGTGGGATTTTGAAACCTCTGGAGTAAACAATGCGGGATTCTATCGCCGAATAGTTTTTAACTATCGCTATCGGTATAATTTTTTTGCAAACTGTTTTAAAAGCTGATGCCATTTCTGTGCAGTGGTGTCTTTACAGTTTCCCACTTCTATGTCCAACAATGACTTCACCGTCGAGTAATCCCCGAAAAGTGGGACTAGGCCTGTCCCTCGCGGGACATTAAATTTTGGGCTAAATATGAGGACGTCCCGCCAAAATCGGGACGTCTGGCAAACCTGGATAACAACTATCGAGAAACAATCCCTTTAGAGTACGACATAGTAATACCGAGCATTCCGATTCCGCAACAATTCAGTGATTTTGCACTGATTTTGAACAGTGAGGACCAATCACTGCATCGTGTGTTTTTGACTTGGCCAATAAGAGCGCATGTGTCCTTGACTTAGCCAAACAGAGCGGATTTTCGGTGGTGGGAAATTGACGGAATAGAACGTAAGCAAAAATAAAGTCGTCGACGCGCTTCTTTGGGTTAATTGTTCGATGTTAACAACATTATATACTTAGGTAGGGGTAGGTACCTTGAAGCGCGTGTGTGTGCGCTTATGCGAAGCGTGAGTTGTTTTCCATCAAGGAAATTCCTACCTACTAAGTTACGTTAGTATATAATGCTTGGTTTTCATATAGATGCAGTCACAGAATATATAGGATCATATACTAGTTGATTTACAGTCAAACAAGGATTTTTTATGCTACGTAACGTAGTTATAATATCCTTGCAGTCAAACAAAATGTCGATATGGATTCCTTGTCATTTGTTCTCTGTAAAAGTATCGATAAAAACGAGAAATACGATATTTTAATGGCGTAGAAATCAATCAATCAATGAGGGTCATTTCATTGCTAATATTATTATAACATTTTCTTTTTCGCGATCTACGCCTTGTACCAAAGAAATCGTGTACTTTTATGGATATCTGTGATAGATATAACCTTTCGGTTACACGTTGTATAATTTTTAACTTAATTTTCATTTGCGATCCTTCACCGCGAATTTCGTTCCTTTTCAGACATCCCGTTCCCGGCGCGCGTCTTAAATCTTCAAATTAGACTCCAATCAGTACAGAGTACTGGCAACATGCTGGCAACACTGCCCTCTTGTCAATGTCATTTCGATTTTTGCCCAACAATAAACAAAACAAAGTGATTTTAGTGAAAATTATTTTGTTTCAGTTGACTCACAAAACAAGATTTATTTACAATAAAATTCAATATAATAAGTCAAGTTAAGTTTTAGAAAAGCTCAACAGATCAATCGATAAAGTTCCATCTTTGTGTCTTATTTGTCAACCCACAAAATGATTGATGTGAAAACTAAAATCAGTTCTTTTTTTATATTTAACTCGAGTTTTGGACCTAAAGAAGGCGATGTAAGTAGCGAAGAATTAATGTATGATATATTTGCCCATCTATTTCCTTGTCATTTATTGTACAGTCGTAAACAACAGTATAATGTTATTATCTGTTGGTAGGAACTCAAAAGGATACTGTTCTTTCATCCTAACCAGATGAGTTCAGATGCTCGAAAAATGCAAGTTGGACTATGTGAAGCAGTAGTAAAATTCATGACGTGAGTATTTACAAGTACCTATAATTCTTTGAAAACCTATACAGGGCATCACAGACATAGCTATAATATTATATTAATATAAATCATAGCAAAGCATATTACGATATATTTTCAATACTAATCTTTGAGTGACGATGAAATAGACACATGCTATAATATATATTTCTGTTACTTCGCCAACCACTGTCATTTATATTATAGCTTGGCATTTTAATATACATTATAGCTACATCTGTGATAAGCTCACTGCTAACAGAATAATATAAATGAGACATTTTTAAACAGTTTTTTTAAATGCATACACCCTACAACTTGTCAACTAATCTTTCTAAGGCTGCATTCCGAATTACCGCTGTAATCGCTGTAATCGATTTGAGCGTGCTTAAACCCGTACCGAATTGAATAATGACAGTTAACGATGTCCCGTGCAACGTCATAGATGACGTCATGACATGCGCCATCTTGCGCTCACACCGACCATGCCCTAAACTGATATCACCGTGAGCACTGTCAAAAGTGACGGCAAAAATCTAATAAGATTGTTGGTTTTCTATTTGGCAAAGATACTTTTTATGATTTTATGAGAGAAAAATAATAAAAAAAGCAGATATTCCTTTTTGCGAGTCAACTTATAAAATATATAAGGAGTCCTAGCGTATTAATAATTCAGATTTTAATTAAATTCTCAAATGTTCTGTTTTGAATACTGTGAGCGCGATAACGGGCGTTCCGAATTGTTGATAGTTCTCAGCTGTCATAAGCGTGATATCTAATTCGGTACGCAAATTATTGCTGTGATCGCTGTGATCGATATTATCCATTTCGGAATGTACCCTAAATTGGCAAATAAATACCTTGTATTGTAGACAATCAATTTGTTCTTTGGGATAATCACAGATACCTTATTTAATTATGCTCATAGAAAATTGAATGATTATTTACCTACAGGACATTCTCATCTGAACCTTGTGAAGCGCTACAGACACAAACAAAGAGGTATATTTTCTATCAGCCAGAAAAAGGGTACTGGATGGTATTGGTATGATTAATTATGATAATTAAAAGACTAAGGCCATTTTCACACAAGATGATAACGACACTGTATAAATGCAGAGACAATTTAGTGGACCATACATTTCTATGAACCGTTTTCAAACACAACAACACTGTACTGCATAATAAAATAGATCTTCACTGCATTTTTATGGTGTCTTTATTGTCTCGTGTGAAAACGGCCTTACTGTAACATTCCAGTAGTGTAGCCCAACACCGTATTTATATTTTTATAATTTCAGGTTGTTAGGATACCATACACAACGAAAGCATTGTCTGCAATTGGTGAAAGTCAAGGAGAACTAGTAAGTAATATAAATGTTCTAGAAACCTAAAATGATGAAAAAGGCCTACTTAACTGGTCGCGCGCACAACCAAACAAGAAAGACCTGCTAGAGTTAAAATTTATATGGAACAGTAACTAAATGACAGTTAATATTAAACCTTGTGTCTTATACGTCACAGTGGCATTTCGCGCACAATGGCCGCTGTTCCCCTTAAACACAAACGGTCTGTATAAGGCGCTCAAGGGTTAAAATAACCGAACTATAACGTCACTGTTTTTAAAATGTTTTCTTTTCCTGCACCTTCATGTTTTATTTTTCAGATAGATCCATCTGTGATGTACGATCTGCTTGTATCAGCATATAAGATGTTCAAAATGTTCAGAGGCCCATTCAAAGATATTTCCACTGAAGATATATACAATGTTTGCGATCAGTTCTTTACACCGGTAAGTTAATCATAGTTTCTGTTTTAGTAGACTTGATTATTCTAATTTGTCCATCCTTCAATATTCTAACTAATATTATAAATGCGAAAGTGAGTTTGTTTGTTTGTTACGCCTTCACGCCTCAACTACTCAACATATCATCAGGAAATTTGGCATGCAGATAGCCTATGGTATGGAGAAGGACATAGGCTACTTTTTGTCCCGGGAATGCGGGTGAAACCTAGTAAGTAATAAAGCAAAGGACCAACTTGTTACTGCATAGTTGATGGGATGGGGCAGAGGACACACTATAATAGGAGGTTATTATCCGGGGAATATGTGAAAAGTGAAACCCTTGAATAATAGCTACTCATTCAAATAAATTATTTTATTAGATAGTCTGTTTTTGAAAACAAAGAGTCAATATATTCTTCTTAAAAATTTTATACAAATATTGTTTTTCTTATTTCAGTACATATCATCAAGAAACCTAACAAATGATGTATCAGATGTAATTCAAGGTATTAATTACTTACCACTGGACAAGAATACCTTCTTCAAAGTTGTTTGTTTCATAGATCTATTGGAAGTCAATTATCCAGATTTCAAATGTATATCCTTTGTCTACAATGAGCAGCTTATTTGGTAAGTTTTTTTTTTACTGTGTAAGGCCTGTTTTTGACCACAATCTCAACATGGTCAGTGATGATGTGGCCAAAGGAGGTAAGCACACAACACCTAGAAGAAAGTGGCTCGCAGTAGGTGCTTGGGTAGCCAACCAGCCGGGCTATTGCATAGCTTTGGTGGTAATCATAACAAACACCATTAATTATTTCATCCAATGACGCGCACGCGGTACGACGCGACGATGACCATTCGTTGACTCTGATTGGATGAAATTCATTAATGGTGTTCGCTACGATTACCACCAAAGTTACGCGGTAGAGCCCCAGGTCAGTACCACCCTGCTGTGGTTTCCTTACAATGTTTTCCTTCACCAAAAGCTCGAGCTAATTGTAGGATTCGAACCTCGGACCTTCGTCTTGGTATCCGACGTGACTATCACTGAGCTTCCGTTGCCTTAAGAGATCCACACCTAAAAAGCTTCTGTATCTGTATTCATTATATTAGGTAAACTGCTGAAGAGAAAACGACAAAAGTTATGAGACATTTTGTAATAATTTTGGGAGAAAAAAATGTATGGTCCAAGCCAAATATGTGTATTTAATTTTTAACATGCGATTTTTTAATGTTTTTACAGGAATGGTTTATCAACAGACGACATGCTGACGCTGTATCAGTATTTAGTACAAACATTACTACCAAAACAGGTAGAGAAGGAAATCCAAGGTGGTGCTGTCACAGCTGCTCAAAGGCATGGCCGGTTTATCAGTCCCCCAGATGGTATTAGAGTTATGGAAGACCTACAGAAAATAGTCAAAGTACATGTTATGAGAGAGGATGATGATGAAACTAAACAATATTATTTAATTATCTACAGAACATTGAGTGCCACAATTTGCTTCACTGTTGATGGTAAGTTACTTCAGAGTAATTCAAAAGATTATTAATTCTTTTGAATATCAAGTGTTTGACCTCAACTTCAACAATAATTGTATTTATTTTAATTTTAATCAAAAACATTCCTCTAGAAATTATGCCATATCTCGCAATTGCAATACTTTCGTCGTAAAAAGTTTTGAGATCCGAAATGAGCAGAGTCGTTCTCTTTCTCTTATTATTCAATTCCACTTGCACTTTTCATTGAAAGTGAATTCTTATATTTACCCATTGATAATTACATTTTCTATTACAGTAAATACAAATCTAGAATTGGAGACATTTAGATCGTTGGATGCATTTATCGGCCCCCAGCTGTCTACCATAGCGTCAGCTATTAGTGAACAATGTACGATACATGCCTTGCAAACTGCGCAACTCGCTAACTCTGCTGAAAATAAATTTATTTACTTTAATAGACTCAATTTGGCTTTTAAGACATCTGTAAGTGCCACAGACATTGTATTATACCTATTAGTTATAATTATTTATGATGATGGATAAAATCAAATGTTTCTTTTTATTACAGCCTCCATTAAATAAACTACTACCATCAACAGCCATAAAACCGGAAGTTTTAAGTATTATAGCTGGCATACACTCGGACAAACAAAGGTATGTTAATACTAAATAGAGTATTAAGTACCTACCTAGTATAGTAAAAAAGTATAGTGAAGTAGCGAGTGCTTTCGAATCTTTTTTTTCAACAATACCTACTGAAGCTACTAAGTATCTTGCATCTTCACCTAAGAAAGCCGAGAGTCTCCTTAAAGACAATTTCCCGAAACATATTCCCAATTTTTTATTTAAGTTTATTGATGCTAGTGAAATATTAGGAGCTTTCAAGTCTTTGAATATAAAAAATACAGAAGACTTATGGGGCTTATCAGTTAAAGTAATCCACTCGGTTATAACTAGTATAGCACCTATTTTAGCAGCTATTTTTAATCAATGTATTGTTCAGGGTTCTTTCCCCGATTTGATGAAACACAGTAAGATCATTCCTATATTTAAATCTGGGTGCAAAAATAATCCTTCTGATTATAGACCCATCTCTATACTTCCAGCGTTAAGCAAAATTTTTGAGAAAGTTATACTATATCAATTGTTAACTCATTTCACCAAAAATCAGATTTTACATGATCATCAGTTTGGATTTACAAAAGGCCGGTCTACGACAGACGCTGGTGCTAAACTTTTAAAGCATATTTTTGAAGCCTGGGAGAATTCACAGGATGCGGTTGGCGTATTTTGTGATCTCTCCAAGGCATTTGATTGCGTAGATCACTACACACTAGTTTTAAAACTCCAACACTATGGAGTTCGTGGAGTGGCACTCGATCTTATATCATCTTATCTATCAGGTCGCCAACAAAAAGTAGGTATTAGCGGTACTACGTCCTCAGGGTCTTTAGTGAAAACGGGCGTACCGCAAGGATCAATTTTAGGCCCTTTTTTGTTTCTGGCATATATTAATGATCTGCCCTATATGGTAAATGAATTGTCGGATATAGTTTTATTTGCAGATGACACTTCTCTAATTTTTAAGGTCAATAGAAAAGATACAGACCTTACGCAGCTCAATGACACCTTATCAGCTGTATCAAAATGGTTTGCCGCCAATAATCTTATGCTTAATTCCTGTAAAACTAAATGTATAAGGTTTTCTCTCCCTAATGTTGTTAAGAGTGACACTCATATCTTTGTCGATGGTAAAAGACTTGCACTAGTGGATAAGGCAGTTTTTCTCGGCGTTACATTAGACAGTAAAATACAATGGGGTCCTCATATAGAAAGATTAGCTAGTAAACTGAGTTCCGCCGCCTTCGCAGTTAGAAAAATTAGACAAATAACAGATGTGGCTACAGCCAGGTTGGTTTACTTTGCTTATTTCCATAGTTTAATGTCCTACTGTGGGGCTCAGCTGCAGACTTTGAAACTATATTTATTCTGCAGAAAAGTGCAATTCGCGCAATCTATTGTTTGGGTCCTCGCGAATCACTACGAAGTCGATTCAAGGAATTAAAAATTTTAACGTTACCGTCACAGTACATTTATGAAAATATTATGTTTGTCCGTAAAAACTTAAATTTATTTGAAATTAATAGTAGCCGCCATAACTTCAATACAAGAAATAAAGATAAAATTGTGACACCTAGATTCAGGTTATCTAGAGCTAATAAGTCTTTTCTCGGAAATTGCGTTCGATTCTATAATAAAATCCCACTCGAAGTAACTAAAATGTCTTATGATAAATTCAAAGATTTCATAAAGCAGAGGTTAATTGACAAAGCCTACTATAAGGTGGCTCATTACGTGGATGACAAGAATATATGGTTGTAGTAGCTTCTCTCTGCACTTGCATCCCCCTGGCTAAGTGACAATTGTACGAATAAGCATAAAATAATAATGTATAATATATTGTGTAAGTATTTGGAAAAAAAGCTGTAATATTAAATTAAAAGATCTTCCACAAAAAAATACCTTGCTGAGTTTCTTGCCGGAGTCTTCTCAGTTTAAGTGTATTCCGAACCGGTGGTAAATTCAACTGTATGTACATAACGTTCATAAGTGCCTTACTAAGGCCTAAACTGAATAAATGACTTTTTGATTTTGAGTATAAAGTATAAAAAAACTTTTTAACAAAAAAAACCGCCAATAAAATTGAAAGCAAAAAATAATATTTTTTTTTTTAAATAAAAAAGGTTTATTATTTTTTGCTTTTCACTTTTATCGGGGAATTCTTTTTTTTGTCAATTTGTTTTTATTTTATATTATTGTGTGGCTATAATCTACAAATTATTTTGTAATACACAACTCAGCATAAAAATCTGTGAGTGAACATTAAATAAATAAATACTCAACCCTATTTTCCCTCTATACCGCAAGCTATATATCCATGGGCATACCCACGATCGGGCTAGGTACGCCCATATCTGCATCTGAGGTTTAGTCGTTAAAAGGTACCTACCTAGCAGTTACTTTCGCATTTATAATAGATATATCAATATTTTTCAGCCTGGGGAACTATGGTGAAGTTATTATCAAAACCCCTGATGAATACTGGATAACAGGGAAGTCTTCAAATGATAGAGAATTTTATGTAATTATCCAAGAGAAAAATGCTAATCTTAAAGAAATTGCAGGTAATCATGTTATTTATTATTGAGGTCACATAATATTTTTTTTACATTATGAGTTATTTTTAAAAATTAATTTCAATTTTTCAACACACGCTCGTAAATGGACATTTATTGCACCGTTTTTAGTATCTTAATGCAGCTTATGACGCACTAGTGCTTTTTACTTTACATTACCGCATGTGTGTAGACCAATTCTTAATGTAAATGGGTAAATAGTTTGCAACTCAAGGCTGTCAAAAAAAAAACATATTTTTTAACGTTCTCATTGTGTGGTTGATTATTATCAAAAAATCTACTTAGAAAATACAACTCTGTCTTTTCCTCGCAAGTGTGTTGAAAAACGTCGTATGACTACGGTTGGGTTTCTTCCCGGGAATAAACCCAACTTCGAGTAAATTTCCAATTTGGTGGGAAAAAACCCGGGAATTTTCCCATTGGCTGGGAAAATACTCAAATGCTCACATTTAGTAGATTTTGCGTTTATAGCGAGAGAGACCTTTGCCAAATCGTTCGAATAACATTTAACAAGATTTCTATTAGGGTCATACAAATATCAAAAAAAAAAAAAAAATGTGACGATGGATTGCGTTGTTAAAAAAGTGATGTTTTGGGGTGTTTTGGGGTTGTGGTGGACAGATGGCGGCCCCACACAATTTCCACGCCGCCCGGCTTGGTGGTAGTACATACTCGTCCGACTGGCTAGAGATCACCCTTGTGAGTAAATCTGTCTGGAAGCAGTTGCCTTTGTTTCGATAGGGTTCACGAGAGCCAGCCCCCCTACATCCGAAGTGTGCGGCATGTATGATGGTGGGGTCTAGCGATGCGATTTGGGCGATCTCTGATTTGTGTGGCGTGTTGGTTTGACATGGGGGTCAGGGAGACCTGGTGAAACGGCTGTCCGCTGGCCGCCCGCCGGCTAGTAGGGGACCCGATTATGCAATATCAGGGGTCAGTCAGTCCACAGTAATATCAACGCCGTCCTTCATCATCTTGAGAGAGATACAGATAACCTGCCCGAGCGATACATCGTATCATCTTATCTAGTGTGCGTATTCATCCGGGAGGGCATCTGTTGTCGACGTCTGAATAACCTAGAAGACAGAACCCTGTCTACTCTCTGGCTGCGCGTGGACTACGGTGAGTAGGTATATACGGGTGGACTGGCGTGCATCTACAAGTCTCATGGTGGCGACACTGAGACAACTCGCTTCTTTGAACGCGTCCAAGAAGCGACTGCCACTGTGCTGGAACGGTACCCCATAATCGGGTGATTGTCCTCGGAGACTTTAACGCCCACCATAGCGAGTTCGGTTCTTCACGAACTTACCACGCTAGGAAAACCGTTTATGACTTTGCTTTCGTTACGACTACGCAAGCACTACCCTTATTGATTGCCACTGGATAACTCGCGTGTCACGATAAATAACGTGTTAAACCGCAGCGCAGAATGCTAGTACCAGCGAAGAAGAGTTTGTAGCGATTGAATTTATTGGAGAAATGGATTGAGGTCAAAGATGTAAATATAATTTTTGAATTACAAGTCGAAGAAGTGTTTTGAAAAGAGTAATTGCTGAGTTTATTGCCGGCTCTTCTCAGCAAATGCAACCTTCCGAACCGGTATTAGAGTATTAGAGTCAGACTTTTCATAAGTGCTTGCGAAGGTCTATTTGAATAAATGATTTTGAATTTTGTTTTTTTTTTTATTTTGAATTTTGAAGAGAAAAACTTTTGGGGATGCAACTTCATGTGGTCTTGAGTATCAAAAGTGAACCCGGTACCTTGGTGGAAGGCTATATGCGGTAGTTCTAGTACATGCAAAGTCCTTTCTCTCTGACTCCTACTTTCCAGGATATATTCTTGGAGATCAACGTGATTGTGATCTCCTGGGGTACTGGGGTATGGCTTTATTAACCAAATTCTTTAATTTCGGCTGTTCTATTGAGTCAAAATCAGAAACTACTGCTAAAAATGTATAAGAATCCTCTTTAGAGTTAAGTGGTACTTCACACCATGCATCGGAGCAGTTTCTGCAACAGCAAAGAACAACGTCCGGTTGTGGGTGGACTGCTCATTTCACCATCGGATGGATCTGCCAAGTACCGATGATAGACTTATCGGCAATGAGGAGTTGGTGAAGGCAAGGTCATAAGACTAACTCATTAGCGAAAGGTTGCTATAAAATGAATACTGTAGCGTTTGGGTTGGGAGAATCCACACATTCAGAGTGAGCGGCCAGGTTATGCCGGGCTTGTACCCAAAACGCCACAATGGTTGTCATCTGCAGTAATGTGCACTGTAGAGGGTATGGGCTCTCGTGCAGAACGAGCACGCGTGCACACGCACGACGCTTACGTAGCCCGTCCCGGGTCCCGGGGGAACTGTGACATTCCTCCAAGGTCCGCGTGGGTCCGCGCGTAGGTAATGTAGGTACGTACAACAGCGAGTATGGTTGAAATAACAATCAAAAGCATCAAATAATATATTTTTTTAGGTACAAAAAGCCATTTGAGTATTTTCCCGCCGTTCGGGAATATTCCCGTATTTTTCCATTCTTTCCCGTATTTTTCTTTTCTTCCCATATTTTTTTCTTTCCCTGCCCATCCCTACGTATGACACGCGTGTGCATTTATTATTACACTCTCGACTCACTGATCGCTTAATACCGCCTCGAGTGTTAATATCCAACTTTGCACACATGTATCATCATAATGTACTATTATTTACTTTAATTTCAGATGAAGTTAAGAAGATATGTGAGGCGCAAATGAAGGGTATATTTTTTTATCCAATGTAAAATTATGTATCTAATGTTTTTTGTAAATAATTGTCTACATTAATCAGATTGTTATATATGGTTATCTAAATAAAACACAAAAATAAATTAACAAGTTTTTAATCATTTGTAACCATTAGCTGAAGTGAATAAAAATAAGTTGAAGTATGTATTTACTAACAAAACTTCTATTGATCAATTCTCATCACTTTCTTTGAGAATCATTGCTACCAAATGATCAATACATTTTATTTACTTCAGCAATTATCATAACGCTTTATGGAATACATATTTACATCTTACATTAGCTTAACAATAATTATATACCTATCAAATGCTAGTCAACTGAAACCTTATTCTCTTTATTAGTTACTTTTTTATACATTTTGATAACAAGTTCTTTATTTTCATAAGCCCATGCCAGGATCACACAGAATAAGCATATTGCTCCCACGATTATATGTAATAGTATAGAATTATGGGATATTTTAATTTCAGAAATTTTACAAACACAACCAGCTACAAATAATGTTAACAGGAATATTTTGCCTACATGAAGCCCATCCAGAGGCTTGTAGTCTGTATCTTTATATTTCTTTGTTATAAAATGTATACTATGCATAATTCTAGCAAACATATTAATACAATTAGATATAATGAAGCCTACTGGTCCAAATATGGAGGTTAAAATATAGGACAATAGAAGAAAACTTATTGAAAAGAAAACCATCAAATAATTATAACTGTTCAACTGTCCACTAGTCATAGTTGCAAATGTGTAACATTCTGTAACTCCATTGATAGCCAATAAAACGATTGCCAAGCAGTGGCTCCGCAGTAACTGTACCGGCAACCCACTTGCAACAAACGTCTCGCCACCATACAGCATAAGCAGTGTACGAGCATAACTCTGACCAAACACTAAAACTACCAAACCAATTGAACTCACAGTCTTGCAAACTTGTGATAGAACTGCACATGACTCCTGGATTTTATGCTGATCTTGTTTATGCAAAGGCAATTCTCTACTCACCATTTGGGTGAAATAAAAGTAGCTACTATCTTCAATGGGCCTAAAGATAAACCTGGCTGCAAGACTACCTAAATTATTCACTACATCATAAGTAGCTTGCTCAGTGAATGTCATGACTGGGCTCACTGACATAACATACTTCTCTCCTTCTGTTAGCAATTGTTTTACTACACCTTGTTTGGCAAAACTTATAGTTAGTGTGCTCAATTTTTTATTGAATGTTGAATTTACCGATCCCAAATATTTAGGAAAAAAATCTCTCAGAGAAGTGAAGTGAAAATCATCCATATTAGAGTACAATCTTTGCAATATAGGCTCTGGTACCAATTTACTTTTAAGAGCTCCTTTAGCATACAATGGCCTATTTCTAATGTACCAATAAAAAAATATATAATAACTAACAACTATAGTACCTATACTTCCAACTTGAGCCACTGAAAAAGCAATGAGTGCCCATGATCTATCATACAGAATTATAGATAAAAACAAGACTGTTCTCACGAAGATGTGCAAGGTATCAAGAGCAACCTTCAATTTGATAAAGCAAAATAATTGTGCTACCAGTGCCATATTAGCAGAACAAAGTTCTAAAACACAAGAGAAAGCCACACTCCAACATCCAAAGGCATATTGAAATGCATGTTCTGGATGGCCCAGTGGTAACCAATTCAGCCAAATGTACACAAATAGTAATGATAACATAGAACTTAAAGGTACTGAGAGCCAGATTTGATTAATAAGGTGACTCCAACTGAACTCGTCTTTTTGACCTAAGCAGGCACGGTTAAAAGGCTCCCGGCTCAGGAATAATATGGTACTCTCCAGTAAGAGTAGTCTGACATTCATAATGCCGAGCACTTCATGCCCCACATTCCTGATCACCCATGCATTAATAAGGAATGTCACACATCTAAAGAAAATTTGAAATATAATATTAAAGGAAGCATTTTCAAGGCTGCTCATTAGTAAATTTCTACCCATATTGTATTATTAAAATCTTATACATTTACAGTATTTCCTTCAATTGGAGATGTTTGAATAGTCTTCTTCACTACATATATCTTCTTATTTGAAAGACATATAACAAACCAGTGGTCGTCATACGTAATAGATATCTTCTTAAATGGTTCGTTTGGACAAAAGGCTAATGGGTCGACTCTGTAAAAAAACATAGTCAGTTAGTGGGCAGAGCAGGAGGATCAGTACTATATTCAAGGGATTAAGATTTTATAATAATTATAAATATTCCGTGGAACTGTACACTACTCACTGGTTAGACAAAGTGATGAGATCAGTGATGATTGTAGCCACTCGTTCGTCGTTCTCCAGCTCTCCACCGGACTCCAGGACTGCACCGTCCTCTGTTAGAACCAAGTAACCGATCTGGTCTGGAATTTTGTCCATTATGCATACAACTTCAACAAAAGCAACAATATTACAGAATTTAAAACAAAGATGTGGAAATATTTATTTTACCTCGTACCTATTGACACTGACTGACTGACTGACATGACACATTGACAACAGTGTTCACAACCTGAAGCCAGGCAGCTATCGTACCAGGGCCGTAAAATTATCGTATATGCTCGTATATGGATCAAAATTATCGTATCCATCAGGAAAATGGCTAAAATACTTTAAAAAATCATATGAAACGTGACAATAATATGTTGCAAATACTTTATAGTTTAAATCTTGTAAACTGGTTTTTAAATGGAAATTAGTAATAGTTCGCGCCAACATCACGAATTTATAAAGAAGAAAAAAATGTTAAAGGATAGAGACACATGAAAACAAGCATATTTTTAAAAAGTTTTACTGAATAGATTCTATATTTGCGAGAACAGACTACACAAATATTAATAAAACTTAATATTTTATATACAAATTCGAAAAGACAATAACTGCCAACACTCCACCACATCGAACGACGATATCGATATCGATCACTGATTGGAAGACAGTAGCAAAATTGCGCCATGAAGCAACAGCATGAGGTCTTAATATGTTCCTAAGAAAGAAATGAGCCAATAGATGGTGCTGACACTAAAAAACAACTGTAATTGTTATGGGCTATTGGCTATCTGAGTAATCATAAAATTTTTCATCAGAATGGAAATTATCGTACAATCTGCGTACGATAGTCGTGTACCATCGTACATCGTACGTAGTTATGAAATTATCGTACATGTACGATAATTATCGTACGGTTGCGAACACTGATTGACAAGCAAGAAGGTGCGTTCATATGTATGGTGCGCATTGAGTATAATATTAAGTCGTTGATGGTGCGTTCCATGTGCGTTCGAATTGGAGTGATGTCAGTTTTCATGCAAATGGGCATTTTTAACCGACTTCAAAAAAAGGAGGAGGTTCTCAAATCAAATGTTTTTTTTTTTTAATGTTTGTTATTCATAACTCCGTCATTTATTAACCGATTTGGAAAATTCTTTTTTTATTTGAAAGGGTACACTTCCCGTTTGGTCCCATTGTCATCTGAAGGATTTGATTACTTCTTAGATGCTTCTTAGTGTACTTTGAAGTCGGTTTAAGTTTTTTTATAAAACATTCCAATTATTATTCATGCGTTCGAATTGGAAAATTTCAACAATTTTGCAACTTTTGCCACAAACGATTTTTCCCAAATCGAACGATTGGATACAAAAATGACATTTGCATGCTCATCGCCTGCTTGTCACTTGTCTCAACCTACCTTTTTTCCTTCAGTTAATATATAAACAAAGTTAATCTGACAAATTCTCTTGCCTGTTAGTTTCTTTCAAATTTTAATATAAAAATTATAATTTTCGCTTCCCGTTTGAATTGTCAGCCAAAACTTATCTGTCAGATTCAAAGATGTCAAAATATGATCACAAAGCAACTTGCAACTTTTGGTTAAGGTTTGACACTTTGGTAGGATGTTACGAATGGACAGATAGTTGTGCAGTAGCCAAGGATTTTATATACTACGTAACTGGATAGCTAACTCGACTTTTAATGTACAATGGATTTTGAACCTTATTATTATACCCTAACGTCCATTTTTTAATTCAATTTAAGTATGAGGAAAAACGGTCTAGAGAGAGACTTGGATACCACATCTAGTTTTTTTAAAGCCGCGCTTTTAAGGCTCAATTTTCGTGTGCCAGACTATTATAAATAAAATGTATGCGACTGACTGAAGGACTTTATATCCATGGTCATAAACTGGTCATGAAAAAATAAAATTAAAAAAAAAAGCGATTCGATTGACGTTTTCTAATTTTCATGAATTCATTTCCGAGTGAAAATTGAATTATTGTTGTGGTAGAGATACAAATTACAGTGGTAAAAACTGGTAAGTATGGACAATAAATTGCTTTTTATTAGTAATTCGCAATGACAGCTGGTGATACACATAGACATCCTCGGGTGACTTACTTTTCCTAAGTCCTACGGTCTACCCAATACACAGCAGTATTTGCTAAAATTATTGTTTTCAATAGAAACTAGAACCATCGTACTAACAATGCTCTTAAGAATGGCGCTGATTTAATGCCTCTAAATGATGCGGATAAAATAATGCGCATGCATACAAAAAAATTACTTGAAGTACTTGTCTCATCATTAAAAGGCTTCACTCGAACCATACCTAATTCTATATTCTAATATTGTTCCCACCTGCCTTTCGTCACGTATTTTTTGCATATTTCATAATGGTACTGAAAACTTAAACCATAATCTAATGCTTTACAATATACTGAACCAGTCAAAGTACATGTAACTTTTATAAAGTATTAAGAATTACTAGTTACATGGATTGAATGAATTGGTCAATAATACAAAAGAATAATTTGTGATATTATAACAACAACAATACTGGTCATACAGTTTTTTTTTTTTATTCAATCCATAATCAATATTTAATTCTTGTTGAAGGTCAATATCAGTTATACTGTATAGTTACATTAATTTCATCAACTGATACAACAATGCAATTAGTAAAATAGTATAAAACGATAGTTTAATAAAGGGCTTCATTAAATGCTTTATTAATAGTTTAATAAAGGTAAGAAGGCTACTAGTTGATTCCAGAATTACTGTGTCATTAGATTTAAAGAAAGGCTGCCAAACATTGTAATCAGTTCAGTGGTTTAGGTGTTCAAGAGTAAGAGATAGACAGATTAACTTTCACATTTATAATATATTGATTGTCTGATTTTAAGTTGAGTTGAGTCAACTGATATCAACAGTAGAGTGTGCCCTGGCTGCTCGGGGGGATTGAATATAGGCTGGTGATTATGTAAGGAAACACCACATTATCCGGTTGATGGTTGTATTTTGAGTTATTAATATATTACAGTAATCATTACATTGTACTTACTTAATAAGCATATTGTTACATGTGCGACCTCATTTAAATCACAATTGATGATGTTGCATGATGCAATACAACCTTTAAAGTACCTCTTAGATTTCTTTTTCACATTTACAAACTTGGAACTTAGCTCTTACGTTCCCTATTTACAGAAAAACTTCCCCAAGAATAAAGAGCTTTGACTGTATACTGTTGTTTAATTTAGGTGACAGGTAGATGCAACTTTTTATTTGAAGCAGGTCACAATGTTGAGATTTCGTCCCAAGTTGGGAAGTGAACGCAGCAGTGAATGGCGTTGCTGCTTCTGTCTTCACGTTCGCACTGGCACCATACTACTGGGGTCATGGCATCTCGTAAGTTGATATTTTACACATTTCCTACACTTGTACTGGTTGGTTAACTAAATCTGCCACATTCTACACATTTACACATTGTGCTTGTGTAGTGTCTGTGAATAAGCGTGAGGCGTGACGTCGCACTGCATGCACATCATGAAAAGTCTGTCCGTCTCTCACGCATGCAGTCAAGCTTATGAGGAGACAGTTATTATTTTGCTATTGCTACTGCTCATAATTATAGAGTTGCCTTTTTTGCATTCATTCTTCTCTCACCTTTATAAATCATAAAAGGACAGTCAGATGATCACATTTATTTTATAACATTTAGACCTCAAGCGACTCATTGACTCGTTGGTCACCATACTAACGTGTTCCATAAATATAATAGAATTTTAAAAAAGGAAGACCATTTTAATTAAGTTCATTCAGATTTACTTACGCGCGGTAGCCTTGTTGTATTTGCATTTGGTTATATTTGTTACAAAAAATATATTTTATCTGGTTGATATACCAACACATAATAAAGTTAATGGCATATTCTTATCAGAAACATAAAAATATCTTTTGTCATAAAAATACTACCTTACACAATGTAATGTAGACTTACGAAGTAATTAGGTACCTACTATTTTGACGTCGCTAAAAAGTAACGGGTGTTCCATAAGACATTTTTAATTCTAGCAAGATTTTCACACAGGATTTTCTAAAATCTGACTGTATTTAGATAGCATTAAAAGTCTGCGAAAAAATCATACAGTTCTGTAACGAAAAACACTTTCTTTTCAATAAACTTTGTTTAAACAAAGCAAATACAAATTCAAAAGCGAATACCAGTTAGGTATGTGTTTTTCAATTTGTATTTGCTTTTTTGGCCTCACTCCCGTGTTCCGCGCGCTCCATCTGCCTTGTTCTGTAATCTGCATAGAACACTGTATTATATCCAGGAGAAACTGACTGACCATAATGTATTAAAAGTGGAAACTTAATAATAACATACTACAAGTTGGGTCACTGTATAACAAAAAACACGTTATTAGCGTGTATACTGTGCATTAAATTGTTTATGAATTCGACAGATGCTGCACCTCGTTGCTCTTGGCTTCCTAGCGGCTATCGTGCGCGATCCCCGTCT
This sequence comes from Polyploca ridens, assembly GCA_951394255.1. Lineage (NCBI taxonomy): Eukaryota > Metazoa > Arthropoda > Insecta > Lepidoptera > Drepanidae > Polyploca > Polyploca ridens. Next base: position 10,107,617 of record OX596243.1, read on the forward strand.
ACTGGACGAGCTAGAGCGGGACTCCGCTCCGGGTCCGGACTGGACCGACGTCGGCCGGGTTAACAATGCCATGCCCACACCACTTTCTAACATAGAGCCGCCACCGAGCCCCTTCCCACAACACGGCGGACAGCCACGTGATCACAGCCTTATATATCGTAAGTTAACTTTTATACAACAAATTATTGTTTATATTTGTCAAAAATATCAGTACACTGTTCCGATAATTTTGAAAGATAGTGATGTAATTTATAATGATAACTTCATATTTGTACATAACATTATCTTGGAATCAATGTTGTTGAAAGCTACTCGTACAAAAAAGTATTATCTATTTATATATAATGCAAGTGAAATACCTAAAAATAAAACATATTATACTTTCATAAATGTAATTATTTAAAATGTTCACAATAAAATATAGCCTTGTATTACCATGAATACCATGATACAGTTTGTTTACACAGTCTGAATTGAAACCATTTTCATATTTATTTACAGTTTAGAGCTCCTCCCTTATTTGACTAAAGATTTTTGATCAAAATATGAAAATATACATTTTATAGATTCTTTCAAATAAGTAAAAGAATGAGAAAAACAATACTATTATACAATAAATAACATAAAATATACTAAAGTCACAGAATAATAAGTAGTCCTACATAAAGAATGCTCACTCACTAATTAAAACTTACAGACGAATGCCTCTCTTTCTATCGCATAGATAACTGTATATCACCTATTCCTATTACTCAGAGGCATTATAACTAATAACGTATGTACTTCCAAAATTGATGTATGTAACCATGTGTGCTAGATGATGTGGATGTGGGTGCACTGGTTACAGTGTGTACCCTGGCCATCACACTGATGCTGATCTACGGCGCGTCTCGCGGCAAGCCCGCGCACCTCTTGCCATTCTTCTGCCTCCAGATATTTGACTTTGCTATCACTGTGTAAGTTATCTTTATTATCCTAATCTATATATCTATTGTACTCGTATATTTTCATAACACTCAAACAACTGTCGTAGGTATCAATCAAGCCATATTTTACATACTATAATATTATAAAGAATTAAAGATTGTTAGTTTGGATGTAGGAACTACTGATCCGAATATGAACATTCTTTACAGGAAGTAATTTTATAATCGAATCACGCCGTTGTGGCTGAAAGGATTGATATTCCATTTACTATAAGTAGATGAAATAACTGTATTGTGATGGCGTTTTTTTTATTTGCTACGTCTGATATTTCAACATCAGGGTATCGGTGTCTTTTTAGGCGTCCAGCATGTCTTGGCAGTCCAGCTAGTTTTGTTTTAATATGGATAGGCAACCTCAATCTCACTGTAAAAGGGTTTAAACCGAAGGTGGTTAAACACACTGAGCCAATCCGGGAACTCAATGCAGTGCAGTGATGCTTAGTGAGAGATTTTTATATGAATAAATGAATCCAATCTTAATAAGACGAAATATAGTTTCTTTATGGAGGAAGGGTCATCAAGTTAAATACTACTCATAGGAGAAAAATTACAAGTATTGCTTTAACTGCATAGTTGACCGTTATTCAAAAAAAAATAGTAGTAGTTGTGAAGAGTCAGCTTTACTTAAGCCGATCGATTGCGAATTCTGCTCAGAAGGCCTTATACAAAAATGCACTTTATTTTCCTTGTAATATGTAACAAAAACATTAAAAGCTAAATAAAATTTCTTAGCCACATAGTCTAAGATTCATCCATGCTTGTGGTTTTGCAACTGTATTATCAAAAGGATAAATAATGCTAATAAATTAATTAATCCATTTTACAATGCATTTTATAAACTTAATGACTACTATTTATATTGTAGTTAAGGGAAATATGTTATATTATGTACCTATTTCCTTCATTGCTTAATGTAGATATTGTATTATGCCTACTTACGTCTCTGTTTGATGAGCGAAGAGGTTAGCACTTAAATTCTAGACCGGCTGGAACATGCAAGTGCTTGGTGACATACAATTTATGGTAGTTGTTTATGTATATAACGCAACACAAAAACTACGCAACATAAAAAACCTCGTTTTGAAATGTACAATGAAGCTCTTTCACATGATACCCCATTTGAAGTACTTCGAAATTTCGACCGCCAATGGGCGCTTCTTCATTGGGGCGACACGACACGACATGCCGTTGCCAGCGGCGACATATCGTCGGGCGACTCCGGCAGCTACGTTCTTCATTAGAACGGCACGACACGACACGACGCGGTAATAATGAGAGCCGCGGCGGCGAGGGCGGCGCGTCGACTCGCACGCCTACATGGAAGCTTGCGTGTGTACACAACACATGCATAAAGTGCCTGAGCCTGCACGGCAACGACATGTCGGTGCCGGCGGCGACATGTCATCGGCAGCAAGTCTTCCACTAGTACCGTGGCGGCTCTTTATGCATGTGTTGTGTACACAGGCAAGCTTCCATGTGGGCGTGCGAGTGGATGTGTCGTCCGCGCCCCCGCGGCTCTCATTATTACCGTGCCGTGTCGTGTTGTGTCGTTTCGTTCTAATGAATAACGTAGCTGCCGGAGTCGCCCGACGACATGTCGCCGCCGGCACAGGCATGTCGTGCCGTGTCGCCCCAATGAAGAAACGCCCAATTTTGGCGCCATTTAGAAAATAAGATTTTTGTTAAATATTTCATTTTTAATACAAAGTTTTTGTGTTGACTGTACTTGCATTGTCATCCAATATACTAATGTATTCCGAATATGAAGTCAATGCGACCACTGGAAGTGGGTGAAATTCGACTTGTAAGATTCCACCCGAACATAGTTACATTGCAAGTTAAATAAAAGCTTGTAATTAAAATATCGCACCAAAGTGACTATAGCTGACGCCGAACAATCTAGTGGGCGTGGCCGGCAGCTACCTTCACTACCCGGTATCGGTCCGATGACATGTCAATTTAACCTGCACGTCTGAAGCGAGGCTAAGGGTTCCTTTACCTTTTTGGTACGGAACCCAACATGAAATGAATATTATAAGCTTTTACGAATAGCCTCGATAGACTATTTAAGTATGAGCAAAATGAATGATCCTGTGAGTAATGAACGTTTTGTTGTCAGTCTGACTGCGACCGGGTACCTGTGCTACTTGCGCTCGATCCACCGGCTGGTGGAGGAGACGAGGCGCGTGCCGTGGAAGGCGCAGCTGCTGCAGCTGCCCGCGCCCGCGCTCGCGCTCCTCGTGCTCTCTGCCTTCCTACTAGCTGTGCTCTTGAAGGTATTTATAGATAACACGATTACTAAGAGAGATTACTAATTTACCTACCCTCTGCAAGAACACTATATATACATAATTAGACTAACCTCTGAACTACGTAGAAGGTTATCAACCAGTGCAGATTTCGCTTCATATACAATACTAGCATTCCGCCCGGCGGCTTCACCCGCGCCCCCTACTTTACCCCCTTAGGGATGGAATTTCCAAAAATTCTTTCTTCGTTTTTTCCGTTTAGGGGCATATTTTCTTTAGTCAAACAACCAATGGACCAAAACAAAATCTTTCAATGGTGGCGGTCGTGTGTTCAGCACTGACACACCTACATTAAAATTAAATTGACAGGGCTACTGCATCAGCGTAGTATGGCGATGCTACAAGTACTTAACGATGCGCGCGCACGCACTGCAAAGCCTGACTCCGTTCGTGATCTCGAGTGAGGGGGTAGTGACGCCGGCCCCGGCGGCGGGGCTGGCGGCGATGCCCGCGCCGGACTACTCGAGCCTGCTGCCGGCCTACGAGGAGGCCGTCAAGCAGACCCCGCCGCCCTCCTACCGCGCCGCCACCCTCATGGCCCCGGATACCAACCAACTGGCTATTGTGAGTACTTTTGTTTGCTGCTTTTTAGGGTTCCATACTCAAAGGGTGCCAATCGGGACTATTATTAAGCCTCCGCTGTCCGGCCGTCTGTCTGGCAGTGGGCTTTATCTCATGAACCGTAATAGGTAGACAGTTGAAATTCTCACAGAATGTGTATTATTATTGCCGCTATAACTCTAACTCTAAATTAAACAAATTTAACTTAATAAAATAAAACTTATTATTTTGCGCCTACTCTCCATTTCACATAAAGTTGAATTAATTAATAAAAATCACACACGGTCATCTGATACCAAACTAAGCAGAGCTTGTACTATGAAAAACTGATATACAATTTTAATTTCCGAATTTGAATATTTTTGATGTTTCTTTACGGAAATATCAGTTCGATAGATTCAAAAATTATCGGAAATTAAAATAGCAATTGCTTAAATTCGCCTCGGAAATTTTTGAATCCGTTTCCGATATCGAATCCGACGTTTTAAAATAGCCCTGCTGGTCGAACGTGGGCTTCGTCGTACCGCGTCATTGGATCGAATTCATTAATGGTGTTTATTACAATGACCAAAGATATGTATCTAATCCAAACCGAATTTATTCTAATAATAGAAGAAATATATAATTAAATAGATAAAATCTATTTACAGGTTGGAAATTGTAGACGGGTCAGTAAGGGCAAACTACTTTTATATTTTTTTTTCGATAATCTCCGTTTCCTATTTGCCTGTATTTTTTTTTCAAAATCTGTAAACGCTGATAGCATTAACTCAAAAATTAAGGAATAGTCTCCTAACACCATATTCGCGTGGCTTCAACCCTTAAGGTAGCTGCCCTAGCTGATCCGTCTAAAATTTCCAACCAATATTTTGCGGTCATAAAATAAGAAAAACAGGAAGCACGGAAGGATAGTTAAAGGGGCGAAAACTAATCATGTATAGACTCTATAAAAAGTTTCAGCTCATTGAGGGTCATCACCTTTTCACGTCACTTGCTAATATTATTTCAAAATTCAAATTTATTTATTCAAATAGACTTTCGCAGGCACTTATGAAAAGTCTGGCTCTAATTCCGGTTCGGAAGGTTTCGTTTGCTGAGAAGAGCCGGCAATAAACTCAGCAATTACTCTTTTCAAGACAAGCTTAGATTCATGCCTAATATTTACATTCTAATCGCACTGACAACAATTTCGTGCCCCGGCGCGGCGGCAAAACTTCAAAGTAGACTGAATCGATATTTAATGAGTAAATAAATAGCAAAATTGGCGCAGACCAGCCCCCACAAGCAGCACCGGTTCACAAGTATGACGCATGTGGCAGCCATATTGGAGGAAACTGAGTGACCCGTCACACGATGCCGCCGCAAGCAAAGGCCTTAAAGTGATTGTATTATGTTTCTCTTTCGCGATCTGTGCGCCTAGTACCAAAGAAGTCGTGTAATTTTATGGATATACCCTTTCCGATACACGTAGCACATATAAAGGTATTATTTTCAGCCGGAGACCCCACCAGATGAGCAGACGACAATCCGGGCACCGGCGCCGGTATTGTCTCAAGTATCCAAAACAGTGGTGATGCTGCCGCAGCCACACCAGGGTGCACACGCGCCCGTCTGAATCTCAACCGCTCGGACTTTTTGCGTCGGGGATACCACACCCAAATTAACGATACACATGCAACATTGCCAACACTGAAATCGAATTGTCTATATCAGTGGTCGTCAAACTTTTTTAAAGTGTTTAGTTAAATTGCTTTGATATCGAACCTAAGGCCAATAAAATGAATTTATTTGATTAAAAGGGAGTTTTCACCAATCAAGGGCAAATATAGAGCGTTGAGTTGGCAACCGACCATAAATACCAAAGTTGTCAACCAAATAGCCGACTCAATACTGTCTATTTGTTTCAGTTTGCTGGTTGACAACCGTGAAGCAACCCCTTTACTATCTGATAAAGTCTATAATACATTTTATTCGACAGGAAATATTTATGATCGTGTCGAATAGACGACCACTGGATTAGATTACCAAAAAAATTTCATTATAATTTGTGTGATGATTAAGGATACTTGCATTATAATTTATGGCATAACAAATTGGCATTTAAGTCCCCGATTCTAGCTTCTCTATGTAAAGTTTCTTCTTTTTATCGTCCTTTCCCGAGTATTTCCCCTTTTAAAACATTTTTCTTACTTACTGCTTGTTTATTTCACAGGTACTTATGTACCATAATTAATTATATTATAGATTATGATAAATAAATTCGTACGTTTTAAATACTTTCTAACTTATAATTTAGGTTGTATGGTTTAGAATAATATAAAGGTAGTGGCACGTACTACCAAAATTAATGAATTATTCTATGCTATATAGAATATGCCGTATATTCTAAATATTTCTATAAATGTGTGTAACTATAGTGCCATTACGTTATGTTTGTAAAATTTTATTTTTGTATGTCATAAATCATTATAATTATATTCCCTTTACTACCTAAAATGTATAGTTGTCCATTGTATATCATGTTTGTGAAACGATCAAAGGATTTCATTCGCAAGCATGTTTCATTAAGCTACAACATTCCTAAGAAGTATTGTAGGTGTCTAAATAACATATTTAAATACTACCATAACATTATATAGCTCATCACTGTTGTCAATTTGTGTCACACACTGCACCATCCAGTTGGATTGGACTTGTAATAAATTCCAAATCTCATCAATTTAATGGCATAGTTTTCAATGTAATAAACTTTATTATTTTGAATTTAATGTTTTATTTGAATGCTTTACTTGCAATATAATTATTCTCAGTATAAAAACCACAATGAATATTTTTTTTTTGCCCCTATATGAGTCCTGATAAACAACATTAGATGAAACTACGTGAAGTACTGTCCACAAAATATTAATCTGCTAATCCATAATCTTGGTAAAGTAATGCTCATTATAATGTATGGCCTGTATGCGGTCGCATGACAAAATGTTCATAAGTGGCACCACAGTTGGTTGACTGTACTTGTATCTTAACCAAAGTAAGGTAGTTTAGTTTTAAAGTGTATCAAACTGCTTGTTATCACCGCTTTACTCGTATTCACGTGTTAAGACTGTGAGTAGTTTCGTAATGGCCTAATAATACCTACAACTTATTTTTTTTACGATTGAGATGTTATATGTTGGTACATAGCTGTAATACGTGTACTTACAATTTTATTTGAGATATTTTACAAACTGTTTCAGAACCCATTATTGCTTTATGACCACGTAGAACTGGACTCCCGAGTGTAAAACACCTCATTCTAGTTTTCTGTAAATGCTATAAAAGTAGTAATAAATCGTTCATAATTGCGTCTGCGAGTCGATTGTTTTTGTTTACCATCCTAGCGATACTAAAACAATTTGTTCTTATTGTAAACGATTAATCAATTATATAGGTACCTACTTGTCTATATGCAGTAAAATTAACTAATAGTACATAGATCAATGGATAAATGTACCTAAATTATAAAATATTGTGTATTAAGGAATTCTTGAAATAAATCATACTTTAAATAATGAAATCTTTAAATTTTACCATTATGGAAAGCCATTCCTCTTAGTACACTCACACAAACACTTATATACAAGTTATACCTACACAATTCTCAATCTATACCTACTTGAATACGTGATATATTATTTTCTCTGGGCTAATATTATAAAGAGGTAAAGTTTGTAAGTAAGTTTGGATGTAGGAGGTAATCTCAGGAACTACTGATACGATTCTGAAAATTCTTTAGAAATAGGAAGCTACATTATCCCCGAGCGTTATATGCCATTATCCCGGGAACGCGGATGATATCGCGGGGGACGGCCAGTTTAAGATAAAGGCAGAATACATTTCGATGCCCATAGAAAATTCCGAATAAGTGCGAGTAGAACTCTCGCATTGAGGATTCTATACCTACCTACAAACTTAATTTTTAGAGCAATAAATTTTATGAGTTAAAAAAAATTATAAATCGTGGGACGGATATCCTGTACCAGGATGACTACAAATTCACGTTTTTTTCCCGTCAGACCTTGTTTCTTGTCAAATATTATGATCCCAGGTCATCCTAGGTCGTCTGTGAATGGGTTTGCAAGTATCAAAATATGTGACATACCTGGCTGTTGATTGCGTGTCTTAGACGCTTGAAATTATTAAACGTCCAATGGACTGTAGACCTTGGTAGTTATATTCGATACCGATTTATTTCCATTTAATACCTCATCTCCTTCCTGAGAAAAATGGTTTTGACAGATGGATAACAAAATAATCCTCCGCGTTCCGTTTTTATCCTTTTGATGTAGAACCCTAAAAATACTTACACTTACTTAAGTATATGCCCGAAATAAAGCGGCACCACCTGCAACCATCGTACTGAGTGCACGCAGCTAGAGTAATCGCAAAGAAAGGTCACCAAACTTGCATGCAGTATGGAAAGGTCACATTGACGGACGTAAGTAATTTACAAACAATGGCATGGACATGCGCAATGCGACTGATCCTGGAGTCTCGAGCGCGAGCCTCGCGATCGGACGTCGCCGGTCGCCGTCGAGACGCGCGCCGCCTCGTGCATTCTCTATTTATATCGAGGGCACCTCCCCTCGCGACTCGAACCGCCTCACTTAGCGCCTGCGCAATGCACACCTGAAAACGAGGAAAGTGAAAATTGCACATCATGGTGTCGCTCGGTGCACCGCGCCGTGTTACAGGAGTGTTACACCAAGTGAAGCGCTAATTAGCGGCGCAAGGATACAGAGCGGACGCCGGCGTGTAGTGCGCCGCGAGCATGGCCGATGACCGCACGGCGACGATCCTCACCGGCATCGGCACTGCGGTAGTTCTGCGTCACATATCAGCTGAGCCGCCGAGGGGTGCGCGCTCGTGACGTCTCTAGCGGATCGCGGGCCGCGGGCCGGCGGCGGCGATGGCGTCCACCATGCAGCTCGAGTTCACACAGGCGATGACCGACTTCAAAACGATGTTTCCTGACATGGATGACGACGTAATAGAGGCGGTGTTGCGTGCGAATCAGGGCGCTGTAGACGCAACTATCGACCAGTTACTCGCGATGAGCACCGACAACCAGAACGAGCGGCTGCGACTCGAGATGGAACGAGTGGAGGGCAGCACGCCGTCTCGCCGCAAGGATCGCCGTGCTGCCTCTCGGGCCACTGAGAACGGCGATGACAATGACACTACGGCACTCGTGTAAGTTTCTTGGTTTAAAACAAATTCATAAGTTACATAAGCAACTACGAATTACACCAAACCTAAAGACCGACTTAGTAAGACTCCTACTTACCTATCGAAGAATATAAAATGCCTTATACAAAACGCAAAGCATAATACTGCGATGTCTACCTACCTGCTAGGTATCTTATATTCGCTACACAGTTACAAAAACATGGAACGAAGGAAGCAACAGGTTAGTATGACTAGTAAGAATATATCAACATTGGAAAATAGGGCACATCTTACAAACGGGTAAACGTAAACTATCCGTGAAACGAATTTGAGAAATGTTGCTTTACGCTAAGAAGGGAAATCCTACTTCCTATCCTACCGATATTATAAATGCAAAAGTGAGTTCGTTTGTTTGTGAACTTGATGCCTCAACGGCACAACCAATCGTACTGATATTTGCCACTGGATAAATTGGAATTACATATAGGTAGGTAGGTACTTAGGATACTTTTTATCCCGTGAAAAATGAATCCCTAACAAACGCGAGTACAACCGCGGGGTGAATGCTAGTACTTCTGTAGGTATTTATGTACCTACTAACACTAAAGGGTATATTTACTGATTATTAAAATAAATTAATTATGTTGGGTAATTGTCACAGCCTGAAATGTGTTGTCAAATCCTACTAATATGTTTAAATATGCGAAATACGTTTGATGTTGTTGAAAAGCACGCAAGTCGATCATAGCTTTGAATAACATACTTAACTGATATTTCGTATCCTGACCAAACAGAATATCCTCGGGAACGCTGGTAAAACCATGAGGCGAAAACTAGTACCTAAGAAATAATTAATAGTGTAGGGAGATACTTATTCGTAGATACTTATTTCATTTCTATTACCGTTTCTAGAGATATCGACGACGACTCAATCCCTCTCGCTATACGAAGAAAATGGGTCCCACGAATGTTAGGACCCCTGCCACCGATGTTCCTCCGAATCCCGCCCGCCTGCACCGACGCTCGAATAGACCTTAGCCTGGATATGGATGACGACCGCATCGCAACATTCCTACAGAACGAAGAGTTCATGGCAGAGCTTCGTTGGAACCAGGAGTTTATGGCAGCATTGGATAGCGAACAGGGTCAGAAAACCAAATGTCACGATGATGAGGCTGCGTTTAAGGAGAGACTTAAGAATATGGGAAAATGTAAGTTTCCACGATTATTGTGTTGTAACAATCTCGCCAAGACGAGCCAAGCGAAGCGCAAGGGCACTACCAACCTTTTCTCGAAGCGCTCATGACTGACTTGGGTTTGGATTATACAAGATAAACAAAATTCTCGGTAGGTATATTATGAGTTCAATAGTGGACTTATTAAACATATAAAGATTTTATTGATATCTAAAAATCTCCGATTTTGTCACTGACTCACTCACTGATAATCATCAAAATTCTTAGGGTACTTCCTGAAGTCCTAGAAAGCTAAAATTTGGTATATAAGCTAGTATTAGTAAACACAAACAACAAAAAAAAAATTTTACTTTTACTCCCTAACTCCTCAAACTAGGGGATAGAAGTTTGTATGTGACTTCCGCAAATTTTGATGCTAGAGGTATTCACTGTTCATTACTTTTCTGTTATACAGGTCAGCGACGAGCGACTCAGGGTCGATAATACAAATGATACTGGTGCTAAAAAAAATATAAAAAAAATACTTTATTTTTTTTAAATAATAAAAATAAAAAAATTCAAATTTTGAAAATCATGTAATAAGCTAAAGTGTAGACATAATACTCAAGGGGAGTACGGGGGAGTAAAGGGGTGGGGCGATGGCGGCTTGTGCCTAGCTCTAGTCTGTGCACGTGCCTAGTAACCATACTTTGCAGTAATTTTATTTCAAATTGAATAAGGTATTTCTCATCATATTTACAGTATTTAATGGAATTAAGTCCATTTTTGGGGAATATATATTTCGTACTACCGCTCCTGGGTCGCTTGTCGCCGACCAAAACAACACCCTGTATAATAGTTCTTGTAGTGGCGAAAGTGCCAAGCCACATATTTTGACTAAGGTGTAGAGTTTGTGAAGTTAGGGCTCGTAGAGTTAAGGCGTGTAGAGTTATAAGCTTAGCTCTACATGAGATCTGATAACTTTTTGACAGTGCGAGCCATATATGGTCCGTCTTGGCAGCATTTTACATGAAAATGTTTTTGGTATCATGGTCATTGATAATTACGATTTGGCTCTACCTACCTAAAAATAAAATTGTTGATGATTCTCATGTTTCTAGGGTTCCGAACATCCGATGAAAAAAGGAACTATTATTTATAGGTCACTCTTGGCCCGTCTGTCACAGCTTATTTTTATTAGGTATAGATATTTAAACAGTTAGATGACCCAATAATGGAAGTATTTATATATAAGTACTTCATTAAAATGCTAAGTTTTCAAGATATTAAAAAAATATACGAAATTCGAGTATTCCCCATATCTCCGAAACAAATAGGGTATAGGACCTCACTCATAGTTAACAGGAAAAACTTTAAATGCTAACATTACCTATGTAGTTATTGAATTTTGCAGCGTCTCGTAAGAAGTTCGCGCAGCTATCACGCATGTTCTCACGGGGAGGGTCCCGGCGGACGGGCAGCGCGCGGGCGCCGCCGCGGGGGCCTCCAGACAGCCTGCTACTACAAGAGGAACACAGCGACGACGACGACCGCCCGCAACACCACACCAACATATAAACACGCTACCATTGCGATTGCGCTTTATTATTATAACGGAGTCGATAGCCTTACGTTTCGGAGTTAAACAAGGTTTCGGATAAGACTGGATGATTTCTATAAGATTGGGATACGATTGTTGTTACTGTTTCAAATACAAATATTGTTGGCACCCAGATTCCTATAAGTGCGACAAGACAAAGGATGTAGAGATGCTAGAGTGTTTGTCTGACTGACCAAGTGAAATTCTCTAGCAATGAGTAGGTACAACTTTATTGGGAATAGGTACTGTAAGAAAGGCTGAATTAAAGAAAATTTGTAAAAATGATCTGCAGTAATTAGCTAGGTAATGTAAATAACTGTTGTAAGTAGAGCTATTCTAGATCGCTTTGTATGTCTACAAATGACATTATTTTGTTAGTTACCTCGTTGATCTTAATAATTAATAAGTACCTAATTAGAATTTGCACCCATTTATCTACACCAGCAAGCACAATTTGGCATAGACCTAGAAATCATAAGTTACCCGAAATAGTTTCAATTTTCACCTTCAAAATATTATTTACATAATTTTAAACATATTTTTTTAAGTAATTCCCCATAGAGATAGTTAGGTACTTCTTCATCTAGTCTCGCGTTTCAAACAAGAATTAATTAAGTTTATTAATTTCAATTGCGTTACTAAAGATATTAATATTTGTTACTTTAGTAGGTATTACTTTTTATATGACGAAGTCGGTAAACATGCTTACGACCTGCCTGATGGTAAGCAGTTACCGTAACCGACCCTTCCCCCCTCCCCAATGAGCACTTTACTCACTCGGAGTTATTTGACTGCGGTTTCCTGTAAGGTGGTGGTACTTCCCCAGTCGAGCTGCTCTTTGTGCGAAAACTACGCTCTATGTCAAAACTGACATGAATAATTTTACCTTAAATATAAATTTATATAAATTATAATATTTACGTTAAAATCATCTATTTCTTGTTGATCAAACCGAGGTTTGAACCCTCGACCTCTCGATCTGTTAAGCTGTAGTTTTAGCCGTTTGTATTGAATGTTCTTTTCTTACTTCCATCAGCCACTGAAAAATATTATTTTAAATATTTATATTACTTTAAATTAATATTTTAATTCCTTTAGTTGTAGTTAATAGACGCGCCTTTTAAAGCGCTTATTACTTAAATATATATATTATGATTTTCGCATATGCATTTTAAATTAAATAATGTAGAAAAGCTACAGTAAAAGTACCTACGGAAACATAGAGCTTCAAAGCCTACAGGAAAAGGTATTACGATACCTGATTGGAAATTGTCAAGTACCTATTGCATGTTATTAAATAAGCTAGTATTTCTTATGCTATTAAAATAAAATGTTATTTGTAGAAGTGATGTTATTTCTTGTATGTATAAACACATAATAGCAAGGTAGGTAATGCTATGCTTGAGTTATTATGGTAACCTACTTATACATATATGTGCCGATGTAGGCACACAAAGGAAAATGAAACTTAATGCCATACTTTTCCTCACGTCAACCAACTCAAAGCCGATATAGTAAAATCGATACGGCAACTAATATACTTTGCCGTCACCTAGGCATAAGTTACCTCTGTTCGTCTGTCGTGGAACTCGTGGATCCAAATATGTATACTACGTTAGTACTATAGGTAACTTAACTATAACTTATAATAATAATTTTAGTACTTACAATTATTTGTTTACAAAAATATGGGCTAGCTAGAGTATTTATGTGCAAGAAAGATTTTAATTATGGTGATATTTTTGAGGTTCAGTAGATGACTCTAGATTATAATAAAAAAAAACATATGCTATTGGAATGGTAAATTATATTGTAAGAACTAATTTGCGCGAGCAACCGAGATCCCGGTCGGCTTACCCATTTTATTCAATTCATTAGACAGACGAATTGAGAACCTCCTCCTTTTTTAGAAGTCGGTTAAAAAGATAGTAAAGATAAATTGCACAAAAAGTTTTCCTTAGTTGTTCAAGACACATCGCGCGATCTCCGCGCCATCATAGACCGTTCCAGGGCCCGACGCTTGTATATGATTACATTGATAACGTATATGGGATGTATTTATTTATGTAACAGAATTCTAGCGCCGCACCGCCATCTGCCGTGCCGCGGTGGTGTTAAACGCCAAGTTTGGTCATAATTGTCAGTAGTTTATACACGATCAATCGACGCATATCAAGAAAATGGTCATCAACGAGATAGGCGGAGCGGAACGGGAAAGTCGTATCAGCATCGGGACGATTATGAACCACATGCATGCACCTCGCATATGGAAACTAATGCAATAACTACTCATTATTCGAAAAATAATTTGAAAGTTGACTTGAAAATTCAAGTCGGCGAACAAGCTACTGCAATTTGATTTACCTACTTACATCAAGTTCATTTTATGGTGCAATAAGATGTATAGTAAAGACACCAAAGTGCGGTGGTGTGGTGTAGTACCAGTACCACTTTATAAGTCCCGTCTGGCTGGCTGGATATCTGTCCCCTCATCCCCTGCCTACTGGTTGTATTTTTGTAGCTGCTATTGAGGGCTAGTTCCATTCTAGGCCTATTCCTATAAATTTACGGACCGTTATTGGTTAAAATTAAGATTGTTGTATCTTTCCCAATTTAGCAAAAAATAAATGCTAGCATTGGTTAGCAAAACGATTCCTTTTTGTTTCATGGAACCGAGCGTAAGACGAAGATATTAGGCGGTAGTAATCCCACAAAGTTCTTATAAACTACGTATTTATTAGATTTACCGAAGGATATACTCATATTGCTTACCATATGTAGGTATAGTATCACAGTTTTAAATTAAAATCGTAATATCAACATAGATCATGGTATAGGTATACGAATTCAATAGATAGTTTCAGTAGAAACGGAAAATTCGATTTAAAAAAAGATAGTCCTCACACACGTTTATCTGATCCCAAACTAAGCAGAGCATGTACTATGTAAACCAGATAACTGATATAATACATAATATACTACTTTCTGTTTGTAAATACATAGTTAATATACATAATTACATCCAGATAAGACATACAGACATGTCCATGCACACAAATGCATGTCCTGTGTGGGAATCGAACCCACGACCTGCGGCGCGATAGGTGGAGTCTTAACCAACTGCGCCAACTGGCCCGTCTGGGTTAATAATGGGTTACGCAAATCTATTATCTAATCTAATATATACGTGACGCAACTCGGATTTATTATCAAAACAGCCTACTAAGTAGCGAAATGAGAGTATAGTAAGTGTAATCAATTGAGTAGGTACGTACACTGGCAGGGGCTCGGTGCGTCTCCGTCTACACTCGAGCACATATTTTGAGGAGCATCGCGCGCAAACGCTTCGTTACGTATGATGGTGAGTGGTTTAGGGTCTTGAACCATTTGCAGCCGTGGCTCTCAGTGACTCTGTATCTAGGTAGGAAGTTGACCAGCTCAGCATTTACTAGTGCGTGATATGAGAGCCTTTCATTCTTGCAAATTGAACTAATAAATATGTGCGAAGTAATTTTTAACACTGTGTGATATAGACACATCAGCTAACAAGCTGCTCGTCTATAAATAAATAAATATTCGCAATACGAATGATTTCTCTTTCTTCGACAATGCTGGTCTAAAATGAACAAAAGGCCATCGCATAAAATTGCCCATATAAAAGACATCAACGCGCACTATATGTAAAGATGTAAGAAGCCATGAAGGCAATAAAAACATTCTTACCAAAAATTGTTTTGTGCTTATACCTACTACATCCAAATTTACACAGACTGAAATTCAAAGAAGTTCACCGGTGACAAAGCTCGAAGCCTTAACTGCCGGCTTCGATCTTTCACCGTCACCGGTCAAACTTCGCATGGACTAACCTTAAGATGAAAGGATGGCTGCAAGAAATTTGAAAGATAGGTATTTAACAAATCTATTGCTGTCGCGCTGTGGCCCGAAAATCAATGTGTGAGTGAACAGACTGTGCATGGTGCAAGTGTGCGTGCCGTAGCTCGCACCGCTCCCACCGACCGCCCGCCGCCCGCCCCTCGATTTTACTTTACTTGTAATATTATATTTCTGTGATTCGGCCGGCGACTGGCAAGTTGATATACCTTTCAGCGCTTGCAGTTCTGTTGTTCCAAGTGACATTAGGGATTTTGAAATTAGAACAAATACCTAACCATACGTTATTTTATTTGTATTTTGAGTCGATGTAAAAAAATAGATTATATATTCGACATTTATGTATGTAATATTATTGGAACTGCATTATATTCACATAATGATAATCTATTAGGGCTTCCAAACAAATACCTATACAACATTTTATAGATTTATATTTGTCCACAGTCCACGCATTTCTTCGAAACTATTTATCGAATTGTGAACATTCTTTTTTTAATGCCTTATATTTACTTCAACTTAGGGAACAGTGCGAAAGTAAAAAATAACTCTAATCTGACACTGTCTTGATGTCAGCTATAATATTTTTAATTGAATATATACGACGTGCTCTTTCGTGACTTTAAGATATTTTCAGTTTACAGTTATTTCATATTTTTTTGTGTATTATGAAGTAGTTTTTTTTACTAGTGAAAGAGCTTATTTATACGTATAAAACAAGCCCTTGAAATAATATTGTAGAATCATAATAAAACGTAGCTCGTATCAAGCCAGGCCTTCACGCGTATTACTCCATATCTTGAAAAAAACTGAACCGATTTTGATGAAACTTCTTCACAAAATATTAAAAATAACTCTAATCTGACACTGTCTTAAAGTCAGCGAAATATTTTTACTGGAATACGTCGTGCTCTTTCGCTGACTTCAAATCAGCGTTAGATTAGAGTTATTTCATTCTCTTTAGTGTATTTGGAAGTCGATAAAAAAAATTAAATTACTTTTTTTTTGTGTATTTTGAAGTCGATTTAGTTTTTTAAATTACTTTTTTATTTCAATTACCAACTTTTTTATTTCGTATTATTTAGAATTTGACCAAGCTCAAGCCAAGCCGCCGCACGTATTACTTATTCCATATCTTGAAAACAACTGAACCGATTTTAATAAAACTCTCACTGAGTTGAAGTAAATGTAAACCAATAAAAAAAATGTCACAATCCGATTAATAGTTTCAGAGAAATGCTTGAACAAACATGAAATTTTGTATATTAGTATGGAAGCCTGAAATTTTGTGAGGAAGTTTCATCAAAATCAGTTCAATAGTTTTTAAGATATGGAATAATAAGTGTGTCGGGCTGGCTTATTGATACGAGCTATGGGCGTTGGTTGTGTCAAAGGGAAAATATCTGAAAACTTTGGTCAAATCCTCGTAAATGTAAGAAAAAAAATTACAAGTCGATTTTAAATAAATATACCAGCCAAGTGAGAGTCAGACTCACACACAGAGGGATCCGTACAATATTAAATAACTTATCGTTGCTATGACAAAAAAAAGAAGTTTCTTGTATGAGCGGCCCCTTTAATTTTTCTTTTTCATTTTTATTATTTTTTGTTATAGCGGTCATAGAAATACATATTCTCTGAAAATTTCAGCTGTCTACCTATTACCGTTCATGAGATACAGCCCACTGACAGACAGACGCACGGACGGACAGCGGATTCTTGTTTGGCACCCTTCGGGTACGAAACTAAAAAGTATAGTCACAATCCGATTAATAGTTTCCGAGAAATGCGTGGATAAATATACATACTTACAACCATACATACACCTATAAAATGTTGTATATTTGTTTGGAAGTCCTAATAGATTATCATTTGAATATATAATATTGTTTGGCAGTCCAATAATACATACATACGTGTCGAATCAATAATCTCCTTTTTTTAAGTCAATTAAAAATAGATATTTTGTCCTGTTATTTTGAAAAAGGTTACTAAATATTAGATATTATGATAACCTTTGAACGATCACATTTCTTGTTCTTTAATCCTTCATCACTCAAAAGTATAAAAAAGAACAATCTTGGTTAGGGCACACTATACCTTACATGTAGGTTACCAAAGACGTAATACTATATCGATATCGATGAACAACACTAGAGCAGGTATCGATAATATATTATCGACTACTACGCGACACTTCTTTGACTGTATATGTATTTGTCCAAGCCTCTCCTCCCTCAACCCTGCCCGAATACAGGCGATAGAGACAACTGCAGCTTGGATCGATTATACCTATTTAAAATTGACGAAATCGCTATTTCGTAATCCCCAGTTTCCTCCTCCAATACTGAATCGATTTTAATTATTTTTCAAGAATAGTAATAAGAAGGGCTTTGGCTATGTCGGTCGGTTTTCCTTTTATTATTTATATTCGTCATATTTGTTTTCTGGACGTCTGATAAGGGCAGTTAAAAATGATGAGTTTTTGTGATTTTAGAAGATTTTTAGTTTTTATAATAATTAATTTATGGAGAAAAACGAAACCGAGGGACATACACTGGCACCTACAGATTGCATGGTAAAATAATCATTGCTCTAGTGTCATTATCCAGAGAGGAAACTGAGGATTACGTTTGTATGGAAAAAACACCACCAGTGTTTCCTCTTAATAATTATTTCTGCAAATATAAATGTCTTATGAATGTATACTTTCTTCTCGTGGAGCCACTGTGCTCGATGAAGCCGTGTGCCGTGGGTGTTGCGGCTGCGCGTGCAGCTCGCGGCCAAGATGCGCCCGCGGCCGCGCATCAAACACGTGCACCCGTCCCGTCACGCATCACGGACACCCAGAAATTCGCTCAGTTTGTCCCTAGACTCCGTGCCACTCGTACGCATGGATACTCCGCATTTTTCCCGCGTAAGTGACTATGAAAAAGCAACCTGATATCTATGACGCGGATTTAGCTGCAGTGTGTACACAAACTTAGATAGCGGCTCTGAAGAAATATTTTCGTGAGTATGATCATTTTAGGGCCGGTTAGGTTAGGGCTTTGACCGTCGTCAGCGCATCGGCTCCCTTGCCCCGGGCTAAAAGAGTGCCGATCTATACTGAACCTGTTGTTCACCTTGTTTGTTAAGATCGACGAACTTCTTTTGCTGGAATGATTCGCGAGTTTTTTTTATTTCTTGATGTCTGTTATCGATGAAGCTAGCTTTTTTTGTAGCCGACGAGCAAGTTTTATTAAACATGTACCCATTTAGCTGCTCTAAGATGCTATCAAATAATAATTTCAGAACACATAAATTTTCAAATAAGCATAAAGTTTATGCCAAAAGTTAATGGAGTTTTTATAAAGTCACATTATATAATTTAACAAACACCATTCACACCTTTTAATTTAATCTCCATTTTGCATTTCAAAACAAGATTATATCATAGATATAAATATAGGCATATAAGACCTGCCAACAGTTTTTTTACAAGCTTTTATTTAACTTGCAATGTATGTAACTATGTTTGTTCGGGTGGAATCTTGCAAGTCGATTTTCAACCCACTTCCAGTGGTCGGATTAACTTGATTTTTGGTGTCCAATAGAAGACAATTCAAGTACAGTCAACAAAAAGTACAGTCACTAAAAAAAAACTTGTATTAAAAATGTCATTTTTAATAAAATCTTATTTATGTTTGTGTTAAGCCATTTATCGATGACTACAGGCATAGCGCTTAGGTAACTGAGTAGGTTCCTACGGTAGTGAAGCGGTAACATGAAACGTATCTGCCCCCCTAGACAAGATGGTTATCGACAATAATCATCGTTAGTAAACGATCAACCTTTGTATGGGATTGACATAAGAGATTGTTAAAAATCACGTGATATTTCGATTTGAAATGTCAATCCCTTACAAAGGTTGATCGTTTACTAACGATGACGATTGTCGCCAACCATCTTGTCTAGGCACCCAGGGCCAGTAGATAAGATGCTTTTCGACAATCGTCATCGTTCGTAAACGATCAACCTTTGATTATTATTTAAATGTGAAATTATGTAACGAAATGTAAAAATTATGACTTGTAATCTTAAATATTACTAATTAATATGTTTATCTGTTTTGTATGGGATTGACATTTCAAATCGAAACATCACGTGATTTATAACAATCTCTTATGTCAATCCCATACAAAGGTTACTAACGATGACGATTGTCGATAAGTATCTTGTCTAGCGGGGCTGAACTATCTTGCTATACATATGACACATTTTTTTTTCTTTTGTCATTTGAAGGAATGGAAACACACCCCTCCCGCACCGCTCCACTACTGCAGGAACCTACTCAGTTATGCGCTATGCTTATAGCTACGATGGTATTTTATTAAACGATATACCTAGCTTTAAAATTACGAAAACGGGAGAAGATCATTATAGCTTTTAAATTATGGATGCAATCGACATTATCCAGGACCGGTGGCGGTATCCGCTCCATGCGCAGCAGGTAGTTCAACAACTTTACTTTCATTTACATAGTGTGCTCGCATAATAGGTACAATACAATCGTCTCTCGATTAATTATTGCAGTATACATAATTTAATACGAGTATAAAATTTATAAGTCAAGTATTTAAACGTATTAAAACGGTTGTCTTGCATTTGAATTACCTCAGAGCTCTATCATGCTCTATGTATCCCTTACCAGCACTTAACTGTTAACGTTACAATCTTCTCAGTATTGCTACGGAACACTAAGCACGATGAAGATAATACAATGTAAAGAATGTTCTAGACTAAAACTAAATACCGCACTGACATTAATTAAGAAGATATCCTTTGTTGATATCATTAACTACGAGAGATGTTTGTTTAATAAAAATGCCTAAAGTGTCCCAAAACAATTTGCTAATAACATCATTATGGTCAAACGTGTTTTTTTTTTATGAATAACTTATGGAATTTATCAAACGTGAGAAATATAAACACGATCTCTACATTATTTTTGCTTAAAAAAGTTTTAAACAACTAAGTTGGCAAACAAGCATACAGCCTGATAGTAAGTGGTCTCCGTAGCCCTATGGACGCTTGCAACACACGAGGCATCACTAAGTTACGCGATACCGACCCATCCCCCTCCCCAATGAATTCTGGCGACCTTACTCACGCGATTGCGGTATTTTGTAAGGGAGATACTCGGTCTAGCTGCTTCTTAAGCGAAAAAAAGCTATTGGCCCTGATTCTGTTGTTCACAACTAAACTAATTTTAATGTCACTATGTCTCTTTCTAACAAAGAACATAAGAAAAGGATGTAAGAAATTTAGTCCTGTCAAATTAGTCCAATGCTTGTTTTCAATATAAATTTAGTCGCCATCTATCGCGGTTACGCCTAAATACACGCAAAATAAGACGGCAAAGATTAATTTGACAACTTAAAATATGTTCTATCCTTTTTCAATAATGTTCGTAAGAAAGAGATGAGATGTGACTAAAATTAGTTTAGTGCGATTTACAAACAGAATCGGCACCATTATCTACCTATATTAAAGCTTATTTTAGTGTAAGGTATTAAAATTCATTGAATTCCTTTAAAAAATTATATTGCAGTTACAACAGGTCGGATTTAAGGAAAGATGAAACGTTGATCATGAAATAAATCGGAGCTATATTCTCAATAGTTCCTCATGGACGCAATGAAGCTTCAAATGGTCGCGCAGCCGCAAAATGGCTATATGACGATAAATCAAAGTGTTTACGACGAGCGTCTTTACAGTCCTGCGGAAAGACGCCTCGGCCGCAAAATGTGGTGTCCATGATTGTAAAAATAATGCCTGATAATAAATCATTATAATTTAGAGCATACTGACATTACCTGTAATTCCTGCATAATGGCTGCGAAGATAAATTCACAATAATGGCGCGCGAGTACGTCCAAATGCAAGTAACACTGAGATGATTTATGAAAATTGCCCTTGAGGTAAATTAAAACAAACAAGAAAAGGAACTCCAGCTTCTTGACGCACCTTCGAGATGGGACCGAAATAAAAAAATATTTAACGATTGCGGCGATTCAGCGCAAAATGCAATTGGCTTGGATAACCGCTTAATTAGATTTTGCGCAGTACCTAAGCTTCGCTTCTGTCAGTTGTGCCACGACACTTTATCAGTTTTGTATTTTATTTGTATATTTAATTTAGCCTCGTGTACCACGAGGTTATAAATTGTAGTCGTTTAGACTTCAGTTAGCGAAAAAAAAATCAGCATTGAAATTGTATGTTTCGATTTTCTTATTGTATCAGGTTCAGTTTAACTCACTATTTCATGATGTCACCGTATTATTATTTATTTAGTTATTTATATTTTATTATGAACACTATTAGTTTATAATCTCTCTCCCAATATAGGCAGGTATATAAGTACTGCATCGGTATTCGTATAGCTTTTCACATACCTACTATTATTACCCTAAAAACAGCTATTCAATATAAATTTTATTATTATATTTACAGCAAAGTACAAATTACAATCTATATATAGAAAATTTCCTCAAGTCTGCCGCTGCTTCCGATTAACAGATATAGGCACTAATATAAATTATACTTTTCAATACAGCGTTGATGATATAATCTAATCGCTAGTGCCATGTTTTGCTTACAGCATCATCATAAGATAGGGGGTTAGGATTTCCCGCTCCGCTCTGTTTTCCTTCCCGCCCCATGACTGTCACGCCAACAAGACGCGACATAGCAATTGCGGTCGACAGTTACTACAAAGTTATGATATAATAGTAACTACCTATTGTACTCTGTATATCCCATCCACTATACGCCCGCCCGCTGTAAATATAAAATGAAAAATAAACGTATGAAAAATCAAAGTTCGATTTGCTAAGTAAGCGGTGAATGTGATAACATAAGCGGAGAGGATATCATTCCTGGAAGGACTGAATTAGACGCTGAATAGGTAGGTACTTGCTTAGGGACACAATTCAATCTTGAAAATCAGCCAGTCCCTCCAGCCTACCTACTCTACCATCGTGTTAGATTTCCTCGTTTAGAAGAAATCTCAAGTTCATTGTTGGATTCACTGGCGACATCCGACGATGCTGAGGAATCATGGCCTTAAGTGGACAAACTTGCCTATTTATTAGAAAAGCTACAACATCAACATAATTTATTCTGGCAAAATACAATAAATTTGAGTGTCGTTGAAAGAAACTGTTACAACAAAATGCAAAACTAAAAATTAACGAACCGTTTGAACCTACGTTGTATTGTAGTATTATTTTTCATTTAAATTTCTCCATCGCCATTGTGTTACGTGCATCTCGTTATTCATCATCATTCATAAAAAAAAAATTTGTAATTCAAGGTAGGGTATCAATTAATTGAGCTATTATAATCCGATTACGCAATTTACTACGCATCTACGGTTAATTGTTTACAAAAAAACATGAAATAAGTCACGTTTTATAGAAATACTTAGGTGCAAGAATTAATTGAATGGTGTCGCTTAAAAAGCGTAGATAATCAATCAATTATAACGCAAACATCGCATTATGTTATTTGCGTTGTTACTCTCTAATTATTGACGTAGAGTCTACGTACGTACAAGTAACTTTAAGTATATTTATGTAGTACTAGCAGCGAAACCCGGCGTTGCTCGGGTTAAAATACATCGCATGTTTGATGGTATAAAAAATATATAAGGATCACAGACTATGGAGGACATATTCTCGCTAACAAAAAACTGTGTCTATGGAGTCGGTCACCTCTCACGCACACCTTAGTTGGCTATTCCGCGGGAAATTAGACTCAGTCGCCGTTTACACAGAGTCGATCACTCGCGCTCAACTAATGTGTGAATGTGTGTACAGCGTGGTGGCCGACTTGAGTGACACAGTTTTTTGTTAGCGAAAATATATCCGACTTTTTTTTAATATCTGTGATAAGGATACATTTTTTAACATATTATAGATTTCTTCTATTTTCGATATTGAGAGACTTTCCAGAACATTCAAATAGTTTGTTCTTTTTTTACTCGATTGCAATCACAATTGAACTGACGAAAAGTCACTGAATTTCGATTTATATACCGAAATTTTTAATACCAGATCACTCTAGAATATTTAGATGTACATCACTTCGATTTGGTTTTTATAGATCAATAATAACGCTCGTACACATTTTGGAACTTTCCAGACCAATCCAAAAATTTTTAGAACTTTCTAGAACATTTTAAATCGCTTATAATAAATTGAACTCATTTTAGAATTTTACTGTTCATTCTAGAAATATTTAGAACTTTCTCGAACATTTTAAATCGTTTATAATAAATTGCACTCATTTTGAAACTTTCCAGATCACTCGGAAAATTTCTAGAACTTTCTCAATCATTCTAGATCGATCATAATAAACTGCACTCAATTTGGAACTTTCTAAAACATTCCAGATCAATTATAACCGTTTTACATATTTTGGAATTTTCTAGATCATTCTAGAAATTTCTAGAACTTTCTCGAATATTTTAAATCGCTTCTAATATCGCACTCATTTTGGAACTTTCCAGATCATTCGGAAAATTTCTAGAACTTTCTCGATCATAATAAATTGCACACATTTATGAACGTCTCAGATCATTCGGAAAATTTCTAGAACGTTCTCGAACATTCTAACTCGATAATAACAATTTTGGGATATTTTGGAACTTTCTAGATGAAGCCAGAAATTTTTAGAACTTTCTCAAACATTCTATATCGATTATAATAGTTTTGTTTTGATTATAATTGTTTGCATTCATTCTAGAATTTTCTACATCAATCCAGATAAATTATAACCGTTTTACTCATTTTGGAACTTTCTAGATCATTCAAGAAATTTCTCGAACATTATAAATCGATCATCATCAATTGCACTCATTTTGTAACTTTCCAGATCATTCGGAACATTTCTAGAACGTTTTTGAACATTCTGACTCGATAATAACAGTTTTGGACATTTTGGAACTTTCTAGATGAAGCCAGATCAATTATAACCATTTTACTCATTTTGGAACTTTCTAGATCATTCAAGAAATTTCTCGAACATTCTAAATCGATCATAATCAATTGCACTCATTTTGGAACTTTCCAGATCATTCGGAAAATTTCTAGAACATTCTCGATCATTCTAAATCAATCATAATAAATTGCACTCATTTTGGAACTTTCCAGATCATTCTGGAAATTTCTAGAACGTTCTCGAACATTCTAACTCGATAATAACAGTTTTGGATATTTTGGAACTTTCTAGATGAAGCCAGAAATTTGTAGAACTTTCTCAAACATTCTATATCGATTATAATAGTTTGCATTCATTCTAGAATTTTCTACATCATTCCACATATTTGTTGAACTTTCTAGAACACTCCAGATAAATTATAACCGTTTTACTCATTTTGGAACTTTCTAGATCATTCAAGAAATTTCTCGAACATTCTAAATCGATCATCATCAATTGCACTCATTTTGTAACTTTCCAGATCATTCGGAACATTTATAGAACGTTTTTGAACATTCTGACTCGATAATAACAGTTTTGGACATTTTGGAATTTTCTAGATAAAGCCAGATCAATTATAACCATTTTACTCATTTTGGAACTTTCTAGATCATTCAAGAAATTTCTCGAACATTCTAAATCGATCATAATCAATTGCACTCATTTTGGAACTTTCCAGATCATTCGGAAAATTTCTAGAACATTCTCGATCATTATAAATCGATCATAATCAATTGCACTCATTTTGGAACTTTCCAGATCATTCTGGAAATTTCTAGAACGTTCTCGAACATTCTAACTCGATAATAACAGTTTTGGACATTTTGGAACTTTCTAGATGAAGCCAGAAATTTGTAGAACTTTCTCAAAACATGCTATATCGATTATAATAGTTTGCATTCACTCTAGAATTTTCTAGATCATTCCAGATATTTGTTGAACTTTCTAGAACATTCCAGATCGATTTATAACCGTTTTACACATTTTGGAACTTTCCATTCCAGAAATTTTGAGATCTTTTCAGAAGTCCTCATGCGTTAGAAAAGGACAGCAATATATGTTTTAACATTTTCGCCACCCACAACCACCCCCTTCCACCCACCGCGACCAAACTCTCTTACTACCACCTGGAGACCAAGGGGTATTTACCACTCCAACGGGAAGTTGATTGGGGTTGGTGGTGATTGAGAAAACTGCGTATTTACGTACCCACAAAAGCATTTTATATATATTATTAGATTAGATTAGATTAGATTAGAAATGTAAAGATTTAGATATCGTAATTATATCCTATACTATGTAAGTTTTGAAATCTCGAAAACGGCTTTAACGATTTCGATGAAATTTGCTATATAGTTTATGAGAGGTAGAGCATAGCGTTTATTCGCTCAAAGAGCAGCTCTACTGGGGAAGTGCCTCCACCTTACAGAATACTGCAGCCAAATAACTTTATTTTGTGTTCCTTCTCGTGAGTAAGGTCGCCAGAGCTCATTGGGGAGGGAGAAGTGTCGGAAACACGTGAGTCATGCGTGTGTTGTATTGTCCATTGGACTACGGTAACCGCTTACCATCAGACGGGCCGTATGTTTATTTACCGACTGTCATTTAAAAAACAAAAAGTAAATTGGAGTTTTTGGGGGCGAAAAATCGATCTAGCTAGGTCTCATCTCTGGGAAATCGCGTTTTTCCGAGTTTTCGAGCAAAACAAAAGAGCAAAGCACCCAGGGGGCCTACCACAAGCTCTTAAAACAAGGTTAAAATAACCTTATTTGTCTTTTGACAAAAGACAAGTAAGGCTTGTGGTTCGCCCTCAGGTACTATTATCTAAATAGCGACTAGAATATTTAAATGTTCGGTACGTTCATAAAAACTTGTGCTTTCTCTGTTTTAGTGCAGAGGCCTATACAATTTATAATTAAGTTAACTGACGGAAATAAATATGATGTAGGTATGATTCAATTGTATAATTCATTTAAAACGCATAATATACAATACGCATATCATAAATTTCAATTAGCATGATGCGTGAGGTACCAATAGGTATTTACTTAAACTACAATGAAGGCTTTAGTTCCATTATTGAGTGTTTCATTTTAGTATGTCAAACGTATTTCCTCATAGTTTTTTTTTAGTTTTTCAGTACCTAAAATAGCTAGGTATCTAAATATCATAATTGCATCCAACATGTTACAATTATTTAGACATAGTACCTAAGTAGCTTTATCTCGATTGGTGGGAGGGCACAAAACATAGAAATAACTGCTAATTAGATAAGAGGGGCTTTCCAAATTGCATCATAATGAATCTAGATGCATTACTTAAAGTGTTATCCGTGATTAGAACAAATGATCGGAGCGATGCAAGTGAAATACCAGTTGAATAATTGTCTGTAACGAAGGAATGTGACGTGGCAGCGGCAGCCACCAGCGCAGCACAGTCTCACAATCAGTTCAGGCGAGTTTCACTCGGAGTATTCGTGCTGTTACTTTTACAACGCGCGGCCGCACACGAACGCTCTGTTTCCCTTAGTCTCATTGTCTCCATACACCACACCGCACCACACTACACCACGGTGTTAAAGGAAAACTTTGACTTTCCATTAGCCGCGGTGTCAACTTAAAAGCGTGCCGAGAAAACATTTATCGTTATTTTATATAGCACTCTAACGTATGACATTAATAGAATTCCTGATTGTTATAGCAGACATATCTTCACGCCGCTTTCCGTCGCAACATGTCTAAGTTACTCACGATATCTCTTGAAACCGCACGATTTTATACAATATACAATTGATAATTCAGAGATACAAGCTAGGCAAATTGAATACATTGTTTAATGTTTGTTCCATATGTTTTCTTGATTGTTGTAAAATGTTTGTACCTGCGTACTTAACAGTTAATCGTGTTTTAATACCAGAGTTTTATCACATTTCAAAGAATGCATCACAGAAAGAAAAATAAGCCGAAGCAAATTATGTTATATGGCCACAAAGTAGCATTGTTTTGTAAAATAAATGTCTAAATATCTATAAAATATTTCGATCGATAGGATATAGTAAACGGGCGTAGCCGCAGCCGGTGCATACCGCGATGCCGCCGGTGGCGTTTTTGCACGCGAAGATTTGGTAGTGATTTAAGGCTGCGTATAAAGCAAAATAACAATCTTAGAATTGAAATTTACCCAAGTAAATAGTATTTAAATGAAAAAATATTTTTATATGGGTATTTTCATTATATACGCGAGGGTTCTGCCTGAGCAAAAACATAATGGAATGAAATTTCCTCGATAGAAAAAAATCACAAAGCTACCTCTAATAATAATGAATTTTCGGTTTTATTCGTTCATGGTGTATCTAATTAAGACAAAAATTCGATAAATAATATCACTAACATATGACCTAGGGCTGCTACTAACGATTTTTTAAAATATTCTATACTTTACGAGTTATTTAGATAAGAAGCGCTTCGTTCATTTTTGTGCCGCGAAACATGCTATCTCCATCTCATCTCCACGCGAAGATTAGACATAAGTTTGTTTCATCTGACATTGCGATATTTTTCTGGCTTGGTACGCACTCTTAAGATAACATTACCCTGTACCGTTTGCTGAGATCGTTTGCCTGTACGATTGTCGGAGTGCCCGAAGTGCTTAGCCCAGTCCACACACCGTTACTTTCGCACCAAATCTGCCTACAATACGATGTACTTTGATTCGGATAATAAGTTTAAAGTCACGATTTGGTTCCGTGAAGCTGTCTACGTAATCTCTAGACTGAATTAGAGGTTTCCTTGTACGGAGAGATGCATATTATTATTTTGGAGCTATCGCAGAGACGAATTGCGGCCAACGGTGATTTATTATTCTTATTGAGTACGATCATATCCCTTGGTAGTCAGCGAGTACGATAGACGATTACGCTGGGTCACACTCACTACAAAGATATACAGCAAAAAGTACCATATAGAGACTATATTATTTAATACTCTTCCACATGATGGCGTGATGACTGTTTAGTCCGACGAGATTATTAATTATATTTAATAACAGTCATTGAAAAGAAAATATAGCGAATGTAAAAGTTCTCATGGGACAGGCAGGAGTGACAGACTACATCCGTTCGCTAACAGGTAGAAGGGAAACGGATTATACGTTCGTTGCCCTTGCCTAGCCCATAACGCGTCTCGAGTGTCACCCGACGGTCATCACCTGAATCCTAGCACATATTGAATGAACGCGACATTGTTTTTACAGTTTCAGTTAAAATAATAAGCTCATAGCTTTACATTAATATTACCCTTAGATCATTTAGCATTTAGAAGTTCTCAATGATATTATCCACGCACCGAATGTTTTTATAGTTATGTAGAAAAACAATAGGGTAATTTTATCAAGTGACAAATGTACATAATTGTTCAAGGATAGTAATATCGTACTACCTAGATGCTCTACAAGTACGGACAGACATACCTGACTATTACCTGCTGCACATAAAATATTCATCCTCACGTTTCCAACATAAAGCAGGCAAGACCATAAAATGCAAGCCCGTCTGGACTTTTCATCCTTTGTGACCTAAAATAAAACAACAAAGAATACCAAATCGGTTAAGTTAGGGTGCCTAGGAGGTGCAAGGCGATGGTCGAACCGGTTTGACCGGGAGATTCTTTGTTTGGTTATCGCAGATACGAAACGTCGCGACTCGAGTCGAGCGGAAATCTCGCCGTGTAACTGACGCCACGTTTATTTATTTCAGAGATAGCGAATCGTCCGCGGATGCGTCTGCAGCGAGGCTCGGGCAGGTGAGGGCCCGGGAACCATATGGCGATAGCCGCAACGCGTGCACTGCTCCTCACGGCGGCGCTGCTGGCGCTGGCCGGCGCGGCGCGCTTCGGCGACCGCCTTGCGCCACGCGTGCCCGCTGCTTACGCACCACGCAACGCACCCACCGCTAAACAATATGCAGAAAGTGATTACGACGACTCCTACGAGCAGGACTACGATGATCAGAACCCTTTCGAGGAAGAAGACGCGTTACCGCAAACCGAACCTCCGCCGCGTCGTCCAGCACGTACAGAAGCGCATCGCCTAGAAATGAGCACCGAATACTTCGTAATCCCGAAACGTGGATCTCCATCACCGCTACCTCACCCACCCATACCATCGACGGCAAAACCCTCGCCTCGACCGGCAAATACTACTATGGCTCCGACAACCCCACAGCCAGCTGTGGGCGCGTTACGATCAGAATCTTGGGCGGTGCCGATATTGGCACTATCTTGCGTGATTATGGTAACCCTCAGCGGTTTCGAAGCTTTCGTTGTTTGGGGAGCGAGTCGTAAAGCACCGAGTCATCGTCACCTGCTACTCGGACAGACTCTGTTATTCGGACTGTTTTCATGCGCCGCCACAGCAGCTCTATTCGCGACTACACCGACCGCGTTTACATGTGGAGCCGTACGATTCGGAACTGGTGTCGCGTATGTAGTTGTGTTTGCCTCACTACTCGTTAAGTGTGTATTCTTATTAAGTTTGAATGGTGGTGTATATCTCCCGGCAGCATATCAAGGACTCCTACTATTTTTCGCTGTAATGATACAAGTGGCAATCGGTGCACAGTGGCTCGGAGGATCTCCTCCACGCGTAGTGGCCGGCGGAGGACGTTGTGACGCTGCACTAACCGATCTGCTGCTATCGCTTTGTTACGCGGCATTCTTGATCGCAGTCGTTTGTGGAGTAGCACTGCGATCACGGGGTATTCGTGATAATTACAGAGAAGCGACGCATATAGCCGGAGCTGGTGGAGCAACGGCTGCAGTATGGGTGTGCTGGGTTGCGGCAGCACTGGGCGCACCCGAGCGGCATCGTGATGCGTGTGTGGCAGCCGGATTGCTCGCAACGTGCGCTGTTGTATTTGCACTCATGTTTGCGCCGAAAGGTCGCAGACTGGCGGCTCTCGGCCGCGAGGGACGCTGGGATGCGGATCGCGAAGAAGGTCTCAGCTCGTTGGGTGCCGGCGGTTCCGGTTATTCGCCGTCGTTCTTCCACTTCAAGCCGGTTAAATACGGCATGGTATCGGCCGCAGCGGCCGCGCCGGCCCCGTTGCCCGTGCTGGACCGTAAGGAGCCGCCCGCTCAGCCAGCCGGTTAGTTAAGTATCTAATGTGCGCTACCAGTGAGAACTAGCGCTTCGACGCACCACAAACTAACCGCAGTGTTCTGTCCGCAGATCCTTATGGAGCGATGTTCGCGAGCTCGCCGCACCAGCACTCACGCCTTTTGTATTCTCTGCCGCACTATCCAATGCACCCCCTAATGCACTACCACTACAACTATCCACCTTACCATTACCTGCTACCACCAGGTAATTATAGCACAGCACATGGCTTCTAATGCACCAAATAATCATTTATTATAGGTAGGCAATTATTCACGACTTCCTTATACATTCGGTATCCTCTACTATGTTGTCCTGTTTGATATTAAAGACGTCCCTTCCCATCCACCCCTACAGCTACGCTTGCCACATATTTTCGCCGATTCAGATTCATAGCTGACTTCCATAATCTTGTTATAACGAATCGTTACTTTTAATATAGGTTAGTAGTATCCCTTATTAGTGCGGTCTGTGCTTTTAATTTAGATAGAGAGAAAACATTACCTAATATCTGCTTGTCAATCGACACATATTTTTATTTATTAGGTAATTTATAGGTAAAAGCTTTTACGTACGTGAACACACTCACTATGGTAATTGAAGATGTGACCGCTAGAAGGCAGATTCGAAACTTGTTATGATTCGTTCATCATAAGTAATACCTAGTTATAGTTTCCGGCCGCGATTTTACGTTTTCGTACAAATCTTTGACACTTTTCAGTTCTAATGAAAACATGAATTCGTCACACTTGAGAAACCGCTATCCCATACAATCGAACTGTTTATTTTATTTAATCAAAAGGAACAATTTACTGCACTTCAAATAATATAAGCATAACATTTTGTGTTGTTAATTTGCCAATTACAGAATTCCATTATTATCCTTAAAATTTTGTGAAAATTAAAAAGAAATACGATTTTTAAGAACAACATTTGCATTTTATTAGTAAAACAACAATGGATATGCTATAGACAGTGTAGATAATAGGTAGATTTAACTTAATCACAACTTGAGTGTACATACCTACCTACACTTTTTTTTTACTTCTGGGTACCCGTCCCTAATATTCGTGCAACAACTCTTCATCATGTCTCTATGAAAACAAAGATTTTTTTAAACAAAAGTTACGGATCTAATAAGTATTTAAATTTAAAAAAAATACTTATATTTAATCTCTGAACAGGTGTGATGGTGCGTCCGGAGGAGGGCAACGTGTACACGAGCGTGGAGCCCACCTTCAGCAGCAACCCCAACGTATATTTCCAACGCACGGAGCCGTTGCACGTCGGCATGATGTACTGAGCCCCTGACAAACCAAGGTTCCCTCGAGAACACTGGGATTTGGCAGCAACCGCTATCTGCTGGTGACCTGATACCACTGGCACGGCCGCCACCCGGCGCGGCGACCGCCCAGCGATACACATACATCTCACGAATACAAGTTACACTACGCGCACATGCCTTGTCAACCACAATAAAGGTGTAAATGACAATTGATATTTCCTTGCTGCTGTACAAAGTATTATTTAAGGTAAATCCACTGTATAGCTTAATATAATAGTGGCATTCAATGGTGCGCAATTTCATGGACGCATATGCTCATTTCGCAACGAATTGGGTACGCCCAAGCGGTGCAATCAGAGATTTCTTGTAGATGAAATGTACATTTGTTTGTTTAGGTACATACTCAAACTAATTATTTATAAAGCAATATTCATGGCTATGCTGCTCTTGCCGCAGTACATAGACACATAATTAACCTGCTGCATGCGTATTGGATTGGAGGCAGGAAGGCCCAAGGGTAGCGGTTCAGGTTCATGGGTAACTGCATAGAAATGTTAATCGAAGGTGTGCATGTATGGTTATGAAGCCCAAGCCATTTCGATCTTTTTGAAGTTAGCATCCAGGACTCCACGCACAGCGAGAAGCCACACTCACAGATTATTAATTTGGAATGTTCAATAATAAGTTAATATGTTTCTACTTTCTAGTCAAATACTTTTCAAATGTAATAATATGAACTGGGTAGATATCAATGAATATATCTAAGAGTATTCCATTATTTCTCAGTACTCTATACAGCAGCAATAAAATTAATAAATGGAATAGACTTCATAATGTTTTAAAACAAAAGCTGTTTGTGATTTTACATTTTACTCAACCCACCCTAGAAATTTATGAACAGCTATTAGTTTAATTAGTATAACATAGTTTTACTTATGTGTGAAGTATAAAGAGAACCATTTAATTTTAAGAACTTTCTCTGCAGAATTGTAAATAAAACTGAAGACTGTTTTAAAGAGTGTTTTATTATTATTAAAATTATAAAATTAACCTTATTTAACTTTATGAAAGGGACACAAATATTTAAGTTATGTTCACTTCATTTTATGTAATGAAACACACAAAGGCAGGCATTTGAGCTCAACTTTTCATCACAAACACACATCACATTTTCACATGGGATGCCTATTGTCAAATATGAAACCTGTTTATTGTTCTGATATCTCATGTAGATTTTATTTACACAACAGCCTTAAATATACAAATAAATTAAATAATTATCTTCATTTGGTCCCAGTTGAGAGTAGAGCCAGGAGTCCAGAAGCAGTTGTAAGAGACACAATGTAGTTACTGTATATGTTGAAATTAAGGAAAATATTGATTTCAATGCACTTCCAAACATTCAGTTCTTGATATTAATAGAAATGAAGTTATATTTTTTTGAATAAACAAGTTTTTGAATCCCCATACAACCCCTTAAAAAGTATTCAAAAATGTCATCTTTAATGAGGATCACCAATTCAATCATTGTTGACAGGAACACAGAGGATTTCTACTTACCATCAAATAAAACCATAAATTATTAAAAAAGGATACACAGTAGGTGTGAATGTGCGCAACAGGTAGAAGCTGCTCAGAATCACAATTGTCAGGAACAAAGCATTGTTGTAGAAGATTGAGTATGTAGTTGCTTCATAGTCGGCTACCTCATTCTTTTTCCATAAGATCCTGAAAAATAGAGAAATCTTATTAGAACTTAGGCACAAAATGTTTACAAAACCATTTTTTATAAAATCAATGAAATGTTTATATTGTACCTAATGTTGTCAAGTACAATATATGAAACAATTGGAAATTATTCCTGAACTTTGCACGATTTATGTATGACAAAGTTGCAAAAATAGTTTATACTAATTTTGCCATATTACACTTGTATGGGTCTCATAGTAGTTGGTCTATGGTAAATCTAGCACTATGTTAAAGTATGGGTAGTTACAAACTACCAGTTAAGTTACACGATGATGTGGAGTGGCTATCTCGAGACTAAGGAATAAGTGAAAGCACCTCAGTTGATGATTACCATGTTTCAATGTTTAGTTGTTTCATCAGTAAAAGACAAAGTGTCCAATAATTATTCAGTATATACAATTAAAATAAGCATATATGGTAACTTTGGTAAACGATTATGCTGCTTTACAATAACATATGGGACAAACAAGACTACCTCTCATCCTTCTCCTTCCTGCTCATCTTCTTGTCATCGGCGAGTTTTCTTGTCATCTCACGCGCGACGGCATCCTCACGGCGCACGGCGACGCGGTGCTTCAGCTGGAACTTCGTGTTGCGGTATGCAAGTGCAAGGAGCCATGTACTCGCCGCCGTCACCAGCGCGAACCACACGAGAGACGCGCTTACCTCCAAAGCATGCACTCTCCAGAACAACCCTGAAAATAGTACAAATAGCGGTTGACATACTTCATCACTAATCATGAGACAAAGACTGCTGACAGCTTATATTATATTGATACTATTCTATTATGGACAGTCATAATAACAACTTACATATCGGAATTGCAGATACAATCAGTGCATTCCCGTAAAATAGGGCAGACGATTTCGTTGAGACGTTCCTGCTGAAATCTTGCAGCAGCAATTCCTCTTCTTTTGTAAAGGCTTTGTTACCTTTTCCGGACATTATGATATGTTTATTGATAAATCAATCTACCTTTCAGTAATACTTAGTACAAATAGAGCTCGCAATTTTATTCAATTGAAGAAATTATAACTAATGTCAGCTGGCAGAAACGCTACGCTGGCTGGCGAAAGCGAAACGTCAAATGACACGTAACCAACGTGTCAAAAATATTGCTAACACCAAAAATACTTTGGACCATAAGCAAAATCGATAAAAAAAGAGGGTTCGAAGTATAAACAACTCTATGGACTTTTTGGCGGGAACTTGTCAAGATACACATGATTCATTTCATTTCACTTCACTGGTGCACATGGATTGATCTTTATTGGTTATAATATAACCGATAATATGCAATAAAACTCAAAATACACGAATTTATGAAATAAAAAATAAAAACGCAACGTCACTCTGCAAGTTCCCGCCAAAAAGTCTGACTGGAAATTTAATATAACTTGACACTGGCAGAAATAATTCGTAATTTGGATTTGGTTTACAAACTTAAAACTAAGAAGAAGAAACAACTCTATTTTTTATAAAACAAACCTAGCAACCCGTCTGGTGTTGCCATCATTGTGGGTTCACCCTTGTTGGGGGGAAAAGAAAGGGGTTTTTGGTATCATGTGGATATAACGTGGGAAATGAGTATCGTAAAAAAACAACAAATAATTTTCGCCATGCTAAAACATGCTCTCGTTAAGTTACTCATCAATGGGGAGGCACACTAACAATTTATCCCGCTAGGTGTCGTATAGTCGCTGGTGCCGTCTATCTGTCAAATACCATACATTTTTTTCGCAAATAATTTATTAATTAATTATAATGCCTTAATGTAGTGCATTTCAATGCAATAATAAAGGTTTCCATCGATTTCTTGCTTATGAGAAAAGAAAGCTGTGGGTTAAAGCCTTACACCAAAAAAATTTTAAACCAAGCTCATCGGCAAGATTGTCCAGTGATCACTTCAAACATAACGATTTTTATGAGGAAAGCCTATAATACTGGTTGGTTTAATTATTTGAAACTTAGGAAAATCCTTAGAATACATCAAGTCAACATCAATGACAGTTACCAGTGAGGGTGGCGCCATCTGAGATTAGCTTTGCCTGTGCCTCCCCATTGTATGGTTTATTGTTGACTGTTACTGTTTAGTATCAAATAAACATATATATCAATGTTAAAAATATGTTTTCTAAATGTTAATTTTAGTTGTTTGTTCTAGAGGATAATACGACATTAAATTAAGGTATTCCACTTCGACTAGTGGTAGTGGGAATTGTACATATTTTGTTGGCAACACTAATTCTGTCTGTCATTCTATATAAGCATTCCTTGGCGGGAAATTGAAAAAAGCGCACGCGGAAAAATTTGAAATTACATTTTGTAATTATTTTTTTATTGTGTAAAAGAATAAATTCACTTTTAATTAATACCAAAAAAATAAAATGGATGGGAATGAGGGGGGCGGGGACAACCCGCCCAACTCCTCCAAGCGGCTTCGGACTGATGAAGTGAATGATGATAGCGGTGGCGGTGAGCGTTCTGATGTACTTTATGTGCCTTATTTTAAACCTAATTATAAAAGACAGTATCCAGAAAACTCAAATAAAACAGAGTTTAAAGTTTTTGTTGAGCATATCAACCACAAAGATAGATTGGGCAACAAAAGTCCTATATATCTCAATCATATTTTCACGACGGATGTTAAAGGTGTGATGGCAATACAGCGATTGAATGCAAATAAAATAGCAGTAATGTTCAAACAATATAATACAGCAAACAACTTTCTAAATAACACTGCATTCTTAGAAAAGTACAACGTAAAGGCTTACATACCGGCTACCCAAATAGAAAAAACTGGCATCATAAGATTTGTCCCAGCAAATATCTCAAATAAGGACTTATACACTAAGTTGAGTTCCATTTACGAAATTATCTGTATACGACGATTCACAAAAAAAGTAGGACGGGACAGAGTTCCTCTGCAAACAGTCAGTATCACTTTCTTATCCAATATCTTACCTGACAATGTACAATATGATCTATTCTCATACAGGGTATTTGAATATATCCCACCGCTGCAACAATGTTACAAATGTATGAAATTTAATCACTCGGCTAAAATATGTAATGGCAAACAGAAGTGTTCGATCTGCTCTGGTGAACACTTTTACAAAGATTGTGATAAACCTAAAGAGATATGTTGCGCTAATTGCCAAGGCCCACACCTAGCAATAGCAAGAGAATGTCCCATTAAATTAAGAAAAATAGAAGAAAAGAAAAGTAAAATAACATACGCGAGTATCGCACAAACAAAGTCGATCGAATACCCTGCATTGCCATTGTCTAAGAGTCAACTTGTAAATCCCCCTGTAAATAATGTAAATATTCCAGTAAATACTGAAAAGAAAAATGTTAAAAAAAATGTTAATAACAAGCCTGCTGCACAGGCGCTGAACCCACAAGATCACCCTATGGACTTCATTGCCCAGGTTATAGCTAATAAAGAAGTACGAGCGGCCCTAGTAAAAACATTGGTAGAGATTGGTAATAAGTCTGATCCCACCCCAATTACTTCATTATTCATTGAAGAAATATTAGTTAAAAATTTATCCCCATAATGGATTGAAGTCCCCCTAAAACGTCCCAATTACGGATTGCGCAGTTTAACATCCAAAGTGCCAATAGTAAAAAGCCCTTATTAACTAAGTTTATGCTAGAACAAAATATTGATGTATGCTTGCTTAATGAAACTTGGTTTAAAGACCATCACAATTTTAGAATCCCCGGTTATAATCTCCATTCCAGAACATCTAAGAATCCTCACAATGGTGTAGCAATATTAATTAAACCAGAGACTAAATATAATATTTTAAACACAACATTCTATGAGGACATTCAAACTATAGCTATGTCAATATCTACCGAGCGTGGCAGTGTGACTATACTCTGCGTATATTGTCCTCCTTCCAGTGGGCACATAAGATTGCATAGACTGCGCAATATAATTCGAGACCTACCTAAACCTATTTTTATAAGTGGTGATTTTAATGCTCACCATATTGCATTTGGTTGCCTATCTACTAAGGGCCGCGGACAAGATTTATATGATGTTATAGATGAGTGTGATTTGTGCATCTTAAATGATGGCAGTTTCACTACAGTGAACCGTCCTAGAACCAACGCTTCAGCCATTGACGTCACCTTTGCTAGCGCATGCTTAGCACCGTTATGCGAGTGGTCTGTACATGATGATTGTATGGGAAGTTACCATTATCCAACTATAACCGAAATATCCCTATCCATACAAAAATACCAAATTAACCCTCCCATTGATAAATTTTTGTACAAAAGAGCTGATTGGCGCCAATATAATGAACTTTCAAAAAATGCGTTTGGCGATTTTACAATTAATCAAGTAGACCCACTCTCTTCCTATACCGATTTTTGTATACGTCTTGACTCCCTTATGCAAATAGTTGTTCCAAAGTTCACTAAGTCTGCCCACTTTGCTAGCAGACCTCCAGCACCTTGGTGGAATGAGGTTTGCGAACAAAGTGTAATAGCATCCTATAATGCTTTGAAACTTTACAGAAGTGATTCTACAATAGATAACTATATAAATTATAAGAGACTTGATGCATTAAAAAAGAGAACCATTTCTGAGCAGAAGTCAACTGGATGGAATGATTTGTGCAATACTTTTAATAGAACTACCCCTATAAGCAAAATATGGAACATGATTAAGATTTTTAAGGGTGTTAAGTCTAGCATTAGATCCCATAAAGATGAGTTCATACCTACCTTTTTAGATAAACTGTCTGATAATAGTGGTTTAAAAGAGACTAGTAACTTAATCAACTATTTTAACAGTAACAATAATAATAGCAATTCAAAATTTTTATTGGAACCATTTACATGGAATGAATTCACATCAAGTCTACAATCTAGGCGTAACTCAAGTCCAGGTCTAGATAACTTTCCATATATTGTAATTAAAGAACTCCATACATCTGTTCAGCACCTCTTTCTTGACATTCTTAATGCTTTATGGCTCAAACAAATTATCCCTGAATCATGGAAAACACAGTGTGTTATCCCAATACTGAAGCCTGATAAATCTCCAGAACAGTCCAGTTCGTATCGTCCTATATCTTTGTCCTCATGTCTCGGTAAACTATTCGAAAATATGATTAAAGTCCGTCTGGACTGGTTTGTAGAGGCTAATGGTATCATCCCACATGTGCAGTATGGTTTCCGTCGTGGGCGTAGTTGCGCTGACAGCTTCATGTCACTCATCTCAGACCTGAAACGTGCAAATAATTTAAAATCACACACTGTTTGTGTATTTTTAGATGTCCAAGGAGCTTTTGATAATGTCGACCCAGGTATCTTGGTCAACATTATGTCTGATGTGGGTATACCTGGTCTACTATGTCAGTGGATCTATAATTATTTAAATGATAGAACCTTATATGTTAAGTATAATAACATCTTACATGGTCCTAGAAGTGCATCGAA
Source organism: Polyploca ridens (assembly GCA_951394255.1). NCBI lineage: Eukaryota > Metazoa > Arthropoda > Insecta > Lepidoptera > Drepanidae > Polyploca > Polyploca ridens. Next base: position 10,147,022 of record OX596243.1, read on the forward strand.
AGGCACAATGCAAGGCGCCACTCTTTCACCATTACTATATAATTTGTACACATGTGAAATATGTAAATTTGTAAATACTAGTGAAGTAAATATTTTGCAATTCGCAGATGACATTGTTTTGTATAGTAGCAGTCAGAACTTGCAAGTTGCTATAGATAATATGAATAGAGCATTAAATCAGTTGAGTCTATACTATAATGATAGATTACGTTTAAAGATCAATGCTACAAAAAGCAGTTTAATGATTTTTGGTGATGATGATCCAACTAGTGTTATTTCGTATTGTGGAGAATCTATAAACAGAGTACATTCAAAGAAATTCTTAGGAATCATCATAGACCAAAAACTGACTTTCGAAGAACATGTTCGGTATATTTCTAAAAATGCTTTAAGAGCTATTAACATAATAAGATGTCTGGCTGGAGTGTCATGGGGTGCTGACCCCAAAATATTGTCTATTCTATATAAAGCTATTGTGAGAAGTCATTTTGACTATAGTTCTTTGGCATATATGAATAGCTACCATGCCAAAAAATTAGATATCCTGCAGAATAAATCTCTGAGAATAATATCGGGTGCAATGTGCTCAACTCCCATAAGGGCCATGGAAGTAGAGACTAAAATTATGCCACTGATCTTGAGACGTCTCCTACTTGCCGAACGGTATTGCCTTAAACTACTGTACTCTGATAACATGCAAATTATTAACAAGATTATACCTTGTAGAATCAATGTGTCAGGTCCTTTAGCAACTGGTGAGAGCCTCCTTATTGGTAACTCCCCAATGTTGTATCACATTTTTCTGGAAATTGAAAACAACAGCTATAAACTCAAAAAACAGTGCCCTTGGCCCTGCTATTCTTCCCAGTTCAAAAGCATAATGCACCCAATTACAGTAATAGATTCAATTACAAATAATTCAGAGATGTTGCAATTTTTATCAGAAAATAATTACTACACTTTATATACAGATGGTAGTAAGGGTAAGGATTATGTGCGCTGTGCTGTGTATGATCCTCAAAAAAATTCTTCTCAGAGTTTTCTTTTGCAGAATGTTTGTACAATATTCACCGCAGAAGCCTATGCAGTATATCAGGCTCTTCTGCAAATTGGAAATGTAGATAATTGTAAATGTTAATGAAGAAGATATGATTTTGGAAATTCAAAATGCAGTAAAATAAAATGAATAAAAAAGTGTATTTTCTTGTTGAACGTTAGAACAGAATAGACAGAATGACTAACAATATTTCAAAGTCATTAATGATGGTAGGTACAAAATCATTGTATGAATTCGCCTAACGAAACCTTACGCAGTTGGATGCATCTGTAGAACACTGCTATTAAATTTATCGCAGGCGTTATTATTTCTTAACATGCCCCCGGGCGTTGAAAGCTGGTCTTTCAACAAGAACCATCATGACGAGGGCAAATCTTGGTAAAGACTCGACGAATAATCCCATCGGCACATCGGTCACTCGGTTGGCACCGTCTGGTCCAGGATAAACTGTAACAAGTCTTCGAAGCTTTGGAACTAGAACGCCACTTCACTCACTGTTGAAGTTCAGAATACTTGTCCTGACATGCTGTCGCAACTTCTCAATCAGCTGGAAGCGAGTTAATTGAGGTCAGGAACAATCTTCGTAGTTGGGCGTCGGCAATGAAGAAAGAAGTCTTCCGGATTAAAATGACCAGGCGTCCATGCTAACAAATCTTGAGGTTCAGAGGATAGAATTGAATAATGCTTTAATCTGCATCAACACAATACTGAGTTCCTCGTATGTCAAATTACAATTGCCCAGTACTCTGTTTAAATTAAATAAGTCAACTTCACACCAGGTTCTCAAACACAACCGAAATAAGGAGAATAAGGAGGAGTGAAGTTAAAACTCAGTGGCTACATCTTCGGATAGTGAATTGCAATTCGATTTAAAAACTATATGCTGATTTCGTTACCTATACGGAATTATTACTCACTAAGTTACCTACCAGTTCAATATGAACAACCTTAGTTGTGGAACATACGAATATCGCTAATAAATTTCAACCAAACCTCTCCCTTGACGACTAGCAGACAATAAAGGACCTGCATAGTCTACCCGTACTTTTACAAAGGGGTTACTGGGTGAGACACGTTGCTGTAGTAGGTTTCTCATAATAGGAGACAGTATCTTGCCTCGCATGCGATTACATAAAACACACTGCAATGGTGATAATATAGTTTCGGTTTAATTTTACCTACCGATAAGCCAGTAAGCTTTTCTAATGATAGCTAAGGGCAATTGAGGCACTGCGTGCATAATTAAATTATAACTTTGTAACGATATGAATGGACTGTATAATTAATTTAATAGATTAATGATGCTGCTGAGTTTGTTTGTTGCTGAGATAAATAAAAATTTAGATTTAATAACCTGTTTTTTCCAAATAGCAACAAACCGCAAAACATACTCACCACAGCGTTTTAGTTCTGAAAAGTTGGAAAAACGATTGCAATTAGGCTTATTATATGTGGACATATAAAATGAAACTGCCGGTTTAATTGTAGGGAGTTTATCCACAGTTCCTACCTTTGAAGGCCAAAGTGAAGTGTTTTGTTTGAACAAATCAGGACTTAACCACCATAAATCCGACGACTGAATAGCGTTTGGTTTAACGCCAAAGATCAATTAAATTTAAGATTAAATCAAAGATTAAGATCAGCCGGGATTTTATCCGTTGGAACATGCCTACAAATGCAATTTAATGTTTTTTCTAAAATGTCTGCTAAACGACTTGATCGTGTTTTAAAAATAAAACTAACATAAAAACTACCATGTTCTATCTTAGTAGTATTTTGAATAACATGATTGACACATAATTGCTTCTCCTGTGAATAATACGATGACTTAGGGCTAATCTCATCGAGCTGCCAAAATCGCGTCAGTTGGATTTGAGTGTCATCGTTGAGAAGCTGATTATTATCATAAATAATTGTGAAATTACATTTTGCAGAATGTGATGATGATGGTTCCGAGTCATGACCGCTGTTAATAGGGCCAGAGACTAACCAACCAAGTTTAGTCTCATAAAGAACGGGCTTGCCATCACCTAAACTAATCTTTTGAGATCCTAACAAGTCCCAGAAGATATCAGCACCAATGATTAAGTCTACTGCAGACGGTTCGTAAAAGTTAGGATCGGCTAAAGAAAGATCAGAAGGAATATTTAATTTTGAAAAGTTAACTTGTTTACAAGGCACATTCTCTGTAATAGAAGGCAACACAAAACATAATAATTTATTGGCATAATTCTCATTTAATGATTTCATTGACACATGTATCATTTTACCTATGCGTGACAATGAATTATTTATACCTAGAATAGATTTATCTACGCTGTGAAATGGTAAGTTTAATCGCTGATACATAGCCTCGGTTATTAGACATGAAGTACTGCCGCTGTCAAGAACTGCGCGAGCGATGATTTCTCGATTATTATAATCGTATAACTTAATTAATGCAGTTGACAACAATACTTCATGTCCAGTGTGTGCGGAAGCGGCGATGCAAGCGGACAGGGCGCGTCTCGGCTCTTCCACAGGTGCCGGCTTATCAGTGCAATCTCCATTTGAAGATGCCTGACTCGATGACGTTGTCCTTGACCTAATTTGTGCTACATGAACGAGTGTATTATGCTTCCGCTTACATATTTTACAACCGGGCTTCTTACAATGATTAGCGTAGTGACCAGACCGCAAACAATTAAAACAAACTTTATAATTAGGTAATAATTGGTACCTTTCTTCGTTTGTGAGTCCTAAAAACTGTGAACATTCTGATAAATTGTGGTTGCCGTTACATTTATTACAGAGTTTTGATGAATAACTCTTAGTATTCTGTGCATTTGATTGTGAAGAAGTGAATGATCCTACCATGGATTTAAGTTTATCATTTTTACTAGACTGATTTGATTGGTGAGGACGTGATAGTTCTAGTGTTTCGAGTAAATCAGCTCGACTTCGCATGAATGTTAAAAACTTGGTAAGTGTGATGCGTTCATCTTTCTCTAACCTACCTTTGAGCTCCTCCCACTCGCGGAATGTCTTAGCATCTAGTTTACGAGTTACCATATGCACTAGGAGTGTGTCCCAGTGAATTGTAGGTTCACCTAAGGACTCCAGTGCACGCAAATTTTTATTTAATTGGTCAATTACTCGCTTTAGACTATAAGAGGACTCTTTAGTGATTGAGTCGATGTTAAATAAAGCTGTAACATGATTTTGTATTAACAAACGTTTGTTATCGAAGCGCCCGCATAATAAGTCCCATGCAACCTTATAGTTTTTGGCAGAAAACTCGATAGACTGAATTACCACAGCAGCTGTCCCCTCCAGTGACGCCCTAAGGTAGTGAAATTTATTTATTTCATCTATATCGTCAACGGAGTGTATAAGGCTAGAAAAGGAATCATGAAATTCCAACCAATTATCATATGATCCACTAAACTTTGGCAATTGAATGATAGGTAGCTTAACAAGTCTATGGTTATTACGAGAGGAAATATTTGTATGAGTGGAATCTTTTTCACTCTCATTATCGTGTGATTTAGAATAGCGTGACAATATATCCTGAGCTTTAGATACAGTTTTGTAATAAAGTGTTTCGAATTCACTTCTGTCCGAAAGCTGAGGGCTCATGTCATCGACGATGCATTCTATACGTAATTGTGTCTCATCGTACTGCTCGTACACCGATTCCATTTTACCGATACGTAATTGCAATTCACATACCTCAGATGAACTTAATGTTTTTTCCAAACTACCAATATACATTGAAAAAACAGTTAAACGACCCTTGTAACTGCCGCGTTTCTGCTTAAGCTCCTTTAATTCCTCCTTTTCGGTCATTATGAGAGACTTGTGTTCAGCAATGATATTATATACACAATATGGATTACCCTGAAATGTTATACAATACTAATATTAACTATAAGTTAATTACTGTTAGGTACACAAATCTTGAAAAGAGATATTTAGAGTTTGAATTTACTGTAGAACGCTAACAATGCCAAATATTATTGTGATAATTTAGTGATCAAATTGAAAGATATAAGAAAAAGCCTAGTTTACTATTTTAATGATAATCCTGATAGTAATTGATGTTATTAAATTAAGTAAAATATATAAATGAGTATTACTAATCAGTACCTGGTTAACAACTATGAATTTAAGGTTAAGTTATTATTCTTAACAATGCTACTATTAAGTTAACTAGAGGGTTAGCACTTACTTAGCACTGAATAAAACCTATGCAAAACTAATAACGGTAAATCTGATATAATTTAAGGGCGTGGTATGTAAATTAGTATGAAATTAACATATTTTAAAACTAATTACAGTTGATTAATAAGCCACGACCTTATATACATGTTTTTACCAACATAGGCATACTATGCAAATTATACAAAGTGAATTTGTGCTTGTACTAACCTTATTAAATGATGGAAATACACTTATATACTACCTGATTAATAGAGTACTGGGTTCACTTAATTAAATTAACTGTGCATCATCCAATATAAAATCCGAAAATCCGTGACCTGATGATGTCCTCTATGTGACCTCTTTGCCTCTTCAGTTTTTGAATTTCCAACCGATGTAATTCTTCAATTTGGATTATATATCCAAGGTGCTTCAATTAAAACTCTAATATGGCTCGATTGGACCAAATGTTAATGAAGAAGATATGATTTTGGAAATTCAAAATGCAGTAAAATAAAATGAATAAAAAAGTGTATTTTCTTGTTGAACGTTAGAACAGAATAGACAGAATGACTAACAATATTTCAAAGTCATTAATGATGGTAGGTACAAAATCATTGTATGAATTCGCCTAACGAAACCTTACGCAGTTGGATGCATCTGTAGAACACTGCTATTAAATTTATCGCAGGCGTTATTATTTCTTAACAGTAAATATTTTCTAATTGTAACAGATTCCTTAAGTTTTATAAGAGGATTGAGCTATTTAAAGATTCACTTTAAAACTAATTTCATTCTGTACATAATTAAAGAATTGTTATACAAATATTATCATACAGGGAAACTAATTTCATTTATGTGGGTGCCCTCTCATAGAGGAATCACTGGAAATGAAATGGCCGACAAAGCCGCTTACGGAGGAGTAAATGCACTCGATGTCTCCGATACTATGTATGTACCTATGACTGATTATTTGAGTAATGTAAGGCTAGCTATAAGTATGTTATGGGAGCAAATGTGGAAGAAAGACCAAGAAACGAAAGGACGGTGGTACGGTAGCATTCAAGAAAACTTACCAGTAAAGCCATGGTATGATAGCCTGCAAAGAGCCAGTCGTGATTTTATTACCACCATAAACCGACTACGTTATGGACATAATAAAGCACCATCACACCTAGCAAAGTTAAATATAATTCAAAGCAATGTCTGTACATTTTGCGGAGTTGAAGAAGGAACAGTGGACCACATTATATTCAGCTGTCAAAAGTTCCTTATTGACAGATTGGTACTCGCGAGTGAACTAAGTGAAGTGTGGCAAAATAATTATAGTGATTTTTCTTCCCGCCCGCCGCCGCTTAAAGAACTATTAAAAGACATTAAAACTTATAAACCAATATTTAAATACATTAAAAATACGGTGGTAAAATTATAAAACTGAAAATACAAAATCTGAAAAGTGGTTCCGGAATAATAAAGTCGTGGCTTAAAGGTCTTAGTAACCAGGCCATAAAATCCCAAAAAAAAAAAAAAATCATTCTATATAATTTTGAAAATAAACGTTTGAATGTTTTGTGCCGCCGCCGTTTTGTTGAGCGATTATAGTAGAAGTATAGTTTGTTAATAAAATTCTTTCTTCAAACACATATTTAAGAGTGCAAACCTACTAATGCTCCCTAGAACTAATTAATTAAATGCCTGGTCATTTATTGGTATGTAATTAATACATGAGCTAAAGTGCAAAAATGACCCACTTTGAGTTTGCTATACCCTTGCAAAAGGATGAGCTATTGGAGTCCCACGCAGGGCAGTATCATGTTGAGGATGTTGTTCAACCACGAGTACTATTGTCTAAATTGCAAGGTGCTGATAAGTTATATTTAACTTATGTTTACATCAAATGCTTGGTTCCTACCAAAAAGAACATATAATAATATAAAGTATCTGTCCACAGATGCCGCCCGTGCTTATAACTCTGAAGGTGTTGACTACATACTGGAGCACTTTGATACATACTTCTCTATTATAGTTCATGGGAACAAATTAGAATGGAATGTTATAAACAAAGGTAACAAATTGAATAACTATTTTGTAACTACAAATAAAGAGATTATCTGTAAAATATATGTATCAATACCTATACCTGTCATTTCACCTGGGCCCGTCGGCACCTCTGAGCACTTTTTATACTGAACATGTTTTATAAAATCATTAACTATTAACATTTTTTTAAGGGTTTGACCACATTCTTAGAGCTGCAAAGAACCTCACCAATCACCTTGAGCTGATATTCCAAGACCAAGAATTAGATGTAGATGTACGAACTAAAAATCTGAACATTGTCAAGATGATAATGTATTTGTTCACACAAATTATGAAAGCTAAAGATACCAAATTGGCTGCTGATGTAAGTTAAGATGCTTATTATAATCACAATCCAATTTTGATTAATTCCTCTGGCCCTGTGGATTGGTAACTTATGATTTAGGATGACAGAAACTATCCAAAAAAAAACTCCTTAAAATTGGTGCACAAATTATTGGTGTGGTTATTACCAGACCAACTGACAGAACAGACAGACATCACATTTTATAATATATATGAAATAAAGGAAATATGAAATATTATCTTTTAAACTGACAACCTTTTTTTCATTATGAAATTGTTATGAATACACCTTTTGGGTAGTCCAGACCATCTGTGAGAACTCTAAATCTATGGCTGAGTTATATTCATGGTATTTTATACCTATTATACTCCTCCATATTTTACATATACTATAAATATTTACTTAATTGCTTACATTTTTATGCAATACAAGGGGACAATACAGTAGGTAAGTAAAACATATTTCATTAAAAAAGAAAATTATCCATCATATAACTTTACTAATTCTAATATATGCATTAAATTTAGAACTCGACCAAGCTAACTTTGGGTAAGAAGGGCAAGAAAACAACAGAAGATGAAGAATGTGGCTGGACGGAATCTGATAAACAAGCAGCCCTTGTCAGTCTGTATTTGGTGTTGCAACAACCATTATCTCGACTCTGGGACCCTCCATTGGCTGAAGACAATTTTGTATCGTAAGCTGTATTTTTTATTGATCCTAGTACTTACTACTTATAAATTCTGAGTGATGTAAACAACTTATATAAAAATAGTAATTATAAAACTAGTCTACTATAAAACTTTTCACCCATATTCCCATAGCCAAAGAGAAGCCCATGTTCTTTTCTGTCCAACTAACCCTATGCAAAAATCTATTTAATCTTCTCCATTTCAATCTCCATACGAATTGACTTTCCCACTTATAATAGTAGTAGATAGTCCTTCAATAGATAAAATAATCCCCTAAACTGGTTGGCTTGTGGATGGGATGGGGCTCTACCCCATACACCATTAATGAATTTCATGCAATCAGGGCCCAACAGTTGCCTTTATCGTACGAGTCATTGGATGAAATCATTAATGATGTTCATTACAATTACCACCAAAGCCACCCAATAACCAAGCCGCATCCTATAACAGCATATGAAAAACATAGAATTTCAGGAACTGCAAGATTGATTACTGATTACTAATATGTTACTTTTATTGTAGAATGGTTGCTGACCCTTGCTACAAGGCCCTTGAAGAGCAGATAATAAAAAACAAAGCTGTCAGGGAAACTGTGTTCCAAGTTTTGGGAATTTTAATTAAAAAATATAACCATGGCACATCTTGCCTGATAAAGTTAGTGCAGGTAAGATAATAAGACTTTCACATTGTCATAAACAACCTAGAAATCCTAGGTCTATACCTACATTTTCTTGCTTGTCTGGTTCAGTACTTGTGAATAATTATGAATAAACTTTTTTGTTTGCAGGTTCTTCAAATGGCGGAACATGCAGTGTCTCCTATATGTGCTGGAGTGGTACAGTTGACTAAAGATTTTGGACTTGGAACCTTTGGACCACAAATGGTAGGAAAATGTAATTGTGTATGTTCTTTGCTGTAATTTTGCGAGTTTTAATAATCCATCACATAACATCCCGTGACTATAAGCATACAAAATAATGTAATATGTCAATATTAACAATTTCCAACCCTTTATACAGAGTGTCCTGTAATTAATGATACAAATTATGTTAACCCTCAAAAGCTGAGATTATATTAGCAAAAAAGAAATCATAAAATTATCAAAATTATTGAAAATGGAATAAAAAAATTACATTACCTACTTAACATTACTAAAACGATGCCACTTTTACTGGAATGATTTACCTGTATAAATAAGAAGCAAATCAAAAACATAAAATAGATACATATTTACTAAGATATATTTCTTTAACAAAATGGAACTCAAAACATGTTGTTAAGTAGTAATAAGTTAACGCATTATGTAGGTTCGTGAAATAGCAGAAGCCCTAGCGTCATCAGACGAAGGGGAGGCAAGTGCTGGCACGGAACAGGGCGCTGCGAGGAACTGCGGCGCGTTCCTGTTGGAACTCACTAAGGAGCTGCCCAAGGAGATGGCCCATGCTATTGCCACTTTGCAGCCTTATTTGGAAAGTGATGAGGTTAGACATTTCATATTAAATTCTACCGTGAATGCCTATGCGATGCGAGTTTGTTTGATAACATTTTAAAGGAACAGTGACTTAACATCATTTGATTGATTGAATGAGGGAATAGCTGAAATATGGAGAATGTTATGGGTTTACTTTCTTTACTAAGAACGCAGATTAACCGTGAGGTGGGTGCTAGTAATAAATTAAATCTTTGAAAAAAACATACTTCATCAATCTTAACAATTTAATCAGGCTTATAAAAGCCTTCCTTAAACGACGGTTGTGTTAACTGCACAATTACCAGTTTTGGTCTATTTCCGTGTGTCTAAATATATAGTTATACCTAATATGAGGCTGGCATTTTTATAATAATATTGTTTTGGTACAGTCATACACACTCCGCATCAGCGTGCTGGGCATGATGTGCGAGGTGCTGAGCTTGGAGCTGCAAGGCGAAGGGCTGGCTGACGAGCTGCGAGCTCTCCGCGATGACTTCCTCGACGACTTGTATGAACACCTGCATGATCTCTCTGCATATGTTAGACATAAGGTACCATACAGTCATGCACACTGCATATTTTACACCTGGAAAAAAAAGAAGAGAGGGTGGGGCCAATTCCACGCTAACCCTCTCGCCGCCCGCATACCTGAGCCGTGTGACCTAGCACCGGTGTTCAAAATACACCTGTATTGTTAAGTGCTTTCTTTTTTTACGTAAGTAAGTAAAGTATTATAAAAGAGAAAAAAGAATAATATCTGTTTGTAAGAAATTTTAATTTCAAAGTTTAAAGGAAAGCTTACCTGCTCTCACATGCTTAGTGTTTTCCAAACACAAATATTGGACAAAATAGACGCCTACGTAATTGATGGCACTAAAACTATAATGCAGGTATTGCAATTCTGGTGCCGGCTGCAACGTGAGAACTGTGTGCCGGTGACTCGGCAGCGAGTCGTGCTGGAGCGCGCCATCGGCCGCCTGCGGGACAAGGCGGCGCTCGTCAGGAAAGCTGCCATACAACTGTTGAAGGTACACCCCTAATTAACCACCTATTATATCTCACTGGTGTGGTACTGACGTCGGATACCGAGACGAAGGTCCCGGCTTCGAATCCTTCAATGAACTTGAGCTTTCGGTGAAAGAAAACATCGTGAGGAAACCATAGCACGGTGGTAGGGTACTTTGTAGTACCCATCTGCCTGTTTACCACCCTCATGTTAACAACTGTCGCCACCACCTATCGGTGTGTTCCAACTGCTGCACTTGAGAGCCAGTTCCTTCTATGCTTTGTGTGCCCACCTTCGGCCACATCATCACTTACCATGGTGAGATTATGGTCAAACACAGGCCTATAAAATGTTTAAAAAAATGTTTTCATTGCAAACTACATACCTTCTGTTAAGGTCTAACCTACCTCAGGTAACAACTGAGCTTAAATACAGGCCTGTGTATAGTGATATTCTATTAATAATTAAATAATTTGATTTGCAGATATTCCTAGAATGCAATCCTTTTTCTGCTCAACTGAAACTAGATATATTAGAGGAACAACTGGAAACAGAACAAAGAATTCTCAATAATCTGCAAAAGAAACTCAATCCGGGTCCAGACCCTGAACTAGTAAAGAAATGGGATGAAATAGAAAGTGATGTTGTTAACATGATAAAGAAAAATATGGATACATTGACACAAGACGAGCCGGAACTATCGCAAGCATCGTTAGAGAATCTGTATACTTCGATACGTAAGCATTTGCGAGAAAAGAACTATCATAAAGCGTATCTAATAGTGAAACATACTGAGAGGCAGTACCCGGAAGCTAAACTACTTAGATGTGATATGGAAAAAAGTGATCAGGTAAATACAGCAAGTTCTAATAGGCTATTTTGATCTAAATACAGGTTGATTTTATAATTATCTGCCTTACAACTATTATTATGGGAAAATAAAATTACTTCAATGTATATCTCTTACATACGCTTAGAAGCGACTTCATTATCATATTACTCATTCCAGATAGAATACTTCGTCGCTTTACTGAAAAACGTATTCATAGTACCAGATCGAAGAGAATCTATATCGCTAACGCAACAATGTGAGAACGAATTAGCTTTATACAAAAGGTTGGAGGAGAAAGAAAGCATCGTCGCTTTTCTTCAAGAGTCTGTTCACTTCAGTCGAATGGTGTCTGAAGCTGTGCCTATTATAAACTCGCTGCTTATGTCGAAACAAGCGGGCGATGTTAGCGAGGCCATAGACTTCTTCACCACAGCTCATCACTTCAATATAGAATCCGCTAAAACGGGTGTCGCAAATATGCTGCTGCTTGTTTGGTCGCCCGATCAAGTAAGTATTTTTTGGCATTCAACTTGTACTTTTAATATTTTAATCCAATCACACTCAGAAAACTAAAAATAAGATTTAAAAAAAAGTTTCTGACGCCCAAATACATTAGCAACTGGGGTTTGCCAATGATATACTAACCTGTTACAAAGCCTAGAAGGCAACTGGCTCCATAATATAACTACCAGAACACACCGCTAGGTGCTCGACGAAAGATTTTCAATTTCCTCAGGATATGCCCTATCCACACTAACAATATCATGAAAGTGATTTATAAATGTGTGTCCAGGACAAGCGCGAGGCAGTAGAGCGCGCGTACCGCGAGATGTACCTAGAGTGCGAGAACAAGGCGGAGCGCTTGCGCGCGTACACGCTCGCGCGCAAGCTGGCCGCGCTCGCGCTGCACGTGGACCGCGGCAGTGCGCTCGCGCTCGACCACCTCGTCGACAAGTGGGTGCACAAGGGAGACATCGACCCCGCCATCATACAGGTACCACGCTTATTATTATATGTACCTAGAGTGCGAGAACAAGGAGGAGCGAGCCATCATACAGGTATTGCATGCTTTTATTTATGCTTCACCAGAATTCAACTAAACTAAATGTAAATACCACTTACAATAAATAAATAAATGATACTTACTGATGAATCTGATGATACACACAAATATAACAAGACTAATTAAAATCTCTTCTATCAGGTGTTCTGGGAAATGTTTCTAAAGAAATTAGATGGGACAACAGATACGGACAGCTACGCAGCATTATCACTCCTCGTTATGATCGCTAAAGCTAAACCGTCCGTGGCGCTAGCCAACCTCGAAGTGATCCAAACACATGGCCTCACGGCTGATTATAACTCTAGAAACTTAAGCGCTCAGCTACTCTTGTCGCTATCTAAGAAGAACCAAAGATATCCGGCCGATCACACTATATTTACCTCCGTATACGACAGCCTAATGGAAACGTTCATAAAATTCAATAATTTTACATCCTTCGCTGCAAACTCAATAGACCTTATTTATGCAATTTGTGATACTCCTGAAGTCGTTTGTAAGAAACTTCTAGCAGAAATGTATATGAAATTAGAGGAGTCCATGGAGAGAGATAAAGAAAATGAGGAAGAAGCGAGCATGCCGACCGAATTGCTGACGCGTTTCGTGTTCGTGTTAGGACAAGTTGCACTTCAGCAACTGATTTACCTGGATATATGCGTATATAGCGAACTGAGGAGAAGAAATCAGGTAATTACCCGTGAATTTTATTTTACATAACAACGTCCCGTTTGGCGTGGAGGCACACATGCCACTAGTCGATCGATTCCCCACTCTCCTAAACTGGTATAAAACTGTGTTTCAGTATTAGAGTAGTATCTTTCATCATCGAACCTAGGAATGTCAACTCACTTAGTAAAGGCTATCTATGGGGGACTGTAGATTTTCATAATGAACTTAGATCCTGTGCTGAGCGGAACATTTGCCGTCCCGCCGTATTTATTTTGGACCTTTGTTTCCCCATTAGAAATCGCCTTTTTCCGCATATAATGTAATGATATTATAAATTTCGTAAGTTAATTCCTCTTCCCCTCTATAAAATGCCAGGTTCGGGAGGAACGCAAAGTAGAGGAGAAACGTAAGAAGAAAGCTGGTGCGTTCGCGACGCCAGGGAAGCGTGGCCGCGTCGCGGACCTGCGCCGGCAGACGCTCATGAACGCGAGCAACGCGAGTGCCTCCTCGCGCGCACAAAGATCTGCCAGCGTCACCTCTAATAAAGGACCCTCTGTAAGTACACATAAGGTTCATCTTTTTTTTTATGTGCTTGCCTTTGACCACTGACCCGCCCATAACCAACGATGACGAAGCTTAAGATAGAACACGCTTAGAAGAAGCCATTCAGTCTGGCCTTGGAAGTCCTTAGATGCCTAGGTCCCTAGTTAGGAAACAGACACCGGAAGCAAGTTCCACTCCCTTGCTGTCCGCATGATAAATGAGGATGCAAAACGCTGTGTCCGTATTTTCGGTAAGTACATAATTATGTCAACAACGTACGGGTGAAATAAATCCCGGCGTGTTGTGGTTCGGTTATAAGGTTGAACAATTCCGGCGCAGACTCCATGTAAATATATAACGGTATTATATTATTCGTATATTGTATATTAATATTGTATTCGTATAGTAATATTGTTCGTATCCACCCCGTTTAATTACTTTTGTACATTGCTCGAACCTACCAGCGAAGTATCTCCCCTCAGTGAGCACGCTCCAAGCGCCAAGCTTTCAATCTTTGACGGGCCGGTTGGTAAGACTTACTTATCACATCACAGGTTGTAGGTTCGATTGACGAACATTTGTGGGCGTGAACATGTCGGCTTGTCTTGAGTTTGGTTTAACTATGTATTTGAAAAAAAAATGCAGTATATCAGTTATTTGGTTTCCATAGTGCATGCTTAATTTGGGATCAGATAGCACACGGCTATGAAGAGTGTTACAAGGATATTAATTCCATTAGTATTAATAGAATTGAAAATTTTCAAATGTTCATCATAAAAGGCAAACACAACAATGACAGAAGAAGAAGTGGGTCTAGAAGGTGCGGTGGCAGACGACGCGGACGCGGAATACGTGCGGTCAGTGTGCGAGCGAGACATCGTCGGCGTCGGCACTGCTCTCGCGCGGTACTTGCCCTTGTTGCGGACCATACTCGCCGGGACGCCCAAGTGCACGCCCACGTTACAAGCCGCTGCTGCACTTACTTTTACCAGGTAACGATCAATCGATTGGAGGTCTTTGGTGTTGCAAGGAGTCCAGAGAAAAATATAGATAGAGATAACTCTTTATTGTACACCAGAATGAAAGTAAAATATTTATTTGAACAATTAAGTATGTTTACCATTTGTGAAAATTAAAATGAATTTATTCCATAAAAAATATACATTACAGACCGATGGTCCATATATTATAAAACATACAAAAGTTTATATATGTATTTAATTTATACAATTTCTTCTAAACAGATTTATGCTGGTCTCCAATGCGGTATGTGAAGACGGCCTGCAACTCATGGTCACTGTCTTGAAGCGGTCTAAGAACGTATCTCTGCGGACTAACTTGACCATCGCCTTCGCCGACCTCACACTGCGATTCCCCAACCTTACTCAGCCTTGGACACATCATATTTACCACATGTAAGTGTAACCTGTGTAACTAAACAAATCTTATAAAAAAAAAAAAAAAAAAGTTCCCGTATCAATGATGCGGGGCCCCGAACGTGTGTATGCAAAAATTACTAAAAAATTTACCCTCCATTTCGTTTCGTCGCAGTCAGGTAGAAGGGGCTCCCAACAAATATTCATGCTTCTATGTGTATAGTACTCTTCTTTTTCCAGTCTAAGTGACGAAGAGCTGGAAGTCCGTCAGTGCGCCGTCAAGATGCTATCGTTCCTCGTGCTGCACGAGATGGTGCGCGTGAAGGGACAGATCGCGGATATGGCGCTGTGCTGCGCGGACAAGGACGCCCGAGTCGCCTCCATGACGCGCCTGTTCTTCAAACAACTCTCGCAGAAAGGAAACGCGTTGTATAATGTCATGCCCGATATTATATCCCGCCTCAGCGACCCCGATTTGAACGTGCCTGAGGAACAGTACAGGGTTATTATGAAGTTAGTATTATTAAAAACTTCTGAGTACGGAATTAATTCCTTAAGGTCTGAAGAGTATTAGTACATAACTACATCATCTGCATTCTTCTATTTATTTGTCAACAGATACATCACATCTCTGATACAAAAAGATCGTCAGATGGAAGCGTTGGTAGAGAAGCTGTGTCAAAGATTCAAATTGTCAACAGAAGAGCGACAATGGCGCGACCTAGCTTACTGTCTTTCCCTGTTTTCGTACAATGAGCGATCATTGCGCAAACTGATTGAGAACCTAGACTGCTACAAGGATAAATTGCACTGTCCTGGAGTCATGGAATGCTTCACGGTGCTCATGAATAATACCTCTAAAATGGCACGCAATGAGATAAAGGTATGGAAAAATAAATAAAAGTTACAGTATTATAATAATTCATAGATACAATGGATAGACTATTTTATAACTATATGCGAAGAGTTATTTGAATAAAATACTTTTTTATTGATTTGTTTATGGGCTGTTCTTTTCACAGGATAACCACTTATATTTGTGAATATTTTTATGTTGTAGAATTTAGTGAGCGAGCTGGGCGACAAAATAGAGGAGTGCTTCGCAGTACACGATGGCGAGGACGACAAGGAGGACAACCGTGCGAACGGAGTGGGAGGGGCGGGAGTGGGAGCCGGAGGGGGCGGGGTGGAGGCGGCGGGGCGCGCCACGCCGCG